>JAGDYQ010000052.1:78007-80507 GCA_021962125.1 Bulinus truncatus | reverse complement strand
TTAAAATTAAAATTAAAAATTAAAATTAAAATTAAAAATTAAAAAAATTAAGAATTAAAATTAAAATTAAAATTAAAATTAAAAAAATTAAAATTAAAAAATTAAAATTAAAATTAAAATTAAAATTAAAATTAAAATTAAGAATTAAAAAATTAAAATTAAAAATTAAAATTAAAAAAATTAAAATTAAAAATTAAAAAATTAAGAATTAAAATTAAAATTAAAATTAAAATTAAAAATTAAAATTAAAATTAAAAAAATTAGAATTAAAAAGAATTAAAATTAAAAAATTAAAAAATTAAATTAAAATTAAAATTAAAATTAAAATTAAATTAAAAAATTAAAATTAAAATTAAAAAATTAAAATTAAAATTAAAATTAAAATTAAAATTAAAGAATTAAAAATTAAAATTAAAATTAAAATTAAAATTAAAATTAAAATTAAAATTAAAAATTAAAATTAAAATTAAAAAAGAATTAAAAATTAAAAAAAATAAAAAATTAAAAAAATTAAAATTAAGAATTAAAAATTAAAATTAAAAAAATTAAGAATTAAAAATTAAAAAATTAAAATTAAAAATTAAAATTAAAATTAAAATTAAAATTAAATTAAAATTAAAAAAAATTAAAAAATTAAAATTAAAATTAAAATTAAAATTAAAAATTAAAAATTAAAATTAAAATTAAAATTAAAATTAAAAAAATTAAAATTAAAATTAAAATTAAAAATTAAAAAAAAAAAATTAAAATTAAAATTAAAATTAAAAAATTAAAATTAAAATTAAAAATTAAAATTAAGAGATTAGAATTAAAATTAAAATTAAAAAAATTAAAATTAAAAGAATTAAAATTAAAAAAATTAAAAAATTAAGAATTAAAATTAAAATTAAAAAGAATTAAAATTAAAATTAAAGAAAATTAAAATTAAAATTAAAAATTAAAATTAAAATTAAGAATTAAAATTAAAATTAAAATTAAAAATTAAAAATTAAAATTAAAAATTAAAATTAAAATTAAAATTAAAAATTAAAAATTAAAAATTAAAAATTAAAATTAAAAATTAAAAATTAAGAATTAAAAATTAAAAATTAAGAATTAAAATTAAAATTAAAATTAAAAAATTAAAAAAAATTAAAATTAAAATTAAAATTAAAATTAAAAATTAAAATTAAAATTAAAATTAAAATTAAAAATTAAAAATTAAAAATTAAAAATTAAAATTAAAATTAAAAATTAAAGATTAAAATTAAAAATTAAAATTAAAATTAAAAATTAAAAATTAAAAGTTAAAATTAAAATTAAAATTAAAAGAATTAAAAAAAAATTAAAAATTAAAATTAAAAAATTAAAATTAAAATTAAAAATTAAGAATTAAAATTAAAATTAAGAAATTAAAATTAAGAATTAAAATTAAAAAATTAAAATTAAAATTAAAAAAAATTAAAATTAAAGTTAAAATTAAAATTAAAATTAAAATTAAAATTAAAATTAAGAATTAAAAATTAAAATTAAAAATTAAAATTAAAAAATTAAAAAGTTAAAAATTAAAAAATTAAAATTAAAAAATTAAGAATTAAAAAAAATTAAAATTAAGAATTAAAAAGTTAAAATTAAAATTAAGAGAATTAAGAATTAAAATTAAAATTAAGAATTAAATTAAAATTAAAATTAGGAGTTAGGGTTAGGGTTAGGGTTAGGGTTAGGGGTTAGGGTTAGGGTTAGGGTTAGGGTTAGGGTTAGGGTTAGGGTTAGGGTTAGGGTTAGGGTTAGGGTTAGGGTTAGGGTTAGGGTTAGGGTTAGGGTTAGGGTTAGGGTTAGGGGTTAGGGTTAGGGTTAGGGTTAGGGTTAGGGTTAGGGGTTAGGGTTAGGGTTAGGGTTAGGGTTAGGGTTAGGGTTAGGGTTAGGGTTAGGGTTAGGGTTAGGGGTTAGGGTTAGGGTTAGGGTTAGGGTTAGGGTTAGGGGTTAGGGTTAGGGTTAGGGTTAGGGTTAGGGTTAGGGTTAGGGTTAGGGTTAGGGTTAGGGGTTAGGGTTAGGGTTAGGGTTAGGGTTAGGGTTAGGGTTAGGGTTAGGGTTAGGGTTAGGGTTAGGGTTAGGGTTAGGGGTTAGGGTTAGGGTTAGGGTTAGGGTTAGGGTTAGGGTTAGGGTTAGGGTTAGGGTTAGGGTTAGGGTTAGGGTTAGGGTTAGGGTTAGGGTTAGGGTTAGGGTTAGGGTTAGGGTTAGGGTTAGGGTTAGGGTTAGGGTTAGGGTTAGGGTTAGGGTTAGGGTTAGGGTTAGGGTTAGGGTTAGGGTTAGGGTTAGGGTTAGGGTTAGGGTTAGGGTTAGGGTTAGGGTTAGGGTTAGGGTTAGGGTTAGGGTTAGGGTTAGGGTTAGGGTTAGGGTTAGGGTTAGGGTTAGGGTTAGGGTTAGGGTTAGGGTTAGGGTTAGGGTTAGGGTTAGGGTTGGGGTTAGGTTAGGGGTTAGGGTTAGGGTTAGGGTTAGGGTTAGGGTTGGGGTTAGGGTT
>JAGDYQ010000052.1:0-77507 GCA_021962125.1 Bulinus truncatus | reverse complement strand
ACTAGCAGTTGTCTGCAAGTAAACATCTAATAGTCACTAGCAGTTGTTTGGTTTTGAGTGAACGTTTTTCCCAATTATTTATTTATTGATATTTTCTTTCTTCTTTATTGATAATAAAAAATCTCACTGAAAACAACAAAACAGCTGGTGATAATTTTTGTTGAAATGTTTGTGAGGATGTGTCTCTAGGGTGTGTCTGGCATGGGTGATATCTACAATATCATTTTATTAAATGAATGATAGTCATAGTACATTACATCACAGATAATAATGTGTTGAACGATTAGAAATGATCACTTAATTAGCTGATATCACTTATTTAGCTGATATCACTTATTTAGCTGATATCACTTATTTAGCTGATATCATTTATTTAGCTGATATCACTTAATTAGCTGATATCACTTAATAATTGAATGGAGATTTAGTGAATCATTGAAGTAAACTGAAATGGTCATTTTTTGTTTCCTCTACAATGTGTACATTTATCTATGTGTATTTCTATTTAGATAGATATCTATGGTAATATATATTTGTTATATGTGAAGTTCTCTGTGTACCATTCGATGCCTTAATCTATATCGAACACCCATATTGATATAAAGCTACGTATTTCTCAATGCTAGTTACATTTGAGACCATTTATTTATGAACCATTGGAACAATGACTTATAATTGTTAACATTGGTGATCATTTATTTATGAACCATTGGAACAATGACTTATAATTGTTAACATTGGTGACCATTTATTTATGAACCATTGGAACAATGACTTATAATTGTTAACATTGGTGACTATTTTGTATTGCATTTCGCATGTCAGTTTTACTTCTTGCATTTTTCGGCGATAACTATAACAAAAATATAACTATAACAAAATATAAATATAACACACATATATCTATACCACAACTATAAATATATCACACATATAGCTAGCTATACCACAACTATAAATATAACACACATATAGCTAGCTATACCACAACTATAAATATAACACGCATATGGCTGTAATACAAATATAACTACAACACACATATGGCTATAACACAAATATAACTATAACACACATATGGCTGTAACACAAATATAACTATAACACACATATGGCTGCAACACAAATATAACTATAACACTGTCGGTTATGAAATCACTGCACATTTATTTTAACAGGAAAATTTACACGTGCCTTGCTTTCTTTCTCTGATATTCTCTCTGTCTCTCTGTCTCTCTCTCTCTCTGTGTCTGTCTCTGTCTCTCTCTCTCTCTGTCTCTCTCTCTGTCTGTCTGTCTCTGTCTCTGTCTCTCTCTCTCTCTCTCTGTCTTTCTCTATCTCTCTGCCAAATGCACACACACAAACACATATTTAGACAAATTCCCATTGGTATAAGACACACTATGTAACTAATTTCTTTTTTAGGTGTTACTAAATATAGATCATGCGCTCATGTGATCATGTTTAGTCTGCTGTTGGTCATAGACTTACACCAAATGGACACATGGTAAGGTCACGTGGTCAGCTCAGTCCAAGGACGATTCGTCGCTCCAGTCTATAGGCACGTGACGTTCGTCCCTCAGAATGACCATTCTCTCGCGTCTAGTGGTCAGTGTCCAGTTCTGTAGTACAGATCCTTCCTGACATTTGGCTAAAACTGTTGTATTGGTGCTGATATCAGCCTCGAGACACTGACCAGAGTCACTGTTGACCAATCGGTTGTTTGCCTGTGGACGGAGCAATAACAATGACGAGAAATCACCTCTTGGTCATATTGGTCATTCACCTTTTTTTAGTCTGTAACCAAAATGTAAAACTTTCATTTGGAAATTTATAAACGGGAAATTTTAAAGTTGAATCATAATGTATAGACTTTAAATCTCTTACATGTATCTTATCTATCTAAAAATATAAATGTCTATAAAATTTATTTCTATCAGCATATATCTCCAACTATCTATCTATCCAATTTATTTCTGTCAGCATATACCTCTATCTAACAATCTATATGTCTATAAATTTTATTCTGTCTGCCTATTTATCTGCATGTATGTTTGTATGTACATCCATCAATCTGTCTTAGGTCTCGTATCTTCAATCTTTTTGCCTGTTTATGAATCAGTTGGTCTGTCAGTCATGAAGTTGTATGACATGACTTGGGTTATACATTTGGTCTGTCAGTCATGAAGTTGTATGACATGACTCGGGTTATACATTTGGTCTGTCAGTCATGAAGTTGTATGACATGACTTGGGTTATACATTTGGTCTGTCAGTCATGAAGTTGTATGACATGACTCGGCTTATACATTTGGTCTGTCAGTCAGGAAGCTGTATGACATGACTCGGCTTATACATTTGGTCTGTCAGTCAGGAAGTCGTATGACATGACTCGGCTTTTAATATTGAATGTTTCATTTCGAAAGTTTATTTGACGTTCAACTATTTCGTCGTCCCAGAAACTCCTGATCAGAGAGTGGACTTACTCCATCATACTGACCAGGGAGTGGACTTACTCCATCGTACTGACCAGAGAGTGGACTTACTCCGTCGTACTGACCAGGGAGTGGACTTACTCCATCATACTGACCAGGGAGTGGACTTACTCCATTGTACTGACCAGAGAGTGGACTTACTCCATCGTACTGACCAGAGAGTGGACTTTCTCCATCGTACTGACCAGGGAGTGGACTTACTCCATCGTACTGACCAGAGAGTGGACTTACTCCATCGTACTGACCAGGGAGTGGACTTACTCCATCGTACTGACCAGGGAGTGGACTTACTCCATCATACTGACCAGGGAGTGAACTTACTCCACCGTACTGACCAGAGAGTGGACTTACTCCATCGTACTGACCAGAGAGTGGACTTACTCCACCGTACTGACCAGGAAGTGGACACTCCATCGTACTGACCAGGGAGTGGACTTACTCCATCGTACTGACAGAGAGTGGACCTACTCCATCGTACTGACCAGGGAGTGGACTTACTCCATCGTACTGACCAGGGAGTGGACTTACTCCATCGTACTGACCAGGGAGTGGACTTACTCCAGCGTACTGACCAGAGAGTGGACTTACTCCATCGTACTGACCAGGGAGTGGACACTCCATCATACTGACCAGAGAGTGGATTTACTCCATCATACTGACCAGAGAGTGGACTTACTCCATCGTACTGGCCAGAGAGTGGATTTACTCCATCATACTGACCAGAGAGTGGATTTACTCCATCGTACTGACCAGAGAGTGGACTTACTCCATCGTACTGACCAGGGAGTGGACTTACTCCATCGTACTGACCAGGGAGTGGACTTACTCCAGCGTACTGACCAGAGAGTGGACTTACTCCATCGTACTGACCAGGGAGTGGACACTCCATCATACTGACCAGAGAGTGGATTTACTCCATCATACTGACCAGAGAGTGGACTTACTCCATCGTACTGGCCAGAGAGTGGATTTACTCCATCATACTGACCAGAGAGTGGATTTACTCCATCGTACTGACCAGAGAGTGGACTTACTCCATCGTACTGGCCAGAGAGTGGATTTACTCCATCGTACTGACCAGGGAGTGGACTTACTCCATTGTACTGACCAGGGAGTGGACTTACTCCATCGTACTGACCAGAGAGTGGACTTACTCCATCGTACTGACCAGAGAGTGGACTTACTCCACCGTACTGACCAGGGAGTGGACACTCCATCGTACTGACCAGGGAGTGGACTTACTCCATCGTACTGACAGAGAGTGGACCTACTCCATCGTACTGACCAGGGAGTGGACTTACTCCATCGTACTGACCAGGGAGTGGACTTACTCCATCGTACTGACCAGGGAGTGGACTTACTCCAGCGTACTGACCAGAGAGTGGACTTACTCCATCGTACTGACCAGGGAGTGGACACTCCATCATACTGACCAGAGAGTGGATTTACTCCATCATACTGACCAGAGAGTGGACTTACTCCATCGTACTGGCCAGAGAGTGGATTTACTCCATCATACTGACCAGAGAGTGGATTTACTCCATCGTACTGACCAGAGAGTGGACTTACTCCATCGTACTGACCAGGGAGTGGACTTACTCCATCGTACTGACCAGGGAGTGGACTTACTCCAGCGTACTGACCAGAGAGTGGACTTACTCCATCGTACTGACCAGGGAGTGGACACTCCATCATACTGACCAGAGAGTGGATTTACTCCATCATACTGACCAGAGAGTGGACTTACTCCATCGTACTGGCCAGAGAGTGGATTTACTCCATCATACTGACCAGAGAGTGGATTTACTCCATCGTACTGACCAGAGAGTGGATTTACTCCATCGTACTGACCAGAGAGTGGACTTACTCCATCGTACTGACCAGGGAGTGGACTTACTCCATCGTACTGACCAGGGAGTGGACTTACTCCAGCGTACTGACCAGAGAGTGGACTTACTCCATCGTACTGACCAGGGAGTGGACACTCCATCATACTGACCAGAGAGTGGATTTACTCCATCATACTGACCAGAGAGTGGACTTACTCCATCGTACTGGCCAGAGAGTGGATTTACTCCATCATACTGACCAGAGAGTGGATTTACTCCATCGTACTGACCAGAGAGTGGACTTACTCCATCGTACTGGCCAGAGAGTGGATTTACTCCATCGTACTGACCAGGGAGTGGACTTACTCCATTGTACTGACCAGGGAGTGGACTTACTCCATCGTACTGACCAGAGAGTGGACTTACTCCATCGTACTGACCAGAGAGTGGACTTTCTCCATCGTATTGACCAGGGAGTGGACACTCCATCATACTGACTAGAGAGTGGATTTACTCCATCGTACTGACCAGGGAGTGGACTTTCTCCATCGTACTGACCAGAGAGTGTACTTACTCTATCATACTGACCAGAGAGTGGACTTACTCCATCGTACTGGCCAGAGAGTGGATTTACTCTATCGTACTGACCAGAGAGTGGACTTTCTCCATCGTACTGACCAGAGAGTGTACTTACTCCATCGTACTGACCAGGGAGTGGACTTACTCCATCGTACTGACCAGAGAGTGGACTTACTCCACCGTACTGACCAGGGAGTGGACTTACTCCATTGTACTGACCAGGGAGTGGACACTCCATCATACTGACCAGAGAGTGGATTTACTCCATCATACTGACCAGAGAGTGGACTTACTCCATCGTACTGGCCAGAGAGTGGATTTACTCCATCATACTGACCAGAGAGTGGATTTACTCCATCGTACTGACCAGAGAGTGGACTTACTCCATCGTACTGACCAGGGAGTGGACTTACTCCATCGTACTGACCAGGGAGTGGACTTACTCCAGCGTACTGACCAGAGAGTGGACTTACTCCATCGTACTGACCAGGGAGTGGACACTCCATCATACTGACCAGAGAGTGGATTTACTCCATCATACTGACCAGAGAGTGGACTTACTCCATCGTACTGGCCAGAGAGTGGATTTACTCCATCATACTGACCAGAGAGTGGATTTACTCCATCGTACTGACCAGAGAGTGTCTTTACTCCATCGTACTGACCAGAGAGTGGACTTACTCCATCGTACTGACCAGGGAGTGGACTTACTCCATCGTACTGACCAGGGAGTGGACTTACTCCAGCGTACTGACCAGAGAGTGGACTTACTCCATCGTACTGACCAGGGAGTGGACACTCCATCATACTGACCAGAGAGTGGATTTACTCCATCATACTGACCAGAGAGTGGACTTACTCCATCGTACTGGCCAGAGAGTGGATTTACTCCATCATACTGACCAGAGAGTGGATTTACTCCATCGTACTGACCAGAGAGTGGACTTACTCCATCGTACTGGCCAGAGAGTGGATTTACTCCATCGTACTGACCAGGGAGTGGACTTACTCCATTGTACTGACCAGGGAGTGGACTTACTCCATCGTACTGACCAGAGAGTGGACTTACTCCATCGTACTGACCAGAGAGTGGACTTTCTCCATCGTATTGACCAGGGAGTGGACACTCCATCATACTGACTAGAGAGTGGATTTACTCCATCGTACTGACCAGGGATTGGACTTTCTCCATCGTACTGACCAGAGAGTGTACTTACTCTATCATACTGACCAGAGAGTGGACTTACTCCATCGTACTGGCCAGAGAGTGGATTTACTCTATCGTACTGACCAGAGAGTGGACTTTCTCCATCGTACTGACCAGAGAGTGTACTTACTCCATCGTACTGACCAGGGAGTGGACTTACTCCATCGTACTGACCAGAGAGTGGACTTACTCCACCGTACTGACCAGGGAGTGGACTTACTCCATTGTACTGACCAGGGAGTGGACTTACTCCATCGTACTGACCAGAGAGTGGACTTACTCCATCGTATTTCCAAATTAATTTCTCTTTCCATGACGGCACCCCTCCGATAAACCGCCGGACAACTCTTGTTCTTTCTTCAGTCTGTGGCGCCCAAATATCTGGCATCAGGGTGTCTCTGCCCAGAACAAGGTACCCTTCAGTTGTCATTTTACACAGCTGGTTGAAATATCATGATTAGTGAGGCAATCATATATATAAGATTCAAATGTGGATTAATCTCCAGTTTATAAGAAGTGGATGGAATGTAAGGATGGCTTGTGAGGATGATTCTAATGATGTTAAAGATGTGTAATGATGTTTTAAAAAATGTTAAGGAAATTAAAGATGATTCCAATGATGTTAAGATATTTAATGATTGTTACAATTAATGTCACAGATATTTAAGGAAGATTCAAATGATGGTAAAGATATGTAAAGATAATTACAATGATGGTAAAGATATGTAAAGATAATTACAATGATGGTAAAGATATGTAAAGATAATTACAATGATGGTAAAGATATGTAAAGATAATTACAATGATGGTAAAGATATGTAAAGATAATTAAAATGATGGTAAAGATATGTAAAGATAATTACAATGATGGTAAAGATATGTAAGGATGGTCATTGGTAGTAAGGATATGTAAGTATGATTCCAATGAAAATGGTATTTACGGATGTTTTAATAATGCTAAGGATATGTAATGACGGTTCAAATTAATGTTAAGATAATGTACGAATTCGTATTTCTTCTATGACATCATATACAATAATTGAACCACGTATATTTCTTCTATGACATCATATACAACAATTGAACCACGTGTATTTCTTCAATGACATCATATACAACAATTGAACCACGTGACTCGGTAAAAAACAAACAAAACAAACAACAAATTTAGTCATTTCGGGCGAACTTATTTGACCTCTTACCTGTTTTAAATCTAGGTCATCACATGGCCCTAGGGTAGAGTTCTGGCTAGTGTCCGGCACAAGGCAAAGATTCAATCTGGGATTCTTCAGCTGAAATCATTTATCTATAAATTAATTTTAGATGACCGATACCATTGATACGACCAATAAACTTAAGATGACCAATACCATTGAGATGACCAATACATTTAAGATGACCAATACCATTGAGATGACCAATACATTTTAGATGACCAATACCATTGATACGACCAATACATTTAAGATGACCAATACCATTTAGATGACCAATACCATTGAGATGACCAATACCAGTGATACGACCAATACATTTAAGATGACCAATACCATTGAGATGACCAATACCATTGAGATGACCAATTCCATTGAGATGACCAATAGATTTAGACGACTCATTTATAGAAATAAATACAAATGGTTTACTTACTAGACCGAAGTAGACCTCGTCATGTTTGGGTAAATTTACTTTGAGTTCTGGATACACGTTATTGATGTACCAGTCAAACCTGTTACACTTCAATGACTTTCTCAGCCTGACCCGGTCACTGACGTCACCATACGCTGTCTGACAGGAGCAGAAAGTGGACATTGATTGAGACAAAAATGACCAGACGTATTAAAGAGCTGACACTGATATTCATTAAGGACAATAGATTACATAGAAGACATTTACAAATTCAAATTAAAAAAAAACATCAATACATTAAAGACATGTTCTACATGTTGCAAGTTCATCTCAGACAATGATATATTGACAGTGAGTGATGAAGTGAATGGTATGGCTCATTGATTGTTTCATATCTCACGATATTGAACGTAAAAATGTTCCTACTTCGAACTGGAATATATTTGCACTAAAAAACTCTTACAAATATATTTACCTATACACATATAAATACACACACACGCACGCATTCTTTAAACAAATTTAAACACATTTACATATTTGTCCTTACTCATGAACATAGCAGACGAACATTTTAAAAAGTTATTGATATAAAAAAGAGCGAAAAATGTTTTTGGCAGTTAGGTGCTTTATGTAATCAACTAATCGATAAGTAAGGTGTAAGTAAGGTGTAAGTACTGGAGAAATAGATAATAAATAATATTCCCACTTCACACTATCGCGACGAATCTTTTAATCTTGTAAATGGTGCCTTTGAACAACGTTTGATTAGTATTTCAATAACGACAGCATTTCTTTAAGCTAAGGGAATGTCGACGTAAAATTGTTGTAAACAATTCTGGAAAATGTAATGTCGTTTTTGTCGAAGGATTTTTTAATCAGCAATTACCATATGTGTACACATAGGTGTACATACAGGTGTTCATACAGGTGTACATATAAGAGTACATATTGGTGTACATACAGGCGCTCATAAGGCATATTGGTGTACATATTGGTGTACATATTGGTGTGCATATTGGTGTACATATTGGTGTACATATTGGTGTACATATTGGTGTACATATTGGTGTACATACAGGCGCTCATATTGGTGTACATACAGGCGCTCATATTGGTGTACATACAGGCGCTCATATTGGTGTACATATTGGTGTACATATTGGTGTACATACAGGCGCTCATATTGGTGTACATATTGGTGTACATACAGGCGCTCATATTGGTGTACATATTGGTGTACATACAGGCGCTCATATTGGTGTACATATTGGTGTACATACAGGCGCTCATATTGGTGTACATAT
This sequence comes from Bulinus truncatus, assembly GCA_021962125.1. NCBI lineage: Eukaryota > Metazoa > Mollusca > Gastropoda > Planorbidae > Bulinus > Bulinus truncatus. Next base: position 68,462 of record JAGDYQ010000052.1, on the reverse strand, counting down.
TGGTGTACATATTGGTGTACATACAGGCGCTCATATTGGTGTACATACAGGCGCTCATATTGGTGTACATACAGGCGCTCATATTGGTGTACATACAGGCGCTCATATTGGTGTACATATTGGTGTACATATTGGTGTACATACAGGCGCTCATATTGGTGTACATACAGGCGCTCATATTGGTGTACATATTGGTGTATATATTTGTGCACATATTGGTGTACATAAGGCGCTCATATTGGTGTACATAAGGTGTACATATAGGTGTACATATTGGTGTACATAGAGGCGCTCATATTGGTGTACATACAGGCGCTCATATATATGTTTACATACAGATGTACATACAGGTGTAAATACAGTTGTACTTACAGGTGTAACTACAGGTGTACATTTTAATGTATATACTGGTGTACATACAGGTGCTCATTTAGGTGTAATAGAGGTGTACATACAGACTGAAGTCGAAGTATGTGTATTGTATCTAAGATCTATCCATAACAGCTTGAATAATACCTTGGGATACTTCATTTATTGGATGAAAGATGCATTGTCGTAACCATTGTTTGATTTACATTGCGTTACCCTCTTAGTTTCAAATACAATGCTATACCCTCTTAGTTTCAAATACAACGTTATACCCTCTTAGTTTAAAATACAATGCTATACCCTCTTTGTTCTAAATACAATGCTATACCCTCTTTGTTCTAAATACAATGATATACCCTCTTTGTTCTAAATACAATGCTATACCCTCTTTGTTCTAAATACAATGATATACCCTCTTTGTTCTAAATACAATGATATACCCTGTTTGTTCTAAATACATTGCTATACCCTCTTAGTTCTAAATACAATGCTATACCCTGTTTGTTCTAAATACAATGCTATACTCTCTTAGTTTAAAACACAACGCTATACCTTCTTAGTTTAAAATACAATGCTATACCCTCTTTGTTCTAAATACAACGTTATACCCTCTTAGTTTAAAATACAATGATATACCCTGTTTGTTCTAAATACAATGCTATACGCTCTTAGTTCTAAATACAATGCTATACCCTGTTTGTTCTAAATACAATGCTATACCCTCTTAGTTTAAAACACAACGCTATACCTTCTTAGTTTAAAATACAATGCTATACCCTCTTTGTTCTAAATACAACGTTATACCCTCTTAGTTTAAAATACAATGACATACCCTGTTTGTTCTAAATACAATGCTATACCCTGTTTGTTTGAATTATACACAAATACCCTCTTTGTTTCACATACAATGTTATACCCTCTTTGTTCATACAGGTAATGTTTGTATTCGTCCATCCAAACTTCGGCCACACGGATGGCATTTTGCTGGATCTCCATGTATGAATTAATGTATGGGTTAAAGGTCCTGAACACATGACCTATATGTGAACATGTCGTCTGCACCACTTTGCCTCCACACATCCACACCTGAAATTTAAAACATTTCTATTACATGACGTTTTCTATCAAAAGTTGTTCTGAATCAAATGTCGTCTTCAATCGAATGACGTTTTCAATTAAAAGACGTTTTCAAACAAGTGAATTTTCTTAGACGATAAATCAAAAGTAAAATTGTATTTCCGGAAGTTCCTATATGTGTACTTTTATTCCCTGACCTTGACATTTCAAATGTTCAAATTTCAAGAGTAATTTATTTCTTCAATATAACTAGCAATTTCCACATGATGTGCCTGCGACGTATACTGCAGATAACACTGGGGTGCTAGAGAGGGCCAACATGAGCAGCTTGTTTGCAGTTCTCAGCGGGAGACGCCTCAGATGGCTCGGTCATGTCAAAAGAATGGACGCAGGCCGCATCCCGAAAGACCTACTCTATGGCGAGTTAGTTACCGGCCAGAGGAAAACAGGGCGACCTAAAATGCGCTACAAAGACACCTGCAAAAAGGATATGAAAGAGTGCTCCATTAACCCCAACTCCTGGGAGAGCCAAGCAGCCGACCGCCACTCATGGAGGCTCGCTGTCCGGCAGGGTTCATTGCGCGCAGAGGCTGAGCGACAGGATAATGCTGCCCTGAAAAAAACAAGACGGAAGCGGAAAAAAGAAAAGCTACAACAACTACAACAACCAACTATCTTCAAGTGTGACAAGTGCGGCAGGGATTGCCACTCCCGAGTCGGACTGCACAGCCATTCCCGGCGGTGTTTTGTAGACTCATCTTAGCTACACCATCGTCCCTCGAGACGGACGGATGCCGACGACGATACGATAACTAGCAATGCCAAGAGTGGACAAATATAACAAGTAATGTGTATGGTGAGTGGACTAGTGACCAGTTTGTGGAGATTGGCAGTCAGTAACTAGAGGGATTGAGGGTAAGACAGGACACCAGGGGAACAGGGTGGGAGAGACGAGAATACGAGAACCACGTGGGTCAGTGGTCAATAGGCTGGACAGCGCGTTAGTGAACGGACGGTAAGATGTGGGTCAGTGATATGAAACAGAAATTGTGACAGTTCGAGCCTGTGTCAAGGCTGTAGGGAGTAGAGAGGAATGAATTATTCATTAGATAAACATTGTGATACTGTCTTTTGTTAGAAGATATAATGGAATAAACCTTGTGATAGTCTTTTGTTAGAAGATATAATGGAACAAACGTTGTTTTATTTGAAATAGCTGCCGGTTTGGATTTATTATGCTGTGGTCATTTTGAATGTATTCTGTGAGACCGGGGTTATGTTGTGGTCATTTTGAATGTATCCTATGAGACGGATCCCCAAGATGTAAAACTATCCTCATCAATAGTGTTATTCATCTTCTTCTTCTTCTTTGTTCTCGATATATGATTATGGAGGATTTCAAACGACCAGGCCTATATTTATGATGAACTGCACGGTGGCATCCAGGTCCGTCTCGCTCCCATAAAGTTTTTGATTGAAGGAGGTCATCTGTGGCCAGAACCTGTTGCGACCTGTGTCATGTAAAGGGCATGTTTGGAAAACATGTTCTGCATTCTCTGGAGACATCCCACATGGGCAGTCCTCACTGTTTCCAATGCCTAGCCTTCGGAACATGCGTTTACTTAGTCTGTTGTGCCCAGTTCTGAGTCTGAAGATAATATTTTGAGCTTGTCTGGGAAGATTATAATAGGGGTCGTTTTTGTCATGATCTGGGTGATTCCTCATCCATTCCTGCTGGATCCGTTCACCTATACAGCCCTTCATTTCTTCCGCATCCAATTGGTCAGCAATCTCATTGCCATCTACCTTGGTGTGTCCTGGTATCCATTGCAGAACTGTTTCCTTTGAGTTTTGGGTCAATTTATGAAGAGATGTTCTGAGCTGGGTTAATTGAGTGTAGTGAGGATCCTGCAGAGACTGTATAATTTTTTGGCATCTGTGAGTATGACTATGTTGCTGTTTGGTGAGGAGTTTGTGAGTATGTTGACAGCTTCTTCAATTGCTTCTTTTTCGGCTTTGAAAGAGTCTGAAGTTTTCCCAGTGGGCATACTATGTTTTATTATTTCTCCATTTGGCCATTCTATATAGATTCCAGCACCTCCATTTTGGCAGTTTGTTTGCGAGGAACCATCTGTGAATGCTCTTATCCATAGAGAACTGGGGTAGAGTTTGTTTATTTCATTCATTGCCATTGCAGAGAGAGTATTTGTACCATATTTAGATTTTTTCTTTATTCCAGCTAGGGAGTCTCTCGTGGTTATTGGACGGAAGGTGTCCCAAGGGGGCAAGTCACTGTAAGGTTTTGTTTTCTTTAGGGAGACTGTATCCAGGTTGTATTTTTGTTTTAATTTTCTAGCTGCTGTAATGAAGTTTGATCTTTGCAGTCTTAGAGTAGAGTTAGACTTTTGTACTCTCTTGTTAAGCGGGTGGTTTTCCAGTGTTACAATTTTTGTGTATTGAGAGAGTATTTTGTTGTCCCTTCTTTCTTCAGTAGTTTGTAGAGATGTTATACTTTCCATGGTTGTGATTGGCGTTGACCTCATACCTCCTGTCATAATTCGTAGCCCAATGTTTTGAACTTTGTCCAGTTTTTTTTTTTGTCTAGTGTTATTCATCAAACAGACTTGTATAATTGTTGCGCCTGACGGTATGGTATGGTGTCCAAATAATAGTTTTAAAACAAACTAGAACCTTGGGCTGATGGTGAAATGTATCACTACTAGTCTGGGACTCGAACCGTGAAACATTTGTAGCCAGGGGAATGTACTAGCCACTGCACAACAGAGCCTAAATAATCTGTAATGGCAATACGTTCTTAGATGTATGAAATAATTTATCATAAATGTCAAACATTCTAAAATGTATGAAAATGCTGACCTTAAATGACAAACATTCTAGAATGTGCGAAAATGCTGACCTTAAATGACATTTCTAAATTTTCTGTGCCCCAGATGATCAGCCCCGGGTCAAACTTTCCTAATTTTCTAAACCAGTCACGTGACACAGCAAACAATCCCCCAGGCATGGTCGGTGACCTGGTGATGGAAATACAGGATATACACATTTAACACACATGATGGACACACTTGATAGGGACACATGAGAGGAACATATAATGAACACTTGATGGGCACACAAGATGGACACACATGATGGTCATTAATGATAGGAACACATGATGGACATACATGATGGACACACATGATGGGCACTAAAGATGGACACACATGATGGGCACTCAAGATGGACACACATGATGGGCACTCAAGATGGACACACATGATGGACACACATGATGGGCACTCAAGATGGACACACATGATGGGCACTCAAGATGGACACACATGATGGACACACCTGGTACACCCATCGAGCTGACAACCTATCGAGCATGACACACATGATAGACACATTGTACAAGGACACAATTATATAATTACTATATGTCTGCCTGGCAAAATGTCTGTATTTTTAAATTCACGTCATATCTGTTTGTCTGTCCTGAAATTTGTCATGTTTAATTGTCGATGTGTCAGTCTGTCCATCAGTTTGGTAGCTTTTCTGTCTAGATCATACATGGGCCAACTCCGGCTCACGGGCCAACTCCGGCTCACGGGCCAACTCTAGGCCGTCGGGCAGTCTGATTCGGCGGTGCTATTTTCCTCTCGGCTCGTTTACATTGTTGACGTCAAAGTTAGTTAATATCATTTCATTTAAATACATCAACCATTTGTTCCTGATTATTAATTCAAGAACCCAATGCAGACCACGCTTCGAAAAGTTTGCCCACCCTGATCTCGATAATAGAAATACATACGTAGGTAAAAAAAAATAAATTATTTCAATATCACAGAGGAGAATTGTAAGACAGATATATAGAACTACAGATACAGTTATATTTAAACTAGTATAACATAAACATGTAAGACAGATATATAGAACTACAGTTACATAGATATATTTAAACTAGTATAACATAAATATGTAAGACAGATATATAGAACTACAGTTACTTAGATATATTTAAACTAGTATAACATAAACATGTAAGACAGATATATAGAACTACAGATACATAAACTAGGATAACATAAACATGTAAGTCAGATATAGTAATCCTGGATATATACAAAGTTTCCATGTTGTTAGCGGTGAAGTTGGTCTTCTTATTGAACGACCAAGTAAACGTCAGTGTTCGTATATCGAATCCTCCAGGTATGACGCCGCTGGGCATTTTAAGTTGGAACGACTTGAAGTCTATGTCGTCTGTTACGGGGTAAGTGATCACCCTGTTGTCCTTTACGATTGGAGCAATGAGTGGTTCCAGCCAGCCTTTAGATAGAGAGATGACACAATCATATGACCTACAGCTATAGCACATAGTTGGACTACACTCGACTGACACGTTAGACATGTGTCAGTACATACAACTTTTGTTATCCAGATATAGTCATGTGTCTGTACATACAACTTTTGTTAGCCAGATATAGTCATGTGTCTGTACATACAACTTTTGTTATCCAGATATAGTCATGTGTCTGTACAAACAACTTTTGTTATCCAGATATAATCATGCACATACCAGTCTCAACAATTCCTTATTCAATATATTTCTCTATTCACTATTCAGTTCAGTTGGGACTAAAATAATTCATGCCCCAAGCTACACATTTTCCTGTTCACTTCGATTTATACCACAAGTGGCCCCATGTCTTCTTTTAATAACATGTAGTGATTTGTTAATTAAAATTTATTTTTATCAATAATTTATTTATCATTAGATTTGGGTAAACTGACTATGGTATGAGTTGCACTTGATATTAAACACCGGAATGTCGGATCTAAATGACCATATGCGTTTTCATTTAACCAAAAGACTGAATGAGCAACAATATTTATATGCTGATGTTATCACTACTCTCCGAACCACTTTGTATTTGAACACTTGATCACATATTTCTGTAAATTTACCAACTGTGTTAAACCTGCATGGCTAGTACATTGGGGCCTAAATTTACCCACTGTGTTAAACCTGCATGGCTAGTACATTGAGTCCTACATTTACCTACTGTGTTTAACCTGCATGGCTAGTACATTGAGTCCTACATTTACCTACTGTGTTAAACCTGCATGGCTAGTACATTAAGTCCTACATTTACCTACCGTGTTAAACCTGCATGGCTAGTACATTAAGTCCTACATTTACCTACCGTGTTAAACCTGCATGGCTAGTACATTGAGTCCTACATTTACCTACCGTGTTAAACCTGCATGGCTAGTGCATTGATTCCTACATTTACCTACCGTGTTAAACCTGCATGGCTATTACATTAAGTCCTACATTTACCTACCGTGTTAAACCTGCATGGCTAGTACATTGAGTCCTACATTTACCTACCGTGTTAAACCTGCATGGCTAGTGCATTGATTCCTACATTTACCTACCGTGTTAAACCTTCATGGCTAGTACATTAAGTCCTACATTTACCTACCGTGTTAAACCTGCATGGCTAATGCATTGATTCCTACATTTACCTACCGTGTTAAACCTGCATGGCTAGTACATTAAGTCCTACATTTACCTACCGTGTTAAACCTGCATGGCTAGTACATTGAGTCCTACATTTACCTACTGTGTTAAACCTGCATGGCTAGTACATTGAGTCCTACATTTACCTACTGTGTTAAACCTGCATGGCTAGTACATTGAGTCCTAGATTTCAATTTCTTGAATACAATCAGTTTAATGGTAGACACTGGATAGTTTCAAACACTTCTTCTAATGTTGAGTTGACTGTGTGAGTTGATGACTGTGTGAGTTGATGACTGTGTGAGTTGGTGACTGTGTGAGTTGGTGACTGTGTGAGTTGGTGACTGTGTGAGTTGATGACTGTGTGAGTTAATGACTGTGTGAGTTGATGACTGTGTGAGTTGGTGACTGTGTGAGTTGATGACTGTGTGAGTTGGTGACTGTGTGAGTTGGTGACTGTGTTGGTGACTGTGTGAGTTGATGACTGTGTGAGTTGATGACTGTGTGAGTTGATGACTGTGTGAGTTGGTGACTGTGTGAGTTGATGACTGTGTGAGTTGGTGACTGTGTGAGTTGGTGACTGTGTTGGTGACTGTGTGAGTTGATGACTGTGTGAGTTGATGACTGTGTGAGTTGATGACTATGTGAGTTGGTGACTGTGTGAGTTGGTGACTGTGTTGGTGACTGTGTGAGTTTATGACTGTGTGAGTTGATGACTGTGAGTTTATGACTGTGTGAGTTGATGACTGTGTGTTGGTGACTGTGTGAGTTTATGACTGTGTGAGTTGATGACTGTGTGAGTTGATGACTGTGTGAGTTGATGACTGTGTGAGTTGATGATTGTGAGTTGATGACTGTGTGAATTTATGACTGTGTGAGTTGATGACTGTGTGAGTTTATGACTGTGTGAGTTTATGACTGTGTGAGTTTATGACTGTGTGAGTTGGTGACTGTGTGAGTTGATGACTGTGTGAGTTTATGACTGTGTGAGTTTATGACTGTGTGAGTTTATGACTATGTGAGTTTATGACTGTGTGAGTTGCTAACCGTGTGTTGGTGACTGTGTGAGTTGATGACTGTGTGAGTTGGTGACTGTGTGAGTTGATGACTGTGTGAGTTGGTGACTGTGTGATTACCAAACATTTTTTACGATTGATCAGATCAATAGTTACTTGTAGTTTTCAGTACTATGTTATACACAGACAGACAATTTATTGAGTCAAGTAGGAAGATAACTCTTACCCTGAAAACATTCAATATGGGAATCGAGAAAGACAATTATCTCCCCTTGAGCAAAGTCAAACGTCAAGCTCCTTGCCTGGGCGAGACCCAGTCTGTGTCCGGCACGAAGGAGCCTCACTTTCAGCAGCGGTTGCAGGTAGGCTTCCAATGGCTCTTTTAGATGCGCTGAAAATGTACATTTATAGAAGTGTTTGTATGTTGTATAGAGGGAAGTGTTTGTATGTTGTATAGAGGGAAGTGTTTGTATGTTGTATAGAGGGAAGTGTTTGTATGTTGTATAGAGGGAAGTGTTTGTATGTTGCATAGAGGGAAGTGTTTGTATGTTGTATAGAGGGAAGTGTTTGTATGTTGTATAGAGGGGAGAGTAGTCTATGGAGCGATCTTTAGCAAACAGTTTATCATTCTGAGTTTATTTAACCTTCTTGATTTTTTTATCTATATAGTTTGAAGAAACCACATACGATATTGACCGTTGAAAATATTTTGATGTTTTATTAAAAAAATGACGAATATTAAATCAAGCTGATAAGCAAAGGTCACCTAGGGAGGCTAATTTCTGGGGTGGCACTATAAGATTTTTTAGCATGCATTTGTCGTCGTACCCTTAAACTAATAAAGGTTGCAATTAAATTTCATGATGATTATAGACATTAAATACACCAGATTCGCAATTTCAATGAATTTTTTGTAAAACAGTATAATTTCTTCAAAAAAACAACTGATTCATATGTCCTATGTTGTACTAAATATGGGAGTGAATTTGACAAACATTTGGCCACTGATAAGAACAAGGCAGCCTTGAATGTGGTTGCATCTGTGACTGGTTTTCAGAAACGCACAATGTTTTTCTTTAGCAGAATGATGTCTTAGATGTAAGATATTTGGTATAGGTATAGGTTGTGCACCCTTGTGGCTCATAAAGCACTCTCATAGTGTGGCAGATTTTCTTACCTGTGGATGATCAACAAGATGTACATGTATTTTTTGTATTACAGTCAGGGTACAATTGGAGTTTTGTTAATTCTTAAGTGCTGAATATCAATGTTTACTTGGATATAATAATCGAGATGGTTAGCAATGTTATAAGCAGAGTATTTTAGTATTCTATAGCTCTGAGGAGATATTTTTATCTGTAGATGGATTCCAAGCAATACTTTAACCGTTTTGAAAACCCAACTGCAAAGATCTGGTTATATTCATACAACCAAGATGCTGTGTTTCAGACAACTGTCAAAAGTTTGAAAGCCAGACTGCAACATTTGTTGAAGTAACAGGAATTGAAGAGTCTTCTGTTAAAATGCCAGAAGGTTACACCAGAAATTTATTCCTTTTTATTTGCAGTAATTTGAAAGATTGGAAGATGATGGGGGAAATAATGCACAAGATATGTAAAAGCAATTTTTTTGTATTCTATGGTACATGTAGTATCTCAGCATAGTTCACTTTCAAGATTTCAAAATATTTTCTTTGCAGACTTTGAATGTTTATTTTCCTGGGACAAATGTAGAAAGAAGTGTCACTTATGAAAATAGGAAAAATTGTTGACAGTGATGGAAGAAGCTGGTAGAATGAAACTCACATAACATTTCTGTAGATTCCAAAAGGGTGCAAATATGTCAACATTTCAAAGCAAATGACACACCTTCTGTAGATTTGCAACACCTGCTTGTTTTCTGATTCACCTACCTATTACATATGCATGTACAGTGAGCTTTATCTCAATTAAACAATGAGTACAGAGAGATTATTGGAAATTTTTTTTCCACTAATTTACACCTTAATATAATTTTTTTGCGCTGGTTTTCTTAATTGTCCATATTATTGATTTAACTCAGAGTTGGCAATTTTAGACGACACACTAGATAATGTTTTGGCTTGCCAAAATTTTAAAATATCAACTATAAAATGTTTAAATACAAATATAGGATTATGACATACAGTATGGCTGAGAAAAATTCCATTAGCTCTAATTTTTGCTAATGTGATCTAATCCTATTTGCCTTCTATACTCTGACATCCTCAGTGTTATACTGTACTGTTATTCATGAAAATGGTAATTTGGTTACAATTTTTATTTACAATATTCACATGAGTACACAATGTTGTACAGAAGATATTCAATTCATGTTAAACACCTCCCCTGCTTCTTGTCCACACCTGACGTCCAGAAAATATGGTAACCTTAACTATATAATATATATAAAATAAACAATCCCAAGTCTTTCATAATTGATCAAACTAGCAGCTTAGGTTGACAGTTGGGCATTTAGTGCCACGTGACCTTCAGTGCCGCATTAATTTTGAATGTATTTAATTAACCTTTTTTCACATTTAAGTTCTATATGAATTAAACCAGACTATTTTTTTATATTGTAGAAATAAGGCAATGTATGAGTGTTATTTTCTGTCTGGCGTGGATTCTGAAAAACACAAAAAAGCGTTTTTTTTTTTTTTGTGTGGAAAATTAAGATATTTTTTAAACATTGTCCATTTTTATACACACAAACATGGGAGTGTAATTAAAAATTTTATTATGTTTTTTCTAATAAAAAGTCAAAACAGAACCACATATAGCTCTAAGAGCTGCATTAGGAAACCATTATTACAGAAGATAGTAATTTGAAGTTCTAAACCGCAACTTAGTTAGAGAGTTTTTAGCAATAAAGAAAAGCAAAAGTTTTTTAATTCAATTGGCTTGAATGTGGCCTTTCTAAAAGTATTTATAAAAAAATATTCAAGTCAAATTTTTAACAGCTAAACTATTAAGATTATTTTAATAATAACTTTGAGGATTTTATACTAATATTTGATGTTTTCTTACACCATGCTAGCCACTTTCAAAATAGATTTTAGTCTATAATCTTAAAGGACTAATTTGTTTGTTCAGACTGCAAATAAGTTGTGCTTCAACTAATTAAATGGAAGCTAATAATAAAAAATTAAAACCGTTGGGCCCCATTCAAGTGTTTGGGTTTATGAGCTGGGGCCCTGCTCTTGTGACTTTATAAAAAAAAACTGTGAGCAATTCCTCACTAAAAAATTTAATTAGGAGCGTGTAAAATATCGGACAGATATTACGAATAAAGTGTAGCGCTGAGAGTGATAAATCTGTTTAACAACAATGCCATGCTTCATTTTTAAAAATCTTACAAAAAAGGCAAAAAAAAGCCTCACTGTATAAGTTCCGTGTTAATTGCACAAAATAAAAAGATAGCCTTGAGCAAAAGCATGGGATTGACTTTGTAAGTTGAGAAAGACATCCTATAAGATGATAAAGTTCGTTTACACTCCCTAAAATTATTCATTTCTTTTAATCATGGAACCAATAATGTTTTTAAGAGGCAGTCAGCTATGACATATAAATTTTCACACACTTTATTACTTTTGGTTCCACCCCCACATGCCACTAATTTAAATTTTGTCACTGATAAATATACAAGTCACTGTTAGTATTGATATTTAGCCTCATCTAAATAGAAATAGAGCCTTCGTTCACATTGCTTAGGAAAAGTGCTGAAAAATCTTTTCTAATTCCTTTTTATAGTGTTTTACAATTTATGTTGAACAGAAGAATATGTCAGAAGTTCCAGTCTATGCTTATGTTCAAGAGCAGTTCAGAAACTTCCAAGTAACTGGTGAGAAGATCTGTAGACCTGCACAGGAAGCAGAACATTTGGCTCAAACATATTTATGTTATTTAGAGCACAGAAAACATGAAATACATTGACTTAAAAACTAGATTTTTTAATGATTTTACCTTGCATGCTTATTTTGGCTTAATTTACCCCATTTTCTTTAATTTTTGCAATTTCTCATAACCATTAATAAATACTGTCTCATATTTCATTTTACCAGACGAAAAATAAATTAGCAGTAAAATACCATTTTACTGTGTTATGTTTGTAGATGTAGTTTTCTTAAATGTTTATTAGCACTAAGTGTTGGTTGAAATATTGTATAATTGAATTTATATTTTTGGTCATTGGGCATTATTGTAAAGTCCATGATTTGTATTTTAAATGATACTAAATCAGTTTTGAATACAAGTTGAATGTCATAACCTAAGGTCGCAAAACACAATAATCTTTCTTTTAAAGATTCTATTTCCAAATACATACTTAAGATGTTTTTATAAATGGTAAGAAAAATATACAATTTTACAAAAATTAAAAATTGTTTGTTCATAATCAAATATAGATTTATGTTCAGACTGAGACCATTGTTGTTAAGGCAGTAGGTTACCATTTCTTTTTTTTTTTCTTTTTTAAAGCAATAAATAGTTAATGGTTGATCTATGATTTAAAAAAATAAATTATTAACACAGTTTTCATTACCTCCTTTTATTTGACAGGCCATAAGTTTGCATTACAGAGGCAAGGAGAAACAGAGTGTGGAAAGCAGTCACCGCCATTGTTGGTTTAAAATTACAAAACTTTACTCGGAAGAAGCAGCCAAAATCCACCTGATCAATAAAACTAATAATTGAAAGCTTCACTTAACAGCTGTATCCTTTCTGTTAGAAATGAGTTGTGATGTATTTAAAGATAAATAAAAAATGTATATATGTAATCATATTAACAAAGTCTTTTACAGTTGTTTTTTTTATTTAATATCACATGAAAGTTATGTTTGGTGTAAGAACATTATAAGTTACTTTTATGTAATAAATCTTCTACAATTCTTTATCTTGTGTTCATCAATCTGTTCATTTAGTTTCACATCTTTAAAATCTTGGATACCTGTTCATCTAACATTCATCATGGGTCTGGGACTGTTATATAATTTAATACATTACAAAACAATGGTGTTAATTTTTCTTATGGCTCTAAGAAGGGGACATTTTCAACCTATTGTACATCAATTAATAATAGATAATAGTACATTATATTATCTAAAAATATTTTAGTACCTTAATTATGCCCCTTGTTTTATATTTTTTTAGTATTCCTTACCTCCATTAATTATATATACAAAATAAAATGAGATAAAACTACAAATTAATTATTTTACTAAGAAATATTGGATGCTCTTATATACGACCGAAAAAACAACCCTTTCTCATCAAGAAAATATAAATAAAATAAAACAAGACTTAAGTTGAGAAAATCAATTGATTACAACAAAAAAACTAGTCATTTGTTGAACGCAGTGTGCCTAGCATATTTGTTGCCGGCTGCAAAAGGTACCCCCATGTCAAGATTAATTTTCAAAGCTGCAAAAATAAATTAGCTTTAAAATGAAAAACAAACAAAACAAAAACATTGATTTACTATCTAATTTACTTTAACTATTTACTTCTTAATAATTTGGTAAAAGATTTTTCTATTTTGCTTGTTTATTTTGTTATTAAACTGATATAAATCCATGCGAAGTCAAAAACATCGAATATCTTTTCACCAAATCTGTTACTTTGGTGGTTTGTAGCAGAACACTGACAGATTGTTAAGGGGGGGCAAAAAGCATCTTTCATGATCCTGATGTTGAAGCGAACCAAGTGGGTAGGAACTGGGGCAATATCCACAAGGCCCCCTGCTTGAGAGGAGCCCCAATAGATGAGATATTCCAGTTCTGTAACTGTAGCAGCCCCAATAGATGAGATATTGCAGTTCTGTAGCAGCCCCACTAGATGGATATTCAGTTCTGTAGCTGTTGGCAGCCCCAATAGATTAGATATTCCAGCTCTGTAGCCCACTAGATGGGATATTCCAGTTCTGTAGCTGTAGCAGCCCCAATAGATGAGATATTGCAGTTCTGTAGCAGCCCCACTAGATGGGATATTCCAGTTCTGTAGCTGTAGCAGCCCCAATAGATGAGATATGCAGTTCTGTAGCAGCCCCACTAGATGGGATATTCCAGTTCTGTAGCTGTAGCCCCAATAGATGAGATATTGCAGTTCTGTAGCAGCCCCACTAGATGGGATATTCCAGTTCTGTAACTGTAGCAGCCCCAATGAATGAGATATTGCAGTTCTGTAGCAGCCCCACTAGATGGGATATTCCAGTTCTGTAGCTGCTTAGCCCCAATAGATTAGATATTCCAGCTCTGTAGCAGCCCCACTAGATGGGATATTCCAGCTCTGTAGCTGTAGCAGCCCTACTAGATTAGATATTCCAGTTCTTTAGCTGTAGCAGCCCCAATAGATGAGATATTCCAGTTCTTTAACTGTAGCAGCCCCAATAGATGAGATATTCCAGTTCTGTAGCTGTAGCAGCCCAATAGATGAGATATTCCAGTTCTGTAACTGTAGCAGCCCCAATAGATGAGATATTCCAGTTCTGTAGCTGTAGCAGCCCCACTAGATTAGATATTCAGTTCTGTAGCTGTAGCAGCCCACTAGATGGGATATTTCAGTTCTTTAGCTGTAGCAGCCCCACTAGATTAGATATTCCAGTTGTAGCTGTAGCAGCTACTAAATGAGATATTCCAGTTCTGTAGCTGTAGCAGCCCTACTAGATGAGATATTCCAGTTCTGTAACTGTAGTAAAGCTAAATGTTTGTTCAAGAATAATTGGGATCCATATATAAAATACTATTAAATGACTTACATTATTTAAAAAAAAGACAGGTTTAGGAGTGCTGTGGTTAGGCATATAGCCACACTTACGATCCTTGGCCCTGTAAATGACACTTACCAGAGTTGGGCAAAGTTTGAGTCGCTACACTGTTTTCGTACATTTGACGGGACCAAGAACAGATTGATGAAGTGTTGAGCTAATATAAAATAAGAGGCTAGTGCTATACTTCACGCTGAAACGATTAGCGGGCAAAATCGAACAGTCGTAGGTTTCCCATGTCTGGGCAGACTGCAAGGACCGCCTCTCTCGATGTCTCTGTGGGAAGCTGGACCAGCCTATCTACATACTATATATATACATATAGTATGTAGATAGGTCATTTAAATTTAGCAATCATTTCACCAGTAAAAAAAATGCTTTTAATTGGTAGTGATACATGATTTTATATCATCAAATTCCACACAAGATTTTACTGGCATATTGCATGGTTTAAGTTTCTTGTAGCAATCAATTATAAGTAAATGAACATATTTGCATTACTTATTTAAAAAAAAAAACACACTTAATTATGTCTTTATGGCAAGAGTTAGCCGCCCTTACCACCTGGGTGTTTTTGCACCTCATGCACCCTGATTGTATGATAGATTTAACAATATAGCGAAATATTGCCATTTATTTTAGTCTCATTTTTTGCATAAATTGCATCAGTGGCCAACTAGTGAGCCGAAAGTTTACATTATCATTATTGACATTATATCAATCAATGCGTGCCCTTACGATTCTTTACAATATCATTATGTCAACAGTTACGTGTCCATGTGATTGCCAGACATGCATGGTGTGGATAAACAAGTTTAAATCCTAGCGGCCAACGGTGTTAGATGTTCTCAGGACAGTATTGGTAGAGCTGTTGTCAGAACCGCTCTCGCATTGGGGAGGGAGAGAACTACTAGGCGAGGTAATACATTTGGACAGAGCCGTACCTAGTGGCGTCCTCTCTACCCCACCCGGATTTAAAGTATGAAAACGTCAACAATGAAACTTTTTTTCAATAGCACATTTCAGATTTGATAAGTGTGTAAGGTCACTTCCTTCTGATTGATTGATCTGAAATGTCCTCTCACGTCTTTTCTTTTACTCTATGAATAGGTCGGAAACAGCCATCTTTTAGAAATGTAACCCTTGCCATTTCAGCATTTTGCTTACTCTGAACGACCTTACCTCCAAAGCATCATGGGTCATTCCATGTCAACTCAACAAGTGGTGTTCACCCGACCCCCTCAGGTCTTCTGAAATTTTCAGGGCTTGTGGTACATTCAAAGTTGAGTGATTCCTGAAAATTTCAGGCCATTTGGTCAACTTTCTGAGATATGATTTTTTTTAATTTTTAGGGTAGTCGCGAGTGCGCGTGACATTTATTTTCGCGATATTTGAACGTGATTATTTCAAAAACTAAAAGAGGTATCAGGCTGAAATGTTCAGTATTTACTCATTGTTTTGTCTTAAGTTAAATGATGTGTATGCTCATTATGCTGCCGATGCTGATGGTATCTTATCTATGTACACACAGTCCTACTATCAAACTGTTTCTTGCAATTGGCAAATGCACATCCATAATACACGTTAATGAGGCCCGTAGCATGCGTGGTCAAATAATGATGAAAACTGTCTGAAGTGCAATGTTTGGAATTTTTAGGGCATTCTGTGTGCAGCTACATAAGATAAATACATCATTCAACTCAGGATAAAACAATGAGTAAATACTGAAAATACAGCCTGATACTCTTTAGTTTTGAAATATTCGTACGCAATATTCAATAATAGTGTATAATCATGCAATTTTTCACCAAGAAGGCGTTAAGACACCAACATGAAATTTTCACCATAGCTAGTACCAAGGTTAACAAGTGTGCAAAATATGAAAAGTGTGAATTACTGTCCACATGGTCATCTGGGGGTCGCAATAAGTGCAAAATGGATGACCATGATACTTAAAAGTACATGAGTACATATTATTGATTAACAGGAATTCTCTATCAAAATAATAAACACATATATGGTACTTACTAATTGTATAACAAACATCATTTCAAGTCTTATAGGTTCTTGGCTATACCGAGTCAAATATTGATGAAAACTGTCTGAAGTGCAATGTTTGGAAATTTTTAGGGCATTCTGTGAGCAAGCTACACTTAAGATAAATACATCATTTAACTTAAGACAAAACAATGAGTAAATACTGAACATTTCAGCCTGATACCTCTTTTAGTTTTGAAATAATTCACGTTCAAATATCGCGAAAATGTAAATGTCACGCACTCGCGACTACCCCTAAAAATTAAAAAAAATCATCTCAGAAAGTTTTTGACCAAATGGCCTGAGCCTGAAATTTTCAGAATCACTCAACTTTGAATGTACCACAAGCCCTGAAAATTTCAGGAAGATCTGAGGGGTCGGGTGAACAATTGTCAAAAAACTGGTTGAGTTGACATGGAATGACCCTCATAGCGGTAGTACTATTCAATACTTCCTTTGCAGTGACTTTGATTTAGTTATAAAACTTGACAACAATCTCGACCGATATCCCAGCACAAGAAAAAAATGACTTCTTTAACTCTTAGTATCAACATTACTTTCTACGTAATCGGACAAATTTTATAGTAGACATAAAGCCTCGGTTACTTCAATGCAGTGTTTTCACTGCCGTTGATCTGGATGTCAATATCCAGTGTTTGTTGTGAATTTTCAATGTTACAAACGGAAGGGATACAGATCGATACATAGTCTAACACTCTAATTGGCAGTACTTGGTCGATGTCTGATCTAGTAGGGAATTTTTTCAAGCTTTATATTTCACGTCCAGCGAGGCACTAATCTTCCCAGGGTATGGAGAAATCGCTGGAGTAAAAAAAATAAAGGCTCCCAATGTGAAACTTTAACGGACAGTAAGATTCTCTGTACGTAAGTGATTTTAGATATCTCATTAAATACTAGATGACCAATACAATCAGTACATTACATATAGATTTAATGTCATAAACAACAAAACAAAAGCGTAAATAATAAACAAGATTGTTTATTCATACATTAACCACAGGTCTAAATATAAACGACACTCCTATCTTTCATCACATTCATTCCAGAGATTCTCAGTTGTTTGCATTGATGTTGCTAAATTATCTTAAAGCTTTTCTCTTATAAAATGTTAGAATAAAATAAATAAAAACAAATGTCAATATTCAACTATGTACAAAATATTCACAATATATACAAACAATACAAAATATTCTCATGACAAAGATGGGAAGAAAACAAAATGCATTTATGTCTCTGAAATTTAATTTCAAATAGCTGACTAATAAATTAAATAAACACCAAAACTAACACATTAGTTGAGAATATGATATGTAGACATGTACACAAATGGCACACTCAATCATTAGTCTGCAAAAACTAGGTGGTGGGATATATGATCACAATGCCAGAAGTTGTGAATATCACAAAGCAAGGGCAAGTAGCAATCATGGAATGACAAAGTATTTCTCTAATGGAATGCCTACAAAATACTTTTCTATTAAATAAAATAGAACATCTAATGTTATAATACTGTTAAAGAAGTGTTGATGTAACACCTACAGGAAGATCTCCAGGAGCACTAAGAGCTAAAACCTGATAACTGCCATCATATCAACCAGGACAATGATGAAGGTGGTGTTAGTACAGGATGAAGCATATTCCTTGACAAAATAGCTGCTACGAATTCCCAGACAGGTCAGTTTTGGCACAAGGAAAGACAGCCAGTTGCTGTCATTTTCCTGCCCAACAAAACGAGGTTTACCACCAACAGAATAAGATGAACAAAAGGTATGTCCAATTTGGATTCAAATTTTACTTTCTGTCAAATTGCTGGCACCTGGTGTTAACAATTGTACAAACATCATCAGACTTCTGAACAGTGGCTCTTCATACTCTGGTTTATTTAAATTCATATCAGATTTTGAGATATAAAATTGGGATGGCGGAGGAAGATGGCACAGGCAAATAGTCAACAGGAGATATCGACTTTATTCAAAAGAGGTGAAGACTTTTGTCAAACTGTTTCTTCTAGAACTGGAGTCTTTTGGTTTGTATATACGTCGACTAGAATCTGAATGCCTCAAGTCTGCCCCGGACTGAGAATTCCAGATCCTGGATGAGGCAGCAGATGGTAAATAAGAGGACAGAGCGGAGGAGTCAATCTCACTATCACTGTCAATATAGCCATTGTCAACATCACTCTGTGACATGCAGGTGCATCGCTTCTGACAACACTCACAGCAGCAGTTCTTCAGTGGCTCAATGGCTTTTGCAGACACCTGTCAACTGGTGCCAATGATCTCAAGCACTCTGGCAAAAATTTCCAGGTGTGTAATCTGAAGGGCAAAAATCTTTTCAGGACAGAGTATCTCTGCATTACATTTATGACAACAACAACTAAAGTGAAGAATGCCACAATACTGACAGACACAATGAAAACAATTTTACCCGCAAATGACAACAGAAAAGAAAATGCCTGGGAAAATGAGGAACATGAAAATGAGATATGCAATGGCAAACCATCTATATTTAGCAGTTATGTGTTATCAGATAATGTGACAATGTATCAGACAATGTGTATATCAGAGGCACATATAATTAATAGTGGACAAAAGCCATAATCTAAAAGGCCCTGCAATCATCAATTTTATCTATTAACTAAAAAATGCATGATGTGTGAAGATATTTTTTTTTAAATGTTAAGTACCTGTAAAAGTGGTTCCAATATTAGATCCCAAAGTCAATGGGTACATTCGCTCTATCTTCAAACAACCAATGCCAACTAATGGTGTAAGATGTGTTATCAGATAATGTGTTATCAGACAATGTGTTATCAATTATGTGTTATCAAACAATGTGTTATTAGACAATGTGTTATCAAATAATGTGTTATCAGACAATGTGTTATAAGATATGTGTTATCAAACAATGTGTTATCAGATAATGTGATATTAGACAATGTGTTATTAGACAATTTGTTATTAGACAATGTGTTATCAGACAATACGTTATTATGTATCAGTAATGATAGAAAGCAAATGAAGATGGTTCCCTGATGCAACGGTTAATCAGACATGTCATCTTTGTCAAACAGACAATAAACTACTTTACCAATTAATTGTTTCAGCCAAACATACAATAAGCTATTTTTCTTTGCAATTAAGCTAAAATTTGATTGCCATTTTTCTTGCCTTTGCTTGAACTTTTCTTAGTTCTTTATCCTCAATTTTCACGTTAATATTTTTTTTGGTGCAATATTTTTTGTTTCATCGAAACCTAATTTATGAAATGGCAATTCGATATCTCCTCGTCTTTTGGCCACTTGCTAGCCAGTTCATTAAATTATTCTTGTTGTAACAAAGTGACAGCTTACTGATATATTGTAATAACAAATATTGTTAGAGTATAACGTATTCAATTTATTTAGAAATTATAAGTATATTTAAATTGAATTTGTTTTTTTAGCGATTAATCTAGAAATTGTATTCAACATTTGATCACAGTTTGTTTAGTTTATTCAACGTTTGGTCACAGTTTGTTTAGTTGTATTCAACATTTGATCACAGTTTGTTTAGTTGTATTCAACATTTGATCACAGTTTGTTTAGTTAGTTTTATCCAACGTTTGGTCACAGTTTGTTTAGTTGTATTCAACATTTGATCACAGTTTGTTTAGTTGTATTCAACATTTGATCACAGTTTGTTTAGTTGTATTCAACATTTGATCACAGTTTGTTTAGTTAGTTTTATCCAACGTT
The DNA here is from genome assembly GCA_021962125.1 of Bulinus truncatus. NCBI lineage: Eukaryota > Metazoa > Mollusca > Gastropoda > Planorbidae > Bulinus > Bulinus truncatus. The sequence goes on along the minus strand of JAGDYQ010000052.1, from coordinate 47,896 downwards.
TGGTCACAGTTTGATTATCTAGTTAACATCAACAGACGGTGATACAGCAGATTATGATCCAGCCTAACTGCCAATAAACCGTTTGAAAAGAAATATATAATAACACAATATTGGGTATACAATAAACATTGCCAATATTATTTGGTTTTTGTAACAAAAATAAACAACGAAGTCAATGTTCTATTTACGGGAAAAAATGACCCACTTTGAAAAGAACAATGAAACATTTCCAAAAAGTTAGAAATAGCGAAAGAAAATGAAACAATCATAAATTGATTGCAAAAAAAATAAAATGTGTTTCTAGCCTCGAGGTAATGTATTAAAAATTCAGGATCCATTCATTCATGCATTGATTGATATTTCCTTAAGCCATTATGTGCAGATTCTTCAGCTAAATATACAAGGTGAAATAATGTGAGAAATGTAAGGCATACGGTTTAGTGAACACATTGGAGACATCATGCGTGATTCCAATAGCCAGTCGCTCTATGTCTCTGTTCGCTGCGAGTCTAAAAAGCTTCATAATAAACTCATAATGAAATGTAAAGTCTTTTAATAAACTCATGACTTTTTCAAAGTAGGACTTAATTTACAATAAATACGTTGTCTGCTTCGGTCATAGTGAGTTATGTCCACAGAATATATACAATACATAATGAGCATCCTCAATGTTTACATATTCTTTATTAATGTGTGTACTCAGTGGCAAAATAATTTTACTGCTGTAACAATTCACATCGTTTATCAAGAATTTTCTAATGTTCCATATTCAAAGTCATTGAAAATAATTAGATTTTTTTTCCTTAGGCCTTTTAGTCAGCAATCTGTCATACAGCTTTTAATATTGTAATTACATAAATTGAATTTGTTGCTGAATTATAGTTGTTTTTATTTTGTAACTCATTATCTCGGAAGTTCTTTACTAAACGATCTTCATTTTACACCAACCTATGGTTTCTAAACTATAAATATTTAAAATAAAGAAAAAAAAAATAATTCTAAAAAAAACAAAAACCACACGGACTTGAGAATTGGAAAATATATGAAGGTTTTTTTTTAATACTTTGAATTTTTTGCATAAAAAAACCGTTTCATCCTTGACCCAAGTCACTGAGTCAAAGTCACAGAAAAAGTTGACACAGGTATTAGTTAGAAAAGTTTATAATAAAAAAAAATTCAGTTATTTTTAATAAGAAAAAGATAATTTTTACAAAAAATTGTCACGTACTAAGCTGTCAACTATAAATAAACAGCGCAACCAATCAGAATCAAGCACAGAAAGTAGCCACCAATCAGAATCAAGCATAGAACTAGAAGATAAAACATAGTCAGGCAGCGTCAGAAAGTGCTTAATCCCAACAGTGACAACATCTCAACACCCACCCCCAGCTGACTACTTCATCCCTGAAGTCAATGATGATTCACTCTGGCTATGAAATAATAGATGTGTCCAGAATATAATGAGTTGTCTTATTTTATTACACTGTCTGGTAACTGGGCCTTGCGAATTTATTTCATTGGATTTAGTAACAAAGGTTTGAAAAAATAACAATGTGCTACATTTTATTGTCAGAATTAGGAATATAGATATACTGACAGAAATAGGCATATCATATAAGACATGAGCAGTCTATCGATATACAGACATAAGTAGGTCTATCGATATACAGAAAGAAGAGAGATATAATGTAAATGTCTTCAATGGAAGGGCATTATTAGAAATGGGGGTAAGGTGAGGGGTTAAAAGTTGACAGAAAAGGATCGAAGGAGGCTGTGTATCAGGGGACCGGGGGTGGGGGGGTGCTAGTAAATAGTATGCTATTGAAAAAAGAAAAAAAAATATCTTGGTGTCCTTTGTTTGTGTGTGTATCTGTTTCTAGGTGTATCTTGGTGTCCTTTGTTTGTTTGTGTGTGTACCTGTTTCTAGCTGTATCTTGGTGTTCTTTGTTTGTGTGTGTACCTATTTCTGGCTGTATCTTGGTGTCCTTTGTTTGTGTGTGTACCTGTTTCTAGCTGTATTTTGGTGTCATTTGTTTGTGTGTGTACCTGTTTCTAGCTGTATCTGTATCGAACTATTGCAAAGTTTATTAGATGAAATAAAATATAATTTAAAACATTTTAGAAATGTTTCAACAATAGCATGATGTCTGAACTCTCTACAGTTAGTCTCTAATGCTTCTAATTTTTCTTTTTTTTATTTTCAGCGAGGAAGTCGAAGAATTGATTTTCTAAGTCCAGAAATTTGTACAGTAGAACAAATGAATGTACAAATTGATGCTATTAACCCAGTCAGTAAACCAGATTAATAATGAACCGAAAAAAAATACATTATGAAAGAATCGAACGATTCTTTAAAAAAAGAGACATTTCTGTCTTATTGTTCTCTGTGCGTGTATGTGTGTGTGTGTGTGTGTGTGTGTGTGTATGTGTGTGTGCATGCTATATCGTACAATTTTTGAGCATTGAGGTTTTCGTGTTATTGTCAAGTTTTTTTAATGTCATGGATTTATGTATTTTTAAAATTTATTTATGTCAGTTGTGTCTTGTTTAATATATTTCTTAAAGTCAGTTTTAAACAAAAAACATAGTTTTTCCCGTCATTTTACCTAAATTAAAAACATTTAATTGTTAATATTTACCGAATTTTCTGGTAAAAAATGCAAAACATAACGTCTTTGGTCGTATTAGTTTCACATTAATGCAAAACGTAACACCTTTAAACGTTCAAGTTTCACATTAATGCGAAACATTACAGCTTTGAGCATTGGGGTCTCACATTAACGCGAAACATAACATCTTTGAACGCTCAAGTTTCACATTAATAAATGAATTCGTGCCCTCTACATAATGAGTCACACCCAGAAGTCTATTTAAAAAACATAGCAACATATCTTTGGATTTCTCTGAAGAATTAACCTAAACGTAGTTGTTACTACTGCTACCTCTATATTTATAAATGATTCTGGGGACTGAGTAAATAGTAAAAGCACTACAATGGGTCATAGTTGTTGTCGTCATTGATTAATTCCCTCCAATTAAAGTGGGCAGTCTAATTGAAAGGCGGGCCAGAACAGTCGATTAAATTAAAAACAATTAAAAAATCTGCAAAACATTTATGATATACAAATGCAAATCATCACTTTTATAATGTGTTTCATTTTTTGTTTAAAGTAAATACTGTTTTATTAAAAATATAAAAGTAAAAAATTTACCAGTTAAGACTTAGTTACTAATTTTAAGCTTACTTCATCTGTTGTCAACAGCAACGTAAAATCTGTTACGGAAACATGGAGAGTCAACAACTCTCGTTAACCAATAGCCTACACACGTTACTAAATGGCTGCCTCGGGAATAACCTAAAGATAAGGCGACTTGATAGATTCAAGAAAGAAGATCTCTGGCAACTGGCAAAGCAAGATCCCACAGATCTACCAGTGTCCAGTAACAAATGGATCGGCCCATAAACCATAAATAAGGTCGCCTCCAGAAGACATCACGAAAATGGCTCTGTAGTGGAACCCCTCCCCCCCCCCCAAGGCCAGAGAAAGGGGCCACCAAAAGACCACTCGGGAGAATGTCTTGTGAGCAGGAGATGAAAATCTGCAAACTGACATGGCAGAAAATGAATAAGTTCCCTTAGCCCTAACGGGCCATCGGGGCAGATGAAGTGTAGAATTCATCTGTTTCTATAACCTCGGCATATAAAGGGATTGTATGGCTAGCGCAACGCCCAGCCGCCTTTACTTCCCCAACTTAAGTCAGGTACCCATTTGAAGCTGGGTGAACTTGTGGCACGACTTTGCACCAAATATAACCTGGAAAAATTCCATGGGCCTCACCGAGGATCGAACCCAGGACTCTCAGGTCGACAGTCGAATATCTACACCACTCGGCCACCCGTCCCACAGGAAATGAATAAAGGCCTCCCAAAACAGAGTGCGCTGGAGAGTAGTTGCTGAGGCCCTTTGCTCCGCAAGGAGTTCAAGGAATTAAGTCAAGTCGGTTTCAAAATAATAAAGTGTTTTTAGAGCATTTTCGAAAAAAAAATGCTCTATTGTCCCCGTTTTGTCTGTCTGTCTGTCTGTCTGTCATCACCCTAGATCTCAACAACCATAAGTCCTAGACCCATGATGTATATATCATTTTGTAGGTCTTGGCCTGCCAAGAAATGACTTTTTTTCCATTTCGCGATCTGACCTCTCAGGGCCGTAAAAGGGGCCTTATAAAGTACCGTTTTTTACTATATAAGCTATATTAATAAATGGAGCGCCCTATATCTCAGCAACCATAAGTCCTAGACCCATGATGTATATATCATTTTGTAGGTCTTGACCTGCCATGTGTACATCAAAAGTTCATTTTGCGATAGGACCTCTGAGAGCCGGGCTTCAGGGCTCCTAAGGGGCTTATATATTATATATACACCTTGTACGTTCAATAACCCATTCATTTGGTGCGAAATACTGCAGCACGTATTTTTTTTTTCAAATATAAAGAAACGTCTTTATAATATTTTTTTACAGATATATGCATTACACAATTGAATTTATAAACATTTCCAAAATTTACAAATATTTACTGAAAGCTAACAAACGTACTGATACATAACATGAAAATGCGCTAACACGTCCTGTGTCCAGAATGGAACAAGCTTTATTGCTTGTTTTTTCATATGATTGTAAAAACAACATTTGAATAATACAATTATTGGAATAATTTATAATTCAAGATACTTAAAAAAAACGGTTTCAACTCAATAATTTCTCTTTTTCGATTATAGCATACAATAAATAAAGATATACAACTATTCATGAAAATCTCAAAGCTAAACTATTCAATAAGTCAATAATTTCGTAAATCTTTTGCATTTAACAGCCAGTATGAAATAATGTTAACTAAATGTGAACAATCTAGATATGAACGTGCAGAGAGGAGCAATGCCTGGACCATAGTCAAATATTTTAACGGGCCGTACTTAGCCCATGGGGCCTTGTTTAGCCATGTCAGCAATCAGACAGTGGACGCTTGAGTCATTCCGATCAATTTCAATACCTGCATACTTCGAACTACAATATAGGATCTAAGTTTACAGACACATATAAGCGACAGGCTAAAACGTTTTAAATACTTGTTTTTCTCATACATGTACATGTTTAACCAATCAAACACACACACAAACACACACACACACAAACACACACACACACAAACACAAACACTAAGTTGTCACAGGTTGTGATTAATCTGTCGAAACTATCCCCTTACTCCAACCCTTAACCTAATAATAGTAATAACGTTAATATGTAGATTAAACTATACATAACAGTCTACGTTCCCGCTCCTCAGTTCCCTCCCCCGTTACCACCCCACCCCCGTAATTGCGTCACAAGACCAGGTGTTCGGCAGAATCTCCGTCGACGAACCAAAGTAGCTGTTAACAGTAACATGTTATATTCCGCGGGGAAATCTCTGACCACCTGACTGCTGTACGTACTCCGGTCGGCGTCTTCAAAGGGGCCCGCTGGATGTCCAGTTACTATTGTCGTTGTCTGCATGGCGTACTACTTCTCCCCCCCCCCCCTAGGCTCCACCCCCTAATTTGAAAGTTTGAATGAAGCAGCCATCATATTTGATTGGTTAATGGTCACGTGTGAAAGGTGAGGTGGGAAATGAAAGAGAGAGATTCGTGGTCAGTCGGCCGGTGAGCGGCGTCTTGTCGAGTCGATTAGTGAATAATCTCTGAGTGAGAGAAAGATAGACATAGAGAGAGAGAGAAATAGAGAGAGAGAGAGATCTAGAGTGAACACGTCCCTCAATTGATTCAGAATTTTATATTGGATTACCTCGTTGCTGTATCTTTTTGGATTATCTTTGATTTACTTGAAAGGCCACCAGATCCCTGATACGGGTTGGTGCCTCTGTGTATAATAAATATTTGATTGTTGTCACCCGACACTTGTTGAGTTGGTCATCGTCACCTGTTTTACCTTTAATTGTTGTGGAGACTGTGTGTGTGGCAGGAATACAAATAAAATACAAGTCAACTATTGAGTCAGCCCTCATACACTTAGACACAAGCCAAGGATACCCTTCTCGGGAACCTCAACATCTGGGATGTCTCGTTGCCGGGAACCATAACATCTGAGAGGCTCGTCTCGGGATCGAACCTTCACCTGAAGTAGCATTCTGCAATAACCAGGCGGGGCCGAAAGCTGATTCAACCATAGACTCGGGGGGCTCAATATCTGCCATAAGTCTTCAGTGGGCCAGTTCTTCATCAGACTCGGCCGGTTTAAAACGTGAGTGACAAACTCCACGTTCACTCACGTGTATCGTCGGAGAGAACCAGAAGTCTACAATTCTCCAACAGGCCAGTCCCGCATTAGACTTGGCCGGCTCGATACGTGAGTAATAAACGCTACGTTTACTCACGTGTATCGTCGGAGAGAACCAGAAGTCTACAATTCTTCGTAGGCCAGTCATCCAGTGGACTCGGCCGGTTTGAAACAGGAGCAGTAAGTCCCACGCTTACTCACATTGTCCGAGGAAAGTACAGACGAAGTCAACAAGACAGTAAAAGGAAAAGCCGCACTGTTATCGGCGAATAAATAACATTTAGACTATAGACTTTATGCATGTTTGTAAGATTGTGTACGGTGGAAGATAGTTCGTATTCTGTTGAAAGGAGGGAGGAAGCGTCAAGGTAAGCCATTTATTACACTTCTTTGATTGTGATCATTTGTGAGTGCTCTGACTGCGTGTTAAGCTGCACGGCGAGCTTTGTCTGGGTTAACCGTTACTCATCTTAGGCTCGTATTAACGTCACCCAACCATGAAATCTATGGAGGAGTACGTACAATACTTCATAGGCTTGGGTTGCGACGTTAATACGGTCATAAAGCACGCTAAATGCGAAAGGGATAGAGAGGTGGAAGAGGCTAGGCTAGAACGGGAAGCAGAATCTGAACGGGCTAGGCTAGAACGGGAAGCAGAATCTGAACGAGCTAGCTAGCTTGATAGGGAAGCAGAAATTGAACGCGCTAAACACGATAGAGAGCTTGAGTTAGCTAGAATAGCGGCCGAGCAGGAGGCAGCTAAATTAGCATCTGAGGAGAGGGTGGCCCTAGCACGGTTAGAGAGGGAAGGGGGCCGGCAAGCCCAACCCCAAGCAGTCAGTCAACGACATCCTCCAAACCCAAACTCCCCAAACTTGACGAGACTGACAACATAGACGCCTACATCCGTAGGTTTGAAAGATACGCTCTGTCCGCAGGTTGGGAGAGACATGAGTGGGCCTCCTGCTTGACATCCCTACTCACGGGACGGGCCCTGACGACAGCTACCCGCTTGACGGCTGACGAGTCGAATGACTTTGACTCATTGAAGGCTGCCCTCCTAAAGTCATACGACTATACGGAGGAAAGCTTTAGACGGAAGTTTAGGGGGGCCCATTTGGAAAGAGGGGAGACCTACCCCCTATTTGGAGCACGGCTAGCCGACCTCCTGACGAGGTGGGTTGAGCTCAGCGGGACAGAGCATAGCTTTGACGGTGTGATGGACCTCCTGCTCAGGGAGCAGTTGATGGACGGGGCCCCTAGTGGGTTACATGTATTCCTAAAAGAGCGGAAACCAGGGTCATGGGACGAAATGCTCACCTTGGCCGAAAACTACAGGGAAGCTCATGTGGACAAAAGGGTAGAACCCACAAGGACGGGCCCTCGAAGGGAAACAACCTACAGGGAACCCCATAATGTACCCTTTAAGAAGGAGGGACCCAAACCAGAGGCCCCTAAAGGTAATGGGAGGCCCAATGTTCCTCCCAGGCCAGATACCGGGCGCCCTTGGAGACCGAGAATGTCCTGCTTCACGTGCGGGTCCCCTGAACACTGGTCGGGAAGGTGTCCACAGCGGAAAGTCAGTCCGATGGGGGCAGTAAGATCAACATCCCCTCTCACCCCGCCCCAGGCCACAGCAACGTCGGTTCGTGAGGGAGACCAGGTAACTGAGGTAGGGGCTGCTGTCACACATGAGGACACTTCCCCACTTCAAAGGGGTTTGTGAACGGACACCCGGTGCAGGTCCTAAGGGATTCAGGATGCTGGGGGGTCGTGGTTCGGACCTCCTTAGTACCGGTCGAGGGCAGAACTGGACGGAGGGGCCAGTTGAAGACCATTAACGGGGGCGTGTTTGAGGCCCCCGTCGTTGTGGTACAAGTAGACACGCCGTATTACGTGGGGCAGTTGGAAGCATGGGCACTAGATGAGCCCCTCTATGATCTCATTATCGGCAACATCCCAGGGGCTCGACGCCCCTTTTCACCCAACCCTGACTGGGAGGGGAAATCCACTACACCCGACCCAACGCCCCTACACCCTTCACAGGAAGGTCCAACTAACTGTGCAGTGATGACCAGGGAGCAGGAGAGAAAACAGATGAAGCCTGTTAAACCCTCTCCACGCCCCCGTGCCCTGCATCAGCCGTTACCCCTTCTGAGTTCCACCTCCAGCAACAAAACGACCCCTCCCTTTGTAAGTTAAGGGAATGGGCAGAAAGTGGAAGGGTCAACAACCACCGGGGCCACATGGAGAGATATACAATAAAAGGGGACCTGTTGTACAGAGAGCTAGTAGGTAAAAAGGGGGAGACATCCACCCAGTTAGTGGTACCCAAAGAGCAGAGGAGCGAGGCGATGAGAGTGGCCCATGAGATCCTTTTCGGGGGCCATCTGGGGGCAAAGAAGACCCTTGAGAGGACCCAATCTCAATTCTTTTGGCCAGGTATAGGGGGCGACGTGAAGAGGTATTGTAGGTCGTGTGACCGGTGTCAGCGCACCACACCAAAAGGGAAGACTAGCAAACTACCCCTAGGTACCATGCCACTCATAGACGTCCCCTTCAAACGAGTAGCAGTTGATATCGTGGCCCCATCGACCCCACGTCAGATAGGGGGAACCGCTACATCCTGACCCTTGTGGATTACGCCACACGGTACCCAGAGGCTGTACCTCTTCGAGTCATTGATACTGAGAGGGTTGCAGAGGCCTTAGTGGAAGTATTTACTCGGGTAGGGGTCCCAGAGGAAATATTGTCCGACAGAGGGAGCCAATTTACATCCCAGCTGATGGAAGAGGTATCGAGACTACTGTCCATGCGCCAGCTCTTGACCACCCCATACCACCCCCAGTGTAATGGGCTAGTCGAAAGATTCAATGGCACTCTGAAATCAATGCTGGGGAAGATGTGTTGTGAGAGGCCCAAAGACTGGGACCGGTACCTGCCGGCCCTGTTGTTCGCTTATAGGGAGGCCCCTCAGGAAAGTCTAGGTTTTTCCCCCTTTGAGCTTCTGTATGGACGGAAGGTAAGGGGCCTCAGCCATATACTCCGTGAGCTATGGTCCAAAGAGCAGGAACCCACCGAAGTTCGGACCACCTACCAATATGTGGTCGACCTTCGTAACAAACTGGAGGAGACCTGTCAACTAGCCCAGCAAGAGTTAAGCCGAGCCAGTGAAAGGGCTCGCAAATACTTTAACCAGAAGGCTAGACTCCGAGAGTTTGCCCCAGGTGATAAGGTATTGATTCTCATGTCGGATGAGAAAAATAAATTGCTCATGCAGTGGAAGGGCCCCTACCAAGTGATCAAAAGGGTGGGGCTCCTTGACTACCAGCTCCAACTACCCAAGGGGACTAAGGTCTTCCATGGGAACCTGTTAAAAGCTTACATAAGCCGGGACCCAGAGGATTTGATGGGGGGCCCTGCGAGCAAAGCGAGATCAGTGGAAGAGGGGAGGATAGAAGGGTCAGACAGAGGCCAAGTGAAATCAAAGGGGGAAGAAAGTATTCTCGCCGCAGGGGCAATAATTGACCTGAGTGAGGGGAGCTCAGATGAAGGGGAAGTAATGCTACCAGGGCAGGGAGCAGAGACGGCCGCTGACGTGGTGATCTCCTCCCTGCTATCCGAGCCCCGGGTCAAAGAGGTAAAACAACTCGCGACCGTTACTCGGACGTCCTGACTGATCTCCCCGGTAGGACTCACTTGGTCGAGCATGACATCCGGCTGATAGACGACAAACCTGTCAGACAGCCGATGTACCCCACACCCTTTGCGGTCAAGCAGTCCATTGAGAGGGAAATTGAGGACATGCTTAGACTGGGGGTCATCGAGAGGTCCCAGTCTCCTTACTCCTCCCCAGCGGTGTTAGTGAAGAAAAAGGATGGTACGTATAGGTTCTGCGTAGATTATCGAAAGTTGAACAAACTCACGGTTTTCGACGCGGAACCCCTCCCAAACCTAGAAGCCTTGCTAGGTGATATAGCACAGGACGGGACCACGTTCCTGTCAAAAATAGACCTCAGTAAAGGGTACTGGCAGGTTCCCCTTAGCGACCGGGCACGTGAAATGACCGCCTTCCAAACCGCCGCGGGCCACTTCCAATGGCGGGTGATGCCGTTCGGTCTGGTCACCGCCCCGGCCACATTTTCACGCCTTATGAGGGAGCTATTGAGGGGGCTGGGGGGCGTCGTGAACTACCTAGACGACATACTCATCTGCACACATACCTGGGAGGAACACCTTCAAGTCCTAGAACAAGTATTTAGCAGACTTCGTAATGCGGGGCTCACAGCCCGACCGGTTAAGTGTATGCTTGGGGGCGAGGGCGTCGACTTCCTGGGTTATCATTTGGGTGGGGGTGGTATAAAACCCGGTCAGGGGAAAGTGAAGGAGATTCTAAAGATCTCCACACCAAAGACCAAAACTCAGGTCCGGGCCCTGATGGGGCTCATAGGCTACTATCGGCGGTTCGTCCCGAACTTTGCCGCCGTGACGGCCCCTCTTACCGACCTTACCCGAAAGGGCTACCCCACCAACGTTACATGGACAGACAGCTGCCAGAAGGCCTTAGAGACTGTACAATCCCTTTTAAGTAGTGACCCCCTCCTCCGACTGCCGGACTTCACACGCCGGTTCATCTTAAGGACCGATCCCTCGGCCACTGGGCTGGGGGCCGTGGTACTCCAGGAGTTCCCGGATGGTAAGTTCCCCATAACTTACATCAGCCGCAAACTGACCGAGAGGGAAAAGAAGTATGCCACCATAGAACGCGAGGGCCTAGCTATTGTGTGGGCAACCAAAAAGTTAGAAAGGTTCTTATACGGCACTGAATTCACCCTCAAAACCGACCATAGACCCCTCCTCTTTATCTCGGAGAGCAAAATGAAGAACGATCGGGTAATGCGGTGGGCCCTGGCCCTACAGCAGTATAGGTACGTGGTGCACAGCATCAAAGGAAAGGATAATGTAGGGGCAGATTTGATGAGTCGGTGCCCAGCATAACTAGTCGACGGCTACATGTCGGTTTGAGCTCACTCACAAAGGACCACTCTTGGAGAGGTTATTGGATGGCTTGCCTAGAGTGAGTGAATGTCGGGTGAATGTAGTTATGTCATTTATATCATTTATTTATGCATGATTTCCTCTCCATTACAGGTTCAATGTTGTAACGCTGTTGTACTTATTAATGTAAAGTTGTCCCCTCAAAGGGAGACTATCTTGATTACCCTATTACGTATCCAGTAACGCCTATGTAGGCTTACTGATACAATCAATCTTGTTTTAAGTGCCACCTTTCGGAAGAAAGAGTGTTCACCATTTTTTTTATCTATCTCTGGACCAACTTGTGTTGGCCAGACCTTATGTCCGGCCGGCACCATCATGCTGTACGCCGTGGTAATTGTTCTGTTATTTTTGGGATTATTTAAGTATGTATGTTTTTACCAACTGGCCCTATCAATTATGTTGTGGTCAGGGTTACCAAGATAAGTTTTCTTTTTATGTTATGTAATGGCCTCACCTACTACGGTGTCGTCATCCCTATAGTTTCGATTGGGTTGAGGGGTGATGTCACAGGTTGTGACTAATCTGTCGAAACTATCCCCTTACTCCAACCCTTAACCTAATAATAGTAATAACGTTAATATGTAGATTAAACTATACATAACAGTCTACGTTCCCGCTCCTCAGTCCCCCCCCCCGTTTCCACCCCACCCCCGTAATTGCGTCACAAGACCAGGTGTTCGGCAGAATCTCCGTCGACGAACCAAAGTAGCTGTTGACAGTAACATGTTATATTCCGCGGGGAAATCTCTGACCTTCTGACTGCTGTACGTACTCCGGTCGGCGTCTTCAAAGGGGCCCGCTGGATGTCCAGTTACTATTGTCGTTGTCTGCATGGCGTACTACTTCTCCCCCCCCCCCCTAGGCTCCACCCCCTAATTTGAAAGTTTGAATGAAGCAGCCATCATATTTGATTGGTTAATGGTCACGTGTGAAAGGTGAGGTGGGAAAAGAAAGAGAGAGATTCGTGGTCAGTCGGCCGGTGAGCGGCGTCTTGTCGAGTCGATTAGTGAATAATCTCTGAGTGAGAGAAAGAGAGACATAGAGAGAGAGAGAGAGAAATAGAGAGAGAGAGAGAGATCTAGAGTGAACACGTCCCTCAATTGAATCAGAATATTATATTGGATTACCTCGTTGCTGTATCTTTCTGGATTATCTTTGATTTATTTGATAGGCCACCAGATCCCTGATACGGACTGGTACCTCTGTGTATAATGAATATTTGATTGTTGTCACACGACACTTGTTGAGTTGGTCATCGTCACCTGTGTTACCTTTAATTGTTGTGGAGACTGAGTGTGTGGCAGGAATACAAATAAAATACGAGTCAACTTTTGAGTCAGCCCTCATACACTTAGACACAAGCCAAGGATACCCTTCTCGGGAACCTCAACATCCTGGGCCCGTATCGGGATCCTTAACATAAGTAATACATCTACAGTAGACAAGGTCTGTCTAAGAACTATGAAAGTCACTGAAAGAAATCTTCAATTCTAGACTAAAACTAAGCAAGAGATTCACAGACAAATGCCATTTTTTGCAGGGTCTGAATGCCGTATGAAATCACAGTCAACAGTCAAGTTTAACATCACGGTACAACAGCCTGAGCTGAAAGGAGACATTTTGTATTATGTTTTGCTTTCTCAGAAAACACTTCTTTCATTAGATTTCAGGATTTGTATTCAGCCTTTTATGCATGTTTATTTATTTGAAAGGGAAAAAAATTGTTTGGCCTTAGCATTAAAACATTTTTTTTTTTAAATTGAAGAGCTTTAGATAAAAAACAATGTTCCTTTTATTATTTTGTTTAAAGACGGTATTAGAAAAGTGTAGAATACAGAAAAAAAAAACTATTTTGAATATTGAAGTCACGTCAATCTTTGAGTCTTTATGAAGGACCAGGTAAATTATTCTGTATGTGTCTGAAAGTGGCCATACATACATCTGGTGAATGTTTTTTATTATTGATTCTGTGTGATCTAAGTGTCTGCAAGTGGCCATACATACATCTGGTGAATGTTTTCTATTATTGATTCTGTGTGATGTAAGTGTCTGCAAGTGACCTTACATACATCTAGTGAATGTTTTCTATTATTGATTCTGTGTGGTGTAAGTGTCTGCAAGTGGCCTTACATACATCTGGTGAATGTTTTCTATTATTGATTCTGTGTGATGTAAGCGTCTGCAAGTGGCCTTACATACATCTAGTGATCAATGTAACACATCACAGATAAAAGGTTCGGAGACTCAAACAGAAAAGTTTACGATAACACGCGAGTAGATTATTGTAATTAAAGAATGAATTCATATCAATAAAATGTCATATATCATATTTTTCATTTCCATTCTGCGTTAAATCGAAAGCGGAAAACAAGAATTCAAAATGGCGTCTTGCCAGCGTACCGATTCGAGAGATGTTTTTTAAAAATCTACAGTTTTGAATTGATTCTGCGGTTTTTAAACGTGAAGCCAAATGCCAAAATGTAAAATAATTCCATTTAAATATTTTTTGGTTTGTTTTTGTGTATTTCGACAACATATTACATCTTTAAATTGTAATAAAATCATGAAATTATCGGATCTGACCGAAACCAAAAATAACCTAGCCTACCGATCAAACCTAAGGGAGGCTATTCAAAAAGCAAAATAAACCAAACAATATGCCGGCCTGTTCATCAGTCGAGAACATATGCATCTTGCTTAAAACAGTTAATATTTTTTTTAAAAAGTAGGGCCGTAAAATGATAAAACTATATGACCACTTTAATAAAATAATGAGGTAAGTTCATGTTTTTAAGGTGTCTTTCTTATTATCAGAATGATTTTAGCTGCGTTTTGCATAACGCTGTTGTTAACAATGACATCCTCGACATCATAGTAGTATTAGTAGTAATAATTATTATTCACGAACAGTGTATGACAAGTAAATATAACAAAGACAACGCAGCCTTGCAAATCTTTAGATGATTAATGTCATGTTTATGGCTTTTTTGTAAATTATGTAAAATTTAGTATTATCTCTATACTATAGTCCGTTTTATTTAAAATAAAAAAAATCTTTATATATGATTCTGTGCATAACTAAGGGAAATCTACTCCTAATATACTCAACAAAAATATATCATCTGCAATTATATTTTTCATAGTAATTACAAAGAATTTTCGACAGTCTGTCTGTTCTACTCAGTTCATTGGTGGTTGGTAATAATTATTGCTTTTTGACAGTCTTTCTGTGCTGTTAAGCCTATTAGTTTTATGTAAGAGTTATTGGGGTTTTTTCATTGCAAACAAATAAATTAGTCTTTTTCATTGCAAACAAATAAATTAGTCTATTTCTCTTTGCATCAAAGATTTCTATCCATCAAAGATTTCTATTTTCTATAAAATTGTGTAAAAGCATAAAATTGTAATATGTCAGATTTACTTAAAAATAATTGTAAGATAGTCAGGAAATCCAGAGCAGATGAATCATCTGAGGCAAAAAAAAAGGCGCTTGGAATCTAATAAATTGCGAAAGCAACAGAGAATATTTCATGAATCTGCAAATTCTTTTTCATTTGACTTTGTTAACATGTTCTTAGATAATTTCAATTTTTTCAATTTGGACCACAGATGGCTTTGGTTAATACAGGTCCCTACTATATAATCCCTTGATGCTCTTAGAATAACTGGTAGAAGCTGTCGGAAATCTCCTCCCATCAAAATAACTTTCCCTTCGAATAATGCATCACTTTCCATTAAATCTTTCAGTAATCTATCCACAGCAATAAAACAATGAGTTTTGATTCTGTCAAAGTCTATGGAGAAAAAAATTCTAAAAATCCTGTGTATAAAGGAGGTCTTGATGCAATAAAAAAATCTTATGTACATAATTTAAAAAATGTAACATTGTAGAAATTGTACAAAAACTTATTTTAACTGTAATTAACCACCACCACCAGTTATTTTATCTAAAAGGTCCATTGTAGGTCAACTACCTTTTTTAATTGTATTTAACGTTCCTTATTAGGGCCACTACCATTTATTGTGTCTTAACGGTCCTTTTTAGGGCCACTACCATATTTTGAATCTTGAAAGTCCTTTTCAGGGCTAATGAAAATTTTACAATTAGCTTGAGTTCGCTTGCTAGCATGAGTTTTAATAAAAAAAGTTCCTTTCAGGACCACCTAAAAGTAAAGTTTATTTATTTAAGGTACATTTATAAGTAAAATATAAACATTGTTGAGGTTAATTCATACTTATTAGTATTTTAAAAAGTGCTGCAAATGTTTTGCGGGTACAGCTAGTATAAATATATTTACATTAGTAGTGAAATTCTTGGGTATAAAATGTAGAATAGTCCGCATATTTTTTTTTTTGATTGGAACAAGTTTATGCTTAAACTTAAAGAAAATCATATTAAAAAAAGCATGGAACTATCTAGCACTTAAAGCCCCCCCCCCCACCCGCAAGATCCCATTGGCTGTTGAAGGAAATAGATAAATACTGAGGAAAAATCCTATTAATACATTCACACACCTCAGTGAGCACATTTTAATTAAACAGTTTTTATCTGAAAGTACTCGCTCAGTCTGTACCGGAAACATTAGTTCATGGTGGTCAGTGAATATTTGATGAGGTCAGAAACTTAAGTTTAGTAGAACTGGATTTCGTTTCCCCATTCATCTAGTTCTAGGGACTACATACACTACTGATGTAATGCTTTACTTTTGTACTACTTTACTTATGTTCTTCTTTATTCCAATTGGTTTCGATGAATAGATGAAATATTACAAATCGTTAAAATTGCGTGCAATTATCTAAAGCTATTGATTATTATTTCTGTGCTCGTTTTTTAATCGGATTGAGAAAAGCTTATGAATCAAAGAAATGAATCAAAGAATGAATCAACGAAATGAATCAAAGAAACGAATCAAGTTGAATAGTAGATAGGTGTGTTATACTTAGACATGTACGTAAAACATAAACATGTGTGCACGTGACTGAGAGTGTCACAATCAACGGTTGACATTGAATGTTGGCGATTGCACCGAGTTCTAGGATCATATCAAAAAATTATCGATTAATCGTATGCGATATTTTCAACAGTCAGGCTCTAAAATGCAAATGAAAACATTGATATATGACGATCAGGACATCATATTCTGAGTGAATCTAACAAAACGTTATGTCCTGATCATCATATTCTGATTGAATCTAACAAAACATTATGTCCTGATCATCATATTCTGAGTGAATCTAACAAAACATTATGTCCTGATCATCATATTCTGAGTGAATCTAACAAAACAGTATGTCCTGATTATCATATTCTGAGTGAATCTAACAAAACATTATGTCCTGATCATCATATTCTGAGTGAATCTAACAAAACATTATGTCCTGATTATCATATTCTGAGTGAATCTAACAAAACATTATGTCCTGATTATCATATTCTGAGTGAATCTAACAAAACATTATGTCCTGATTATCATAATGCATAAATTGTGTACTGGGCTGATCAGAGTTTCAAATTGTTAGACTTTGAACGTAGACCATACAAAGAAGGGTAGAGCTAGACCATACAAAGAAGGGTAGAGCTAGACCATACAAAGAAGGGTAGAGCTAGACCATACAAAGAAGGGTAGAGCTAGACCATACAAAGAAGGATAGAGCTAGACCATACAAAGAAGGGTAGAGCTAGACCATACAAAGAAGGGTAGAGCTAGACCATACAAAGAAGGGTAGAGCTAGACTATACACAGAATGGTAGAGCTCAGTGGTAAATATCAGACTATACGCAATAGATTGTGTTATTATGTGTGTAAGATCTCACTAAGAATGAGATGCAATCTCTTACATCCTAATAGGATCATCCTATAAACCACTAGTGCCCTATTTTCATCCAAACTATAGTGCAATGACCATGGAGGCACCACGGGGGACTTTAACCATGACCTGAAAATCCATAGGTCCCTACTAGAGTTTGACAAGTGACAATCAGGTAGACACTCGAGAGCTTTACCACACGACCATCCGTCTTTAATTTATTAGCCGAAATAATTGTACACAATGGTAGAACTAAAGAACTGAGCATATCAGATTCTACGCAGGATGGTAAAAGTAATGTGCCAAACATATCAGATTCTACGCAGCATGGTAAAACTAATGTGCCAAACATATCAGATTCTACGCAGCATGGTAAAACTAATGTGCCCAACATATCAGATTCTACGCAGCATGGTAAAACTAATGTGCCAAACATATCAGATTCTACACAGAATGGTAAAACTCTAGTAATGAAACCTAAACTTATCAGACTGTTCCATTAACTCAGAGAGGTGGAACTAAGGCGCCAATAGATTTCCAAGTTCTGTAACTCAATAGAGCTCTTCCCATTGGCTAACAAACATACCGGTCTCATGGACAACTCACAAGTTAGTGAGACTTTTGTATGTTGTTCTGTGACATAACTTGACCTACATTTCAGCCAGGCCACCAATTATATTATTTCCTATCCCCGGGAGACCATTTCTTGATCATTTTGTTTTTGTTTAGGTCAAGGTCGTGAAGTTGATGCCAGTTGAAAGTCATGGCTACTTACTTTTGGTCTGTTGAGGCATTCACTGTTTTCAATTCTAACTTTACATTACTAGAGAAGAACAATAGGTACAGTTGAAATAAATCTGTTTTTAATCTCAGTGGAACTGGAATATCACATGGCATGTAAAATGATTTAAATCATATTTTCAAGGAATGAATTAAAAGTTAACGATAATTCTAAAATTCATTAGCACACATTTGTCATTGGCAATAGCAATAATGTTAAGGAGAAGAAGACATGAACCACTTCATGGTACACCTATAGTGTACAAATGAAGATAGTACTTACACAAAACAAAAACTACAGTAAAAATAATTGATTCAAACATCATGAAGTCAACAGTAAACTCAGAAATACACGGATTATTTGGTTGTTTTTCAAGGACTCGAACAACTGGTTTTAAATGTCACAATTGTGATATTAACTACTGGCTTTTGTATGAAACTTTCGGCTCTCAATAATGAAGTATAATGAGAGAATACAACTTTCATTTCGTTACATTTAATCAAATACACTCAAGTAAAAAAGTCTGGCGGCCTATTTGACATATGGATACAAAGACAAAGAAACACACCATGAAATAATAATATATACATTTATTACAACTTTAAAAAAATATTGGGAAATATTTCTATATAAGGTTAAACTGTAATCAATAATTAACCTTGACACATGTTTCTAGACAGATATTTGGTTTTAATTTGCCCAAAATTTTAAAAATAAATGCATTAGCTATCTAAGAGTAATATATGACATAGTATGACAATATAAAATTACGATTGCCATGTGTGTTATTAGTCTAATGTCATGTGTGTTATTAGTCTAATGTCATGTGTGTTATTAGTCTAATCTCATGTGTTATTAGTCTAATGTCATGTGTGTTATTAGTCTAATGTCATGTGTTATTATTCTAATGTCATGTGTGTTATTAGTCTAATGTCATGTGTGTTATTTGTCTAATGTCATGTGTGCTATTATTCTAAGTCATCAATGTCCATCTCACCAGAGAGGCCATCATATCCAGTATTATTTTGTCCTTACGTAACAACTCGAAAGGGACTCAGTTTTTTTATTCATCAGCGTGTAAGCTATTAATTGGTCATTTTAACACTGGTCAGCGAGATGAAGCTAACACCGGTCAGCAAGATGAAGCCATTCGGTCAATGCAAAAACAAAATGTCAAAAAAATAGAAAATAATAATAAGGTTCACGGTAAGGGAAAGTAATCTGTCAGACAAGCTAATGAAAATATAGACGGAGTTGTTATTATCTGATAGAATAATAAAATACAAGCTCGTTGTATGATGATAGATGGCTAGAAGAAAAACACTTGTAAACATTGTGTCAGTTTAAAGTACAACACCATCAAGAAATATGAGACGAGAGTATATGTAGATCTTCAATTACTTCTCACTTCAATATTTCCATACATCTCTAAACTTTGGAATTAGCAAAGTCTGTTGGGTATCTTTCGAATGTCTCTACCAGAATAGTTCATGTGTATTTGGATTATTTGAAGATCATGGACAGGGTAAACCCTTATTTTTTGGGATCATTTATAGGAAAAAAAGAACAACAAATATGGACATTTGATTATTACGGATCAGCCAAAACCTTCCAGCGTACTGTCTGATGCTGCCGGTCAAAAATCGCAATAACATGGCGGTCATTCCAGGACGAGACGGTGAACTGAAATAACCGGATGGTGAAGTGTTTCGGAAGTTGACCTTCACACATTGCAGTAAATGACCAGAGGAACCTGGTGGTGCATTCAACTATACAGAGGTCATGGAGGAACATATACAGATGTTGAGCAATCCTAGGATGTGACCTTAGCATTTGTAATACTCCAGAAGATAGGGGTTAACGGACATTGTGATAACCTTGTGTAGTAAAAACATAGTATTTGATACATGAATTATTACACTTTAAAATCTAAACTTGTGTATCTCACTGGAAATATTACGTACGAGATTAGAATTCGGACAACTGTACTCATCAACAATGTATTTTGATAACACAACAACTAAATATATACACTTTAATTATTCCATTATTATATAAATATTTTTATTGTAAAAAAAACAACAATAGCAAATAAATAAAAAGATAAAAAAGTGTGTATACTAATGCAATAAAATAATTGTATTAAAACAAACAAAAACAGATATATACATATTTTACATAAACTTCAACTTGAACTATACTTAAACTTTACTTGAATTAAGCAATCACAAAAAAAAGCAACAAGTGGATAATATATTAAGTCTGATTGACTCATTTTGTCAATGTCAGTTTTTATTTTTTCAGAAAACAAAAAAAAACATTATAGAAGAATGTTTTTGATTTAAATAAACTGATAGACAGTACGGTCATAGATTAAATCAAACATTTTACGTTTGGTTTCAAAAATATCAACAATTACTTACAGGCAGAGAGAGGGAAAAATAAAAAATAAAAATAACACATATTTATTTACAGCAGAGAGATCCGAGATATATTTTGATGGTCTGGACATCCCAGCACAACACAACCGACTTCTCAGCACAACACAACCGACTTCCCAGGACAACACAACCGACATCCCAGCACAACACAACCAATATCCCACCACAACACAACCGACATCCCACCACAACACAACCGACTTCCCAGCACAACACAACCGACATCCCAGCACAACACAACCGACTTCCCAGCACAACACAACCGACTTCCCAGCACAACACAACCGACATCCCAGCAAAACACAACCGACATCCCAGCGCAACACAACCGACATTCCAGCGCAACACAACCGACATTCCAGCACAACACAACCGACATTCCAGCACAACACAATCGACTTCCCAGCACAACACAACCGACATCCCAGCACAACACAACCGACTTTCCAGCACAACACAACCGACATTCCAGCACAACACAGCCGACATCCCAGCACAACACGACCGTGTCTCATGGTATGTGATGGAGAGTCAGAATAACTATAAACAATTTATACGAGTCAATGGCATCCAGAGTATGCAGAATTGTTTACTGAGAGTCAGAATAACTATAAACAATCTATACGAGTCAATGGCATCCAGAGTATGGAGAATTGTTTACTGAGAGTCAGAATAACTATAAACAATATATACAAGTCAATGGCATCCAGAGTATGGAGAATTGTTTACTGAGAGTCAGAATAATTATAAACAATCTATACGAGTCAATGGCATCCAGAGTATGGAGAATTGTTTACTGAGAGTCAGAATAAATAAATAAAAAAACAATCTAAATAAGTCAATTAAAAACCAGAAAAAATGTCGGGTTGTTACAAATCTGAAATTACTATAAGACATCGGTGTTGTTCAATAAATTACTATAAGACATCGGTGTTGTTCAATAAATTACTATAAGACATCGATGTCGTTCAATAAATTACTATAAGACATCGGTGTCGTTCAATAAATTACTATAAGACATCGATGTCGTTCAATAAATTAAGAACAAAAACACAGGAAACTCTCTTAATAAAGTTTGAAAAATCAATTCACATTGTAATTGAAGATTTGGTGGTGTGGGGATGGGGTGGTTGGGGGGGGGGGGAGAAAAATAATTCACAAATAAAAAAAACAGACGTAAAAGGGAATGAGACAGAATCTAGTATAAAACAACATAAAGACAGACGTAAAAGGGAATGAGACAGAATCTAGTATAAAACAACATAAAGACAGACGTAAAAGGGGATGAGACAGAATCTAGTATAAAACAACATAAAGACAGACGTAAAAGGGATGAGACAGAATCTAGTATAAAACAACATAAAGACAGACGTAAAAGGGGATGAGACAGAATCTAGTATAAAACAACATAAAGACAGACGTAAAAGGGGATGAGACAGAATCTAGTATAAAACAACATAAAGACAGACGTAAAAGGGGATGAGACAGAATCTAGTATAAAACAACATAAAGACAGACGTAAAAGGGGATGAGACAGAATCTAGTATAAAACAACATAAAGACAGACGTAAAAGGGAATGAGACAGTATCTAGTATAAAACAACATAAAGACAGACGTAAAAAGGGGATGAGACAGTATCTAGTATGTAACAAGAAAAAGACAGTCTGTTTACAAGACATTATTGAAGTCTCTAAATCATATTAACCTTTTGTGAAACTTCCCAGTGCCAAACCAGCACGCAATCCTAGTGACCAGCGGTCAGTATTGTGATGCCATCTGTTCATGCCTGGTAGACATCCACGAAGACTGACTACAGATTAGATTAAATTAAACACCAACTGAAAAAGAAATCTCCAACAACAGTTACACTCTCGCGTCCACACGTGAATGAAAAAAAAAGTTATCTTTTTACCTAGGCATAATTATTTCCGATTTTACTTCCTTCAAATGTACAGTAGTCATGGTGATGGTAAATAAGAGAAACATGACAGTGAAATAACAAACATGAGATGGAGATGACCTGAAATGTAAGTCGATTGAAACTAATGTGAAAAGACATTGTTCGTGACTTGCATGTTTAAAATTTCATTTTAAAGAGAAAGTGCATTAATTCAGATGAAATGGTTAGGTTCCGTTTCTGAAGTAAAATATTTGATGTACTTCTTCTTCTTCTTCTTCTATCCCTTAACCCGTGTATGGGTCGTTGGGGCACCGTTGTTAACCGAAAACTATTGCCCGCCATTTTCTCCGGTCTTGTGCTGCCTTTTGGGAGTCGACGAACGACAGACCGGTCCATTCATTGATGTTGTCTTCCCATCTCTTCTTTTGTCTTCCTCTTTTTCCTTTTTCCGTTTGTTGTTCCTTGCATGATTGTCTTTGCAAGACCTCCACTTCTCGCAACGTGTCCATACCATCGCAGTTTCCTCCTCTTGACTGAAGTGAGAAGGTCTTCGTGAGGGCCGATGGCAGGCGATATTTTAGTGCGCACCTCTTCATTCGTTATGTGTTCCGTGTATGAGATGTTCAATAGCTTGCGGAAACATCTCATCTCCAGCGCACTTATTCTTCTTTGGAGGTCTGCATTAAACGTCCAAGTTTCACACCCATACTGGAGGACCGATGTCACCAGAGAGCGCATTAGTCGAGTTTTCGATCTCAGAGAGAGAGAGAGAGTTTGTTGCCTTGCCAAAAGTGCTTAAGTTTGCTCAGAGCTGCCGTTGTCTGGGCCAACCTGGCAAGAATTTCTGGCTTTGATCCTTCGTCGGATATTATGGCCCTAAGGTATTTAAAGGAGGAGACAACTTCAAGTTTTTGCCCATTTATCCGAATGTCGTTTTCGAAGGCTCTATTTGAGTATTTGTCATGGCTTTGGTTTTTTCGGCATTGATTTCCATGCCATACGCCTCTGCTGTTTTATTTAGTTTTGCAGTGAACAAACGGAATTTAGATCTCTAAAAAAAAACAAAGACAAACAAACAAACAACAACAACTCAGCCTTAACAGTACATATAGGTCACTGATTAGTACATATAGGTCACTGATTAGTACATATAGGTCACTGATTAGTACATATAGGTCACTGATTAGTACATATAGGTCACTGATTAGTTCAAATGTAGCAAAACAGGAGAATAATCATGAGCGATTTATTATTGACATTCTGTGTGCCCCATGTCTCATTGACTCGCACCCCGTCCCCATGTCTCATTGACTCGCACCCCGTCCCCATGTCTCATTGACTCGCACCCCGTCCCCATGTCTCATTGACTCGCACCCCGTCCCCATGTCTCAATGACTGGCACCCCGTCCCCATGTCTCATTGACTCGCACCCTGTCCCCATGTCTCAATGACTGGCACCCCGTCCCCATGTCTCAATGACTGGCACGCCGTCCCCATATCTCAATGACTGGCACCCCGTCCCCATGTCTCAATGACTGGCATCCCGTCCCCATGTCTCAATGACTGGCATCCCGTCCCCATGTCTCAATGACTGGCACCCCGTCCCCATGTCTCAATGACTGGCACCCCGTCCCCATGTCTCAATGACTGGCATCCCGTCCCCATGTCTCATTGACTCGCACCCCGTCCCCATGTCTCAATGACTGGCACGCCGTCCCCATATCTCAATGACTGGCACCCCGTCCCCATGTCTCAATGACTGGCATCCCGTCCCCATGTCTCAATGACTGGCACCCCGTCCCCATGTCTCATTGATATATCCCACATATCTAATTGATATATCCCACATGTCTAATTGATACATCCCACATGTCTAATTGATATATCCAACATATCTAATTGATATATCCCACATGTCTAATTGATACATCCCACATGTCTAATTGATATATCCCACATATCTAATTGATATATCCCACATGTCTAATTGATACATCCCACATGTCTAATTGATATATCCAACATATCTAATTGATATATCCCACATGTCTAATTGATATATCCCACATGTCTAATTGATATATCCCACATGTCTAATTGATATATCCCACATATCTAATTGACCAATCCCCCATGTTTGATTGATATATCCCACATATCTAATTGATATATCCCACATATCTAATTGATATATCCCACATATCTAATTGATATATCCCACATATCTAATTGATATATCCCACATATCTAATTGGTACATCCCACATATCTAATTGATATATCCCACATATCTAATTGACCAATCCCCCATGTTTGATTGATATATCCCACATATCTAATTGATATATCCCACATATCTAATTGATATATCCCACATATCTAATTGATATATCCCACATATCTAATTGATATATCCCACATATCTAATTGATATATCCCACATATCTAATTGATATATCCCACATGTCTAATTGATATATCCCACATATCTAATTGACCAATCCCCCATGTTTGATTGATATATCCCACATATCTAATTGATATATCCCACATGTCTAATTGATATATCCCACATATCTAATTGATATATCCCACATATTTAATTGATATATCCCACATATCTAATTGATATATCCCACATGTCTAATTGATATATCCCACATATCTAATTGATATATCCCACATATCTAATTGATATATCCCTCATGTCTGATTCATATATCCCACATATCTAATTGACCAATTCCCCATGTTTGATTGACCCATTAGCCATGTCTAATTGACCTATATCCCATGTCTAATTGACCCAGCCATATATCTGATAGACCTATTTCCCATGTCTCATTGACGCAGCCATATCTGATTGACCTATATACCACGTCTCATTGACCCAGCCATATATCTGATAGACCTATATCCCATGTCTCATTGACCCAGCCATATATCTGATAGACCTATATCCCATGTCTCATTGACCCAGCCATATATCTGATAGACCTATATCCCGCGTCTCATTGACCCAGCCATGTATCTGATTGACCTATATCCCACGTCTCATTGACCCAGCCATGTATCTGATTGACCTATATACCACGTCTCATTGACCCAGCCATGTATCTGATTGACCTATATCCCACGTCTCATTGACCCAGCCATAATCTGATTGACCTATATCCCACGTCTCATTGACTCAGCCATACATCTGATTGACCTATATCCCATGTCTCATTGACCCAGCCATATATCTGATTGACCTATATCCCATGCCTCATTGACCAAGCCATACATCTGATTGAATGATAAAAAAAAGTTTGTAATGCGAGGACTAAAGAACAGAACCATTTTCATGTCGTTGTGGGCCACTGTCAGAGATTTCCGCAGATGTAAGGGCGCTATGACAAAAAATATAATTCGGGGCAGTCGTGGCCCTTTTAGTTACAGATTTCATGAGGCATGAGTATGGCAGTGACGAGAAGGCACTATGTGGTCCACTAGGACGGCCCTGCGAACTAAACACATAATTCTTGTAACACCAAGTGGTCAAAGATTGTCTGTGGAAAAACTGCACAATTATCAGACATTGATTTTTATTGTGTTTGAAATATTCATTTACAATAATAACTTTAAAGGAAAGGTGCTCATTACTAATTGGTGTTAAGGTGTGGCATACAGACAGTTTGAGACACTTGGCACTACAAAAAACCCAAGTGAGATAGAATGA
The DNA here is from genome assembly GCA_021962125.1 of Bulinus truncatus. NCBI lineage: Eukaryota > Metazoa > Mollusca > Gastropoda > Planorbidae > Bulinus > Bulinus truncatus. The sequence continues at coordinate 21,848 of JAGDYQ010000052.1, read as the reverse complement.
AGCACCCGATAGGAGAAAACAAAGAACTAAACAAATTACAATCAGCAACAAACAAATAAACCACTTAGCTAATGTAAGCACCGGATTACAAGATAAATAATGTCTAATTAGGATTGTTCATATCTTATGTGAAATATGAACATTATAAAAGGTTCAAATGTAATCAATTTAAATAAAAATGAAACGTTGGGTAATTTTTAGACTATTATTATTTTTTTTTTATTTCTTCTCACATTATTATTATTATTATGTACTAAAGAATCGAGTTGATTTATATATAAAGTTATTCTTTATAGATAATAGTGATAAAGAAATGTAAATTAATTGCCAACTAATATTTGTAAATGAGATACGTCGTGTGATATCTGAGGTCACGATAAAATGATTCATGCGTTTTAAAAAACAACATACATCATAGAGTTGGTTTCAATCGTTATGCACCGAAGAGAAAAGGTTAATTCATATGTATCAAATACATGAAAATGTCAACAGACAGGTTAAAAAAGTGCATGCAGTTTGAAAATAAATAAAAAAATGTCTTCAAGCCGTTGATTGTATCCAAAATGTGTGACGCCATCAAGATGGCGCCACCAGAAATAAATGATTTCGAACACATCGCACGTTCTTGTAGGCGATCGGCGTTTTAGATTTTTTTTTTTAAATCAAATGAGAATAAAACTTCCCGTTAGCGAGTTTTAGTATTATTATTTTTTTTGAGTCGAAACTTTGGAGTTTTGTTGGGAGATTTGGTCATAGTGATGATAGATGAAATACTATTGAGTTAGTCTTATTGTAGATAGATGACATTATATCCGGTCAGACCTAGAGTAAATAGATCTGTAAAGTTCTTGTAAGGATGAGGTTGTTATTTCTTAGATCCTCTAAACCACAATGGCACTGTGCACCTTTTTCATCCCCACCATAGGCGATAGTGCGATGGCCATGGAGGCACCACGGGAGACATGGAGGGAAATTACACAATGACCAGAAAAATTCCCTTGTTTCTCACTGCAAATCGAACCCGGAACCCTCAAGTTGATCATCGATCGCTTTACTTCCCCCCCCCCTCCATAATTGGTAGATATCATTAGTGACTTGACAATCAAACACATTGATAACTAGTAGCTAGCATTAGCAGCTCATGAATAATTTTGTGTTTTATTCTGAGTAAATTACTCATTACAGAGCTGTACTTTCTATCTGAGATTTCAAAGATAAAACATTTTCCGTGGTGATCATAATCTATCATTGTCTGCCTCCTGCAATGTCTCTGTCTTACTGTCTGCCTCCTGCAATGTTTCTGTTTTACTTTTTGCCATTTGCTATGTTTCTGTTAATCAGTTGTTTGATTTCTTATGTTTCTGTCTCCCCATCCAGTAACTTCCAGGTTATTGAAGTTTTCTTCCAACCTCTGTTTCATTGACCCCCTTCCCCCACACACTTTTCTAATTAAATGTATCTTTCTCTCTGCCAAATCATGTGCACTTTTCTCGGACAGCCATTGCTTTGTTACATCGTCAGTTTGTCCTGTTGAAATTTTCGCTTTTTCGTTCAACTAAGATTTTTTATTGAATCATATACTATGGAACAAAAAGTTACAGGTTGATAATCTCGGAGTAAAAAAAAAATGTGCGATCTATATAAATATTAATTTAGATGCGAGTATGTCTATAGCATGTTGGTAGGTCAGCCGTACAAAGTACTAATGTTATTGAACGTCTGACACACACACACACGCACACAATAATGGTACATCTGCTGTACCATGTACTTATAGTATGTCTGACAAACAGAAGGACTTACGGGTAATTTTTTTCAACACATACTTTTAGTCATAAAATGAAAAGTGGTAGGTACTTAAAAAATATAAAATTTCACCTTTGTAATATAAACTTCAAACACATCTTAACATGCACACAGGGAAAGTTATAATGTACACATATGGTAAAATTTAAAATGTACACATATAATAAAGTTTACTCACAACACACTAGTCTGTTTACTATAGTTTGTTTACTCAAAACACCCCCCTGTTATTATTTTAAGTGCTCACGATACACTCTAGACTTGATGCACTGCTATCAATATTCAGGCTCACAACAACAACATCAGCACACCAGCAAAGTTTATTTAACTGTTTCTTGTAAAGTCTCTGAGCTGAAAGACTTGGGTAAGGGGAGCGGGGGAGGAGGGAGGGGGTCAGGAAATTGTGAATGGACGGGGAGGTAGGGCGGGGATAGTATTAGTTGAGCCAGTTCCCTTGTCCTGGTCATCCAGACGATTTATCCAGGTCTCCCATATCTGAGACCCATGTCTGTCTGTGTCAGCCCAGATGCCCGTGTCATTAAAAGAACATTTTTGTTTCGGACAGAATCTATGTGCTGTTTTCTTTATTTTTTTATAACTCCGAGTCTTGTTTGTGTGAGATTTTCTGATGTAAAATGTATATAGTTTATATTAATGTATAGAATGGTTTATGTAAAATGTATAGTTTATATGAGTTGGACTTCGTGTTGTTGATTTGTAGAAATGTTCACGTAAAGCGTATTCTGAATTCTAATTTTTCTTTGGGTAAAATGTATAGTTTATACGAAAATATAAATGGTTATGGCGTTAAACGTACCGTTCACATGAATTTATTGGATTATTGTTTTGTAAAATGTACTCGCCTTCTGTGGTTGGTTGGGTTTTGTACATTTTGTCAATCAATTATTGACCTGTTCTATTTTACTGAGAAATCTCAAATTTGGCTCTCATATTTATACGTGATTTAATATTTTCGAGGTCATAAATTAACATCTTGTGGCTAATTACTTTTGAGCGATGTTTATAATGGAGTTAAAAGGATGCCTTGAGATTATGAGGTCATCAAAAAAAAAGGAAGTACTGTTGCGGTTCATATGTGATCAACATATTGAAGCCAAATAAAGCTATAGTGTCTAAAATCTATAAAAAGTGTATTTCCTTTAAATTCAAAAATTTTTTAAAAAAAAAAGGGAAAAAAAAACGAAAAAACAACAACAAACAAACAAACAAACAATGTTAATAAACTTCAAACAACAAGTAGAAGTAATGTTAACAAATTTCCAACAAACAAGTAGAAGTGATGTCAACAAACTTCCAACAAACAAGTAGAAGTGATGTCAACAAACTTCCAACAAACAAGTAGAAGTAATGTCAACAAACTTCCAACAAACAAGTAGACGTAATGTCAACAAACTTCCAACAAACAAGTAGAAGTAATGTCAACAAACTTCCAACAAACAAGTAGAAGTGATGTCAACAAACTTCCAACAAACAAGTAGAAGTAATGTCAATAAACTTCCAACAAACAAGTAGAAGTAATGTCAACAAACTTCCAACAAACAAGTAGAAGCAATGTCAACAAACGAGGACAGGCCAACTTCGACAAACTTCCGACCAAACAAGTACAAGTCAATGTCTAAAAACCTCCGACCAAACAAGTACAAGTCAATGTCTGCAAACATCATGGAGCCACTATACACACACAAGAGCCACCCCGCTCACAGCACTCTAGGCTTGTTAGCGAGATACGCCGATGACTCCATGGCTCATTAACTCACCCGGTGTCACCTCGTGCTCCAGCAGAAGACACAAGGTTATTTCCGGGGGAAGATTTTCGGAGCCGGGTCGGGCGGGGGACGGCGTTAATAGTTAATGGCTAACGATTTTCTCCATCCAACGTGAGGGCAATAATGATATGAAACTCTCCGTGTAAAGCCATTCACGCACTTTCCCGAACATAACCGTATGTGGTGGACAAGGGGGCAGGCGATGCTAACGGCACACGTATGGACCAACAACACTTTCTAAAAAAATATAAAAATATAAAACTGTTTTCTCCAGACGAATGTTCAGAAATGAAATAAAAATAAAAAAAATTAAATGAAACATAAGAAAGAAAAGTGCGTTTGTTGAAAGCTATGTTTCACAATTTGGCAATGAGAATTAATAACTAACAAGAATAGAACAACATACAAAATGAAATCAACAAACAGGCCATAAAGTGCACTTATCTTCCATGGAGGGAGCATTAATTATTTAAACTGAAACATTTTCATTGCATTTTATGTTGTTGTTTTGTTGTATTTTCCGATGTATAACTGTTTTTTTTTTAAAACATATAGAGTAGTAGGAATATACTCTTTTTTAGAATCTCTCTTATATCTCTCTTTGTTTCTAGTCTCTTTGTCTGTCATTAACATCCATGTACCGCTATCCTCTAGACTCTAGACTATTCGTTTCTCGTGCATTTAGTGCCAATAATTCATGCACATCGCTTCCATCGGTGATAACCAGGTCTCGTCTTACAAAAAAACAAAAATAACGTCTTTGTCATATTTTTTTGTTTATTATTGCACATGATCGATAGCCAGCATCAATTCACGATGGCGTATTAGGGGAGGGGGTGCCGGAAGATAAGTCGTGTCATAACGACACCAACAAATGCGTTTATCAGATCCTTTACAAGAAACCGTTATTCAGTACTCACTATGACAAGATGGACGATACTATGTGACTGATAGTTTTGAAACGATCTCCTCCCCCCCACTCCCTTACCCCCACAATGATCTATGCTGAGACACTTTGTTTTACTGAGACTGCATTTTCTACATACTATAAGTAGCGTCCAGAATATATTAAAGGTAATTAAAATGGATGAACAAAATGTCGAAACACTGACCACAAATGGAGATTACCATTGACTAGTTGGTCGGATTGTTTCTTCTCTTGAAGACCAATTTCTCTTGAAGACCAACACTCTTTACCATATTAAAGCAACTTAAACCAGAAAGGTTTCGGAATCAAACCAAATATTGCTTGGGGGGACTGAAAAATAAATTAGTCGCAAATAATAATTTGCATGAAAGTTCGTCACAGAAAAATAATATATTCAGAAAACATAATGTTTATTTGACTAAAGTGTATGCGAATTTTTATCTTGTCTCTAGTCCGGTATCTAATCACCTACAACCTCCACTAGTCACCTAAAACTTCCTCTAGTCACCTACAACCTCCACCAGTCACCTACAACATCCACTAGTCACCTACAACCTCCACCAGTCACCTACAAAATCATATAGTCACCTACAACCTCTACAATTCACCTACAACCTCCACCAGTCACCTACAACATCCACTAGTCACCTACAACCTCTACAAGTCACCTACAACCTCCACTAGTCACCTACAACATCCACTAGTCACCTACAACATCCACCAGTCACCTACAACTTCCACCAGTCACCTACAACCTCCACTACTCACCTACAACCTCCGCTACTCATCTACAACTGCCACTAGTCACCTACAACCTCCACTAGTCACCTACAACATCCACCAGTCACCTACAACCTCCACTACTCACCTACAACCTCCACTAGTCACCTACAAAGTCCACCAGTCACCTACAACATCCACTAGTCACCTACAACCTCCACCAGTCACCTACAACTTCCACCAGTCACCTACAACATCCACTAGTCACCTACAACATCCACTTGTCATCTACAACATCCACTAGTCACCTACAAATTGCACTACTCACCAACAACATCCACTAGTCACCTACAACCTCCACTAGTCACCTACAACCTCCACCAGTCACCTACAACTTCCACCAGTCACCTACAACCTCCACTACTCACCTACAACCTCCGCTACTCATCTACAACTTCCACTAGTTACCTACAACCTCCACTACTCACCTACAACATCCACCAGTCACCTACAACCTCCACTACTCACCTACAACCTCCACTACTCACCTACAACATCCACTAGTCACCTACAACCTCCACTAGTCACCAACAACATCCACTAGTCACCTACAACCTCCACTAGTCACCTACAACATCCACCAGTCACCTACAAATTCCACCAGTCATCTACAACATCCACTAGTCACCTACAACATCCACCAGTCACCTACAACTTCCACCAGTCACCTACAATATCCACCAGTCACCTACAACATCCACTAGTCACCTACATCATCCACTAGTCACTTCAACCTCCACTAGTCACCTACAACCTCCACCAGTCACCTACAACATCCACCAGTCACCTACAACATCCACCAGTCACCTACAACATCCACTAGTCACCTACAACCTCCACTAGTCACTACTGCCGCCACTAGACACCTACAACATCCACCAGTCACCTACAACATCCACTAGTCACCTACAACCTCCACCAGTCACCTACAACCTCCACCAGTCACCTACAACATCCACTAGTCACTACAACCTCCACCAGTCACCTACAACCTCCACTACTCTCCTACAACCTCCACTACTCACCTACAACTTCCACTAGTTACCTACAACCTCCACTAGTCACCTACAACATCCACTACTCACCTATAACATCCACCAGTCACCTACAACTTCCACTAGTTACTTACAACCTCCACTACTCACCTACAACCTCCACTACTCACCTACAACCTTCACTAGTCACCTACAACATCCACTACTCATCTACAACATCCACTAGTCACATACAACTTCCACTAGTTACCTACAACCTCCACCAGTCACCTACAACATCCACCAGTCACCTACAACTTCCACCAGTCACCTACAACCTCCACCAGTCACCTACAACCTCCACCAGTCACCTACAACATCCACTAGTCACCTACAACATCCACTTGTCACCTACAACTTCCACCAGTCACCTACAACTTCCACCAATCACCTACAATATCCACCAGTCACCTACAACATCCACTAGTCACCTACATCATCCACTAGTCACTTCAACCTCCACCAGTCACCTACAACATCCACTAGTCACTACAACCTCCACCAGTCACCTACAACCTCCACCAGTCACCTACAATCTCCATTAGTCACCTACAAATTCCACCAGTCACCTACAACTTCCACCAGTCACCTACAACATTCACTAGTCACCTACAACATCCACCAGTCACCTACAACATCCACTAGTCACCTACATCATCCACTAGTCACTACAACCTCCACTAGTCACCTACAACATCCACTAGTCACCTACAACATCCACCAGTCACCTACAACCTCCACCAGTCACCTACAACCTCCACCAGTCACCTACAACATCCACTAGTCACCTACAACATCCACCAGTCACCTACAACCTCCACTAGTCACCTACAACCTCCACTACTCACCTACAACCTCCACCAGTCACCTACAACATCCACCAGTCACCTACAACCTCCGCCAGTCACCTACAACATCCACCAGTCACCTACAACATCCACTAGTCACCTACAACCTCCACTACCAACTACATTAGTATCACATTGTGTAATGTATTCAGATATTAAGTTACAGCTAGGTAGTGTAAACTAAACCTAGTCAAACTAAACTTCTCAAAAACACTGGTGTCGATAAACAATGACGTGACGTAAAGCCATCTAGTCTGTCAAAGTTATAATTTATTCACCACAAGAAATTAAAAATGCAACTATCAGACGAGGTATATATATATTTTTTAATTGTAATTTATTTATATTTCAATTTCATCTTCACGAAGCGACACTGTGGCAAACATAATTGAGTATTGAACATGTTTAAAACAAAGAACAAGAATGATTTCTCCCCTTGAACAGGTTAAATAAAAATAAATAAGAAGTCATGCTATTACAAATGTGATTTCTCTTTTCTCTCAAGTGGCTATTTGGATGTTGGGTTTCCTGGCCGCTTGTTTTATCAAAACTGTAAGATGAGAGTCGATCACAAATAAGTTGTTTCATTCTAAGATGTGTTTGTATGTATGTGTGTGTTTGTGTGTTTGTTTGTATGTGTGTGTTTGTGTGTATGTGTGTGTTTGTGTGTGTTTGTATGTGTGTGTTTGTATATGTGTGTTTGTGTGTTTGTGTTTGTGTGTTTGTGTTTGTGTGTTTGTGTGTGTGTTTGTAAATGTGTGTTTGTGTGAGTGTGTTTGTATATGTGTGTTTGTGTGTGTGTGTTTGTGTGTTTATGTGTGTTTGTATATGTGTGTTTGTGTGTGTTTGTGTTTATGTGTGTTTGTGTGTGTTTGTGTTTATGTGTTTGTGTGTGTTTGTGTGTGTATGTGTGTGTTTGTGTGTTTTTGTATGTGTGTGTTTGTGTGTGTGTGTGTTTGTGTGTGTGTTTGTGTGTGTTTGTGTGTGTGTTTGTATATGTGTGTGTTTGTGTGAGTGTGTTTGTGTGTGTGTTTGTATATGTGTGTGTTTGTGTGGGTGTGTTTGTGTGTGTGTTTGTATATGTGTGTGTTTGTGTGTGTGTTTGTGTGTTTATGTGTTTGTGTGTGTTTGTATATGTGTGTTTGTGTGTTTGTGTTTGTGTGTTTGTGTGTGTGTTTGTGTGTTTATGTATGTGTTTCAGTGTTGTGTTTGTGTTTGTATGTGTTAGTATTTATGTTGTGTGTGTTTGTGTGTTGTGTTTGTGTTTGTATGTGTTATTATTTATGTGGTGTGTGTGTGTTTGTGTGTTGTGTTAAATTCAATGACATTAAGTTATGTTCCTTTCTGCCTGAAGTCAAACTGGACGCAAATATTTAAAACCAGTGATATTTTGATATATTAATTTGAGCTAAAACATTTTAATATTACCTACACAATATTCTATACATACTAAACAATAATTATTCAATACTAGCTGTACCCTATAAATAGAATATTGTTCAGCTTTGACCGATATTTTTAAAATATTTTTTTTGTCAGTTATGAACGAAATTAAAAATCTAATTAGTTTTTGTTTCCTTACAACATCCTAAAGGATAAATAATTTCAATTAAAAAAGTTTTCAAAATTCGCTAAAGATATCTAATTAGTTGTTACTTTTTATTTAAGCAAACAAAATGAAAAATAATGAAAAAAAAGGGATAAGTGTGCGACATATAGAACGTCGGTCGCCATCACAGAAGGTCAGTAGCTTAATTTTAATTAATTATATAAAAAATCTTTCGATTATTTTCCACTTCCACCTGACGTGTAGGTCTTAAAACTATTATCTTATTTTCTAATTTAAAAATAAATCAAAACACTATTTATTTAAAAAATTAAATAATATGACAGATGAGAACTTTATTTGTACAGAAATTTTGCAAAATTTCTTTCTTTTATAATATTAGATCGAATTTTAAAGAAAATTATTTACGAAATTAGTTACGACGAACGCGGATTTTCTCATCGTGGGAGAATTTTCGATTATTAGTAATAGTGATAATGTTAATACTATTGTAAACGTTTGTAGATTTTAAAATGAAGTCTCTTGTAATAAAAACAATTATTTGAATGATAATATGTAATAATTACTTTTTTAATATTTGTCACATTACGTATTGCTACGACTTTCCAAACTCTCTCTAGGTAGGCACTAAAGTGTGACTAAAGGACACGTGAGTTCGTTAGTTGAATAATAAGATTTATTCACAGTCTACAATGTACAGGTTATAATAAGATTCATTCACAGTCTACAATGTACAGGTTATAATAAGATGTATTCACAGTCTACAATGTACAGGTTATAATAAGATTTATTCACAGTCTACAATGTGCAGGTTATAATAAGATTTATTCACAGTCTACAATGTGCAGGTTATAATAAGATTTATTCACAGTCTACAATGTGCAGGTTATAATAAGATTTATTCACAGTCTACAATGTGCAGGTTATAATAAGATGTATTCACAGTCTACAATGTACAGGTTATAATAAGATGTATTCACAGTCTACAATGTACAGGTTATAATGAGATGTATTCACAGTCTACAATGTACAGGTTATAATGAGATGTATTCACAGTCTACAATGTACAGGTTATAATGAGATTTATTCACAGTCTACAATGTACAGGTTATAATGAGATTTATTCACAGTCTACAATGTACAGGTTATAATGAGATTTATTCACAGTCTACAATGTACAGGTTATAATGAGATGTATTCACAGTCTACAATGTACAGGTTATAATGAGATGTATTCACAGTCTACAATGTACAGGTTATAATGAGATGTATTCACAGTCTACAATGTACAGGTTATAATGAGATGTATTCACAGTCTACAATGTACAGGTTATAATGAGATGTATTCACAGTCTACAATGTACAGGTTATAATGAGATGTATTCACAGTCTACAATGTACAGGTTATAATGAGATGTATTCACAGTCTACAATGTACAGGTTATAATGAGATGTATTCACAGTCTACAATGTACAGGTTATAATGAGATGTATTCACAGTCTACAATGTACAGGTTATAATGAGATGTATTCACAGTCTACAATGTACAGGTTATAATGAGATGTATTCACAGTCTACAATGTACAGGTTATAATGATATGTATTCACAGTCTACAATGTACAGGTTATAATGATATGTATTCACAGTCTACAATGTACAGGTTATAATGAGATGTATTCACAGTCTACAATGTACAGGTTATAATGAGATGTATTCACAGTCTACAATGTACAGGTTATAATAAGATTTATTCACAGTCTACAATGTACAGGTTATAATAAGATTTATTCACAGTCTACAATGTACAGGTTATAATAAGATTTATTCACAGTCTACAATGTACAGGTTATAATAAGTCCAGGTGAAAACAAAACAACAAAGTCTAATATGCGTACAACTAATCCAGTTGAAGCGAGTCTACGTGTTATCGCTGGCGACGTGCCGATTACGAACTCGCGGCATCAACAGACCTGGGCTTCTCCACATCTTCTGTCCGTCGGATCTCCTGTCCTATTCCTATTCGTCCCTGTTCGTCCTATGAATCACAGCACAGATCCTTTTATAGGTAGTCCCACCTACGCCGAATCCATCGTTTTCCCTCCAAAAGTAAGGTTGAATGTCGTTGCGTGGGTGTGCAAGTGCAGGTGGCAATAACACTATTTCCTCACTTGTACTAAGGCGGGGGTGAACGACCGAATAAACAATGTGTAGGCATACATAAGTCGTGATTGCATAATTCCTCTCGGGGCAGATGTGCGACCCCCGGGGGGTGAAGCAGAGTTATAACAGTATCATAATAAAAAAAAAACACAAAAACTATTTAAAACTGTAGATTTAAAAATGAATAAATATCGAATCGAGTCCGGGCAAGCAGCCTTGAATGAATTATTAATATTTTAAACTGGAATACTGTTGTATTTTCAATCCTTTACTTTCGATTTAACGCAGAACCCAGACCGCTATTATTATATTAGATTGTGTTCAGCTAGATAACTTAAGAATTAAACATTGATTTTCCCTTATTGTTTTTTTTTTTTCTAAAGCTTATGATTTACCTCCCCTGGCAAGGGCAAATAACTAGTCTCCGATGTAGCACTTGCCTCCCCCCGTATATTTTATTGTTATTATTTTTTTAAACCCATTTCCTTGACTGGGATTTGGGAATACCCGCTCCAAATTTTAGCCATGGGATCGTTCATCCACTGCCCGTCACTCGAGTAGTGCTAGTTAGATCAATGCCACTGATTTACTTATGTTTTAGATTCTCTCTCTCTCTCTCTCTCTCTCTCTCTCTCTCTCTATGCCCACCCCCCCCCCCCTTCTTGCACTGCTCCGCTGTCTTCACTTCCAGTAAGGTCTAAATTGAAAAAAAAAAGTTGACTTGAATGTGTCTATGTCTGTATCTGTGTCTATGTCTACCAGTGAGACAGATGGAAAGTTTTTGTTGCAACACAGTGAGAGAAAATCTGGTTAGTGAAATTAGATGAACTCTACCCCATCCCCACCCCACACAAACTAAGGTGTGGATCTGGATAGTACAATGAGATGACCAAATCAGATGCAAGTAACACAAACAACAAACGGTTTACCACATTCATTTGCTTACTGCCAAACAGAAGATGTTCACAATACATATGTGCAGGGTTGTATCTAAAAGTCTGTCACTTTGAGATGTTCACCCAGATGTTTCCATTGACATTGTAGAATACTTTAGTAACATGTCTTTTTATTTTTAGACTCCAAATGTGTTTTTTTTAATCTGACGTCACACACAAAAAAAGTTGTCAACTTTATAAACTAAACGGCCTGCATGCAAAAAGCGAAACATTAATACAAATCGTCGTTTTAATGACATGATTAAAGTAAACTTCGTTTAGAATACGCAAATACTTTAACCGCAATCATTTCCTAAACAATAGTTGTATAAGTCTGAAGTTCCTCTATATTACAATATTTTTAGTTTCTTAATTCAAATATTTTAGAATTTTTTATAAAAGAGAGCACTGAGGATACAACATACTTCAGTCATTGAGAGAATACAACATACTTCAGTCATTGAGAGAATACAACATACTTCCGTCATTGAGCGAATACAACATACTTCAATCATTATGATAACACAACACAATTTAGACATATTGTACCTAATAATAGTGACAAAAATTGGACAGTGATGTCACTTACGTAAGAAGACTTCAATTAGATATGGTCAGTGTACGGCAAACAATCAATGTCCAGGGCAGAATCAATGATAAAGAAGTGAAAGTAGATGGAGTGTCCAGAAATCTATGCCATTATCACGGATATATTGATCAAACACGAGATGGCCATTAGAAGAATCAAGAAGTGGACAGTGAGTATTGGCTGCAGACATCCCATTTCTGGCCACTTTCCCCCCGTCTTCACTAGCCATACAGCGAGTAACAATGAAGTTAACATGCATCTTGGCGTCAACAATCCAGTTAGCCTGGACCAGGGAGGCCAGCACAGGATACTAAATTACGTGATGTGTAAGATGTTGTGCAGGATGTAGACTGAGTTATGTCAAACTGTGGTCAAACTAGCTAGGACTGAAAGTGTACACAAGGTCAGTACGTTTTATCAGAGTAAAAATGGACAGTGGTCATAACTAATAAGTGAATTTTCGCAAATGAGACCCTGTAAAACCAATAGTGGACGTAGTTTCATGGTGCACCACTATTGTACAACACTATAGCTGAGAGTGTAGTGGTCATGGTGCACCACTATTGTACAACACTATAGCTGAGAGTGTAGTGGTCATGGTGCACCACTATTGTACAACACTATAGTTGAGAGTGTAGTGGTCATGGTGCACCACTATTGTACAACACTATAGCTGAGAGTGTATTGGCCATGGTGCACCACTATATACACTATAGCTGAGAGTGTATTGGCCATGGTGCACCACTATATACACTATAGCTGAGAGTGTATTGGCCATGGTGCACCACTATTGTACAACACTATAGCTGAGAGTGTATTGGCCATGGTGCACCACTATATACACTATAACTGAGAGTGTATTGGCCATGGTGCACCACTATTGTGCACCACTATATCTGAGAGTGTATTGGCCACGGTGCACCACTTTTGTAAAACACTATAACTGAGAGTGTATTGGCCATGGTGGATCCACTAGGGTCAAATAAAGTCAAGTACTAATATCAGGTAGGTGGCCCTGGGAACTTTTCAGCAGGACCTCAAAAACTCCCGAGGATCAAACCCTCAAGTGGACAGTGTAGCGACCATAACAAACGACCATCTAATTCAAGTGGACAGTCTAGCGACCATACCAAACGACCATCTAATTCAAGCGGACAGTCTAGCAACCATACCAAACGACAATCTAATTCAATTGGAGAGTCTAGCGACCATACCAAACGACCATCTAATTCAAGTGGACAGTCTAGCAACCATACCAAACGACAATCTAATTCAAGTGGACAGTGTAGCGACCATACCAAACGACAATCTAATTCAAGTTTCGAATGTTTCATTGTTCAAGCTGACTCATGGATTACAGTTTTATAAAAAATAAAATTTATTCTAAATATGTAATATCATAACTAATATCCCTTATTAAAATCTGAATACTTGCATTCTGTCTACTTTCTTAATGATATTTAACAAATTATGTTTTAGATCAAGAATTGTAACCATTCATGGACATGGTCAATACAGTATTGCACAAGTAATTGATTGTTTTTTCCGTATACCTAATTTTTTTTTCAAACATTGAGATAAAACTGTAAGGTCAGTCTAAGAGAAACGAATGCAGGGGTCTTAAGTTGAAGTGCTTGATTGCCCAAGACGTTTGAAAATGTTTGATTTTGTGTTCGTTGGTTTGTTCATCATTTATACCGCTAGAACAAGTAATGTGTTCTGTCCTGCTCAACATTTAAAAAAAAAAAAAAGTGAAAAGTCATACCGTACGGACCTACTGGACCATCGAGGTCAGTGAAGCGAACAATGCGTTGATTGTACCGGTACTCCCACGGGCTGGCACCGTCAGTCTGCTTCAGTGGTCTCCCCCTGACATGACGGACGGTCCTGGTGATTTAACTCATGTCTCAACAGAATGGAATTTAACTCGAGCTTATCTCAGGTACTGAGTGCAGGCTGACGGTACGTGTGGGTATGAGACGTATCTCACTGAATGTATTTTGTGGGTATGAGACATACCTCACTCTCAGTACTTTTGGGTCTGAGTCTTATCTCATTGACAGTACTTGCGGGCCTCTGAGATGGATAGACAGAGTATAGACTAGATGGATAGTTAAGTAGATTATATACTAGATGAATATACAGGTATAGAATAGATGGGTAAACAGGTTTATAGACTAGATTGATAGACATGTCGATTATAGACTAGATGGATAGACAGAGCATAGGCTAGATGATTAGACATGTAGAGTATAGACTACATGGATAGACATGTAGAACATAGAATAGTTGGATAAACATGTAGAGTAAAGACTGGATGGATTTACATGTATAGACTAGATAGAATGACATGTAGAGTATACACTAGTTGGATAGACATGTAGAGTATAGACTAGTTGGATAGACATGTAGAGTATAGACTAGTTGGATAGACATGTAGAGTATAGACTGGATAGATAAACAAACGTTACGATAACAAGAGGCTCGACGGACTGCAACTGAAATCATTCAGAGCCAAAGTTTGAATTTAAGACATAAGTAGGGTCATTTACTTTATCATTTAGTTGTGGTGGAAAATGTTTAAAATAATTTAAATTATTGACTCGAACATTTTAATAAGTGCTTTGTCATCAAGAGTAAATAGTTTTCTAAATTTCAAATCGACTGACAACTTGTGATAATTGATCTCCAATGTACCAAAACATGACAAACACGACATTCCCTTTTTTTTTTTTAAGCTCCAGACAAAACAAGTTAAATTAAACCGTATAAAAATTAAGAAGCTCATATGAGATGTACGTATATATCAACTTGTTTCACATTTGTATGTGTATATGATTGACAATAACCCATATTATTATGACTAACTGGCATTCAAACAGGTGATAGTCATTGCGGTAATAGCAAGCCGTCGCCACATTAACAGGTGAATTCAACTTTATTTACCTGGATAGTTCTCACTGGCCGTTTCAACGATCATTTACCTGGATAGTTCTCATTGGCTGTTTCAACGATCATTTACCTGGATAGTTCTCACTGGCTGTTTCAACGATCATTTACCTGGATAGTTCTCATTGGCTGTTTCAACGATTATTTACCTGGATAGTTCTCATTGGCTGTTTCAACGATCATTTACCTGGATAGTTCTCATTGGCTGTTTCAACGATCATTTACCTGGATAGTTCTCATTGGCTGTTTCAACGATTATTTACCTGGATAGTTCTCATTGGCTGTTTCAACGATCATTTGCCTGGATAGTTCTCATTGGCTGTTTCAACGATCATTCACCTGGATAGTCCTCATTGGCTGTTTCAACGATCATTCACCTGGATAGTTCTCATTGGCTGTTTCAACCATCATTTACCTGGATAGTTCTCATTGGCTGTTTCAACGATCATTTACCTGGATAGTTCTCATTGGCTGTTTCAACGATCATTTACCTAGATAGTTCTCATTGGCTGATTCAACGATCATTTACCTGGATATTTCTCATTGGCTGTTTCAACGATCATTTACCTGGATAGTTCTCATTGGCTGTTTCAACGATCATTTACCTAGATAGTTCTCATTGGCTGTTTCAACGATCATTTACCTGGATAGTTCTCATTGGCTGTTTCAACCAGCATTTACCTGGATAGTTCTCATTGGCTGTTTCAACGATCATTTACCTGGATAGTTCTCATTGGCTGTTTCAACGATCATTTGCCTTTCTTATGGTAATTTGTCACAGAGAAAACTAATCAATTTCCCCCATTTTAAGTTCGTACAGTGAAAGCCCTTTGATTTACCCCTAAAGTAGACACCGCCTAACTAGAGATGATAGGCCCTCTGATGTAGATACATCACCACCAGATGCTTCGCCCCTCATATAGAGACAGCCACAACAAGGTGGAGTTAAACATCGTGACTTTATATTTTTTTTCTTCCTCCCCATTGTGGGGTGTTTCTATTAAATCGTTGTCTGGGGGGGGGGGGGCTAATGTCTCTCTAGTCGGGCACATGTTGCAGTTGTGTTAGGCCGCCATCCATTATTCAACAAACACACAACTGTGGACTCACTGCTATTTGTCTTTTCTTGCTACTTTGTGTATTTTTCCAAATGTTTTTGATACACGTTTGATTTTTTTTTCAATCCTGGTGACTAGAAGTATGAGTTGTTTGTTTGGATTTGTGTCATGGGTATAGAAATGTAAACACACAATGTATAAGTGAAACACACACACACACACACATTGTTGGACCTTTATAACTGGCATACATTTACAAAACGGCATTGAAACGATATATATATATATATATATAGACAGACAGTCAGACAAATGGTAGATAGATAGATAGATAGATAGATAGATAGATAGATAGATAGATAGATAGATAGATAGATAGATAGATAGATAGATAGATGATAGATAGATAGATGGATAGATAGATAGAACAATATTCTGAACAACAGAACCGTCAATGATAAAGGCGAACAAGTGACAAATGCCTCACCTATATTTATTGGGAATGTAGTTCGATAGTTTGTTGGAACTTGTTTGCTAAAAATATAACTATAGATATGTAAACAATAAGTTAAAATACTATCATAGAATATTGATTTATTTTTATTTAAAAATAAGATCCATAGTTTCAAAATGAACGAAGATGATGATTTCTAAAGCAAAAATATTATTACATATTCTTTTAAAATAAATTAAATTATTTCTAAAATGTATGTAACGAATAAAGTATGCTATAGTTAGTTTAAATTGTAATTGCCCTTTTAGTTAAATCATGGGTGGTGGGGGATGGGTACTTTAAGTTGAGGTCTTAAATATCTCACGACGGCCATGTTCAATGTGCCTTATCTCAGGAATGTCTTTGTGGTAAATAATTTTAACTTTCTTGACAAAATAAATGTTCACCCTATCTATTGTTTTCTTTTAAATTGGTTGTTAATTTCTTACATTTTTTTTACTAAAAGATTTAGAAGAACAGTTTCATTTATTGTTGTTGCTTATTCTGCTTGTTATCTACACAACATTTGTATATGTTATATGTATATGTTATATGTATATGTTATATGTATATGTTATATGTATATGTTATATGTATATGTTATATGTATATGTTATATGTATATGTTATATGTATATGTTATATGTATATGTTATATCTATATGTTATATGACTGAAGTAGACAATTTGCATCAAAATAAACATATACCGTAAGATATATATTCATAAAATATGTATGCATATGTGTTTGTTGTTATAAAATGTATGATTGTGTGTGCTAACAAAGTGTAATGTGTTGTACTTTCGTAAGTTAATAGCTAGTTATGTGTTTTACGGAGTAATGTATCCATTCGCACAACCGGAAATTTTACTAATTAGAAAGCAATTGATGTCTTGAAATGTCTATGGCAAACATTTTTAGGTGAAATGTCATATCCTTCATTGGGTAAACGAGAACAATCTTAAATGGGTTTTTTTTTTATTTCATTACATTTATATTTTTATAACTGGTGCATTTATTGATCATTATCAATGTAGGTAAGATAAAAAAAACCTGGCAAGTAATTGAAACAAAATATGTCTTACGATTAGAAATAATTAAATCCCTCCATTCAGCTGACGTGACCTCATTACCTAATTTTAAACGGTTCAGTTGGACAGATTTAGAAAGTAACCCCCCCTCCCCCACTACACCCATCCGTTCGCCAAATTTACTTTCAACTCTGTGGGTCTTTTCATGTATTGATTTGGCAACGGGATGGGGGAGTTGGTTGGGGGCGGGGGGCGGGGGAGAGTAAGGTAAGGGTATTCGTCATCAGTCTGTGGGGTCAGTCAGATAGGTCAAACTGGTTGTTAAGTGAAGACAGACGATACAGTTTCAAGTTTCTTTGACTGGGCTGGTAGAAATAGTTCTGGGTACAGATATGGAATCTGATACATGAGCTGGTAGAAATAGTTCTGGGTACAGATATAAAATCTGATATTTCTGTAAGCAGAGAGCAAATCTGACGTTCATGTTAGTGAAAAGTGAATCTGAATTTTATGATAATTCTTTTAGAAGAAAGAAAATTTTAATAGTTTTGTGAATGGACAGTTCATCCATTTCTGGTAGGCGTACATAGATAAGAAATAGTAAGAAGATGTTGAATTGAATCAGACGATAGTTTAATCATGTTTAGTTTAATGTTTATGAAATGATTTTTACTTATTAAAATCAGATAGCAAAAACAATCCGTCAACTTTTTATAAATGAATTAAACACGTAGATTTTTATAAATGAATTAAACACGTAGATTTTTATAAATGAATTAAACACGTAGATTTTTATAAATGAACAAAACACGTAGATTTTTATAAATGAATTAAACACGTAGATTTTTATAACTGAATTAAACACGTAGATTTTTATAAATGAACTAAACACGTAGATTTTTATAAATGAATTAAACACGTTGATTTTTATAAATGAATTAAACACGTAGATTTTTATAAATGAATTAAACACGTAGATTTTTATAAATGAATTAAACACGTAGATAATTATAAATGAATTAAACACGTAGATTTTTATAACTCGAATAGATACGTTTGGTGATTTCTCTGTAATTGAATAAAGATCACCATATATTATTTATAGCGGAGTATAACTTCAGAATTACACTATTTATAAATTATTATAAAGATACACAATACACACCAAGAAAGTGAAAGCCAGATTAATAATCATGAATTGATTGAAGTAATTCTAGCCGTTTGTTGAAATGAATTATAAAATGAGCATTTCTTTCAAAAAAAAAAAAAAGAACCATTTAAGTAATGTCTTTAATAAGTTTTAATTTAAAACATTCGCCTTTGTGTAGACACGTGAATCACTCTACATAGTTGATTCAATTAGATACTCAATGATTCAATTAACATATCTGATTGATTCAATTAAAAACTCTCAATGGTTCAATCAAAAACACACTGATTCACATTTTACGAGCGGCAACAATGTTGATGTCAAAATCCAAATCGAGACAATTTATCGCCCATCAAGTGACTAAAGTTCTCCGTCCTACGTCACAACAACTGAGTTTGAATCCAGTTGACAGGTGATTCCACTCCAAATGACAGCAAGTGTTACACAAGCAGGTCACGTGACGATCGTGGAGTACCCTCCTACAGCAGTCACACAGGGGGAAAGATTGTCCATGCCGCCAGCTATCAGAGACCGGACTGAAAGATTCTGAGATTTGTGTCAACAATTTGACGAGCCCAGAGAAAGCCGGATGAACCGGGCTTTCCCGTTTAAAGATGTCCATAAAACACGAAATAAACAGTCAACGACTTTGTAAACAGGATGTTTATAGGCTGCATACACAGGTACAATAACATCTATACCTACACACATTGACCGTGTTTGGTTTTTATTTTTATATTGTTTTTTTTTTTCTGGGGGAAGGGGTGCTAGTCACAGACAATGCGATATATTTGGGTCTAATGTCGAAGTAACTGCAAAGGTCCTATAAAAAAGTAAAGATCCCTTAGCCCTACTGGGCCATCGGGGAAGATGTGTAGAATTCATCTGTTTCTATAACCTCGGCATATGAAGGAAATGTGTGGTTAGCACAACGCCCAGCCGCCTTTACTTCCCCAACTTAAGTCAGGTTCCCAGTCAAAGCTCGGTTGACTTGTGGGACGACTTTGCACCATTTAAGACCTTGAAAAATTCCATGGTTTTCACAGAGGATCGAACCCATGCCTCTCAGGTCGACAGTCGAGTATCTACACCAAACTAACCATCAGTCCCACTATAATAAGGTCCTACATTCTTCGTATTTAGGGATCTCCACTGAAATGGACTCAATGACAGTCGGGCCAATGGCGGACGTTTGATTTCTCAAAGGAAGGCATCAGACTAGACAGTAGTAATCACCTGTAAACATACGTCACATTTCAAACGTAGAATGTTGCTGTGTCTATTTGTTTTAAACTGACGGTCAACAGCCGGTGGTCCACTCAAAGCCAACGAAAATATTTAAAGGCCCCGCACATGAAAATACATGAAGGCAATCACGTGGTCAATCAAAAACAATTATTGAATTGAATTCTGTATTGGTGAATTTTTATTTTAAGATACACACTTGTAATCACACACGAGAATTGTGTTTAGCGGTAAGTAAAATGATATTTTAGTGGTCAGAGCGAAAAATCTATATACTGAGTAGTCCGCGGTAAGTAAAATGATATTTTTAGTGGTCCGAGCGAAAAATCTTTATATTGAGTAGTCCGCAAGAAAAACACTAACGACATAAACATTCACTGAAGTCTATGAGAAGACTGCTGCTCTGTCAAATATAACTTAACTCTTTCATTGTTATATTTCTTTGGTTGCGGATCAATTAGCTAAATTAATCGTTAATGACGAGTTATTCACGTCCAGCCAATCAGATTGATTTAGATTAGAATCGTACAAAGGAGAAAATGGCTTCGATTATGATCAGGGCAGTACAACAACATTCTGTATGTATGTGTGACTGTCTTCTGATGTATCGCACGTCTGCAAGTGTGGGTGAGTCAGCGGAATAGATTGAACCACGTGATGTTGATTTTACACAATCTCATCCAATCCACATTTTCATGCTATTTCTCCGAGAAAAGTAAACATATTTAGTTTACTTTCCTGTTCATCATTTCTTTTTACAAAATATGACGTCATATGTGTTCACAATTTCATGTTTATTTTGTTTATTAGCTCGTGTGCTACATAGATATATTGGTTTACTATCTGGTGTGGTAAATAGAGATATATTGGTTTACTATCTGGTGTGTACATAGATATATTGGTTTACAATCTGGTGTGGTACATATATATATATTTGGTTTATTAGCTGGTGTGGTACATAGATATATATTTGGTTTACTATCTGGTGTGGTACATATATATATATTTGGTTTATTAGCTGGTGTGGTACATAGATATATATATTTGGTTTACTATCTGGTGTGGTACATAGATATATTTTGTTCATGGAGGAAGACGTAACATGTACTTATTGTAACATGTCTAGGTATAAACATTATCACTGAAACCTAGGTTAGGATGTAACATTTTAACCCCCCCCCCCCACCCCGGAATACCGGTGTGCAGGGGCACATAAAACAACTCATAAAAATAGGGAAATAGAAATGACCCATTTAGCCAGAGTCCCTATTTTCATGAGGTCGCAGTCAACATGTCGCAATGAACTTTAAGTTTTCAACTGCAATGGAAGGGAAAAAAAATATCTTCGTTCCATTTCCGATCATCTCTAGGTAAACAACAACATAAATAATGGCCACTTGAGCACAAAAATAGACCCATTTCTGAAATAAACAACAATATCTTCTTACTGTAGTTTTACTGGAGACATTTTTTTTATTGCAATAA
>JAGDYQ010000308.1:748690-761974 GCA_021962125.1 Bulinus truncatus | reverse complement strand
CAAGGATCTTTCGGGGCGTTGACTTGACGTCGTCACTAATCAAATGGGTCAGTACTCTGACACATTAGAATAACACACCTGCTAATACACACAGTAGCACAATACTGAAATAATCAGGAAAACAAACACGGTATTCCTCAAAAGCGAAAAGTAATAAGTAAATTTAATCCAACCATATATATGAAAATAACATCATTACAAGAATACAATAGTCCCATGAATACATCCACAGCCTAACTTCTACAAAAATGTCTACCTCTAGCTGTGCCACTTCAACGACTGACCACCACGGGCTGTTACCTCTTAACTCCCCACTGCCGTCCCACACAGCAGACTACTGGCTAGTCCGTGTTCACTAGTTCCGGTCTCCTACCGTGAACTCCTTTCACCATTAACGCACTCCATGCCCTTTACCCGTCAGCTGACCCAACACAGCTCTCATAGCTAGCACCCGACAGTCCCCCACACAATATCCTAACCAATGCACAACACTCCCCCCTGGCCCCTTTAGTGTCAAACATATTAGAATTTGGCACTCAATACCACCAATATCTCCAAAGTCAATAATTCAAACCCTTTGAACTACTGTTCACTTATTAACTCATATACAACTCGATAATTATTATTCAGCCCCATCTCCTAAACTTAGTTGGTAACAACATATACCAATCAATATACATGTGGGAACATTATTACCAAATCGCATATGAAACATAAATCATAAACAATTATATGAAAATAACAACTGGTTTACATGAAAATAAACATAAATCATAATCAATTATATGAATAAAAAAAAAAAAACATAGCCGTAGTGTCATTGTTGACGTAACCTCTGGGATCTGGCTCTACCAGTTCAATCAGCAGCTCATCATAGGTATTCTTCCAAAAATCATAAATCATAATCAATTACATCAACATATCAAAACATTTCCTGAAAAAAACATAACAATAATGTCATTGTTTCCGTAGACCCTGGAGTCTGCTCTACCAGTTCAACCAGCAGCTCGTCATAGGCATTCTTCCAGCGTCACGCAAGTATTAGTGTAGACCTCCAACGTCTGTCTATGCGCAGCATCTGGGGAAGGATGTCAGCAATAACATTGACCTTTCCTGCTATTGGCTGTATGTCGAAGCTCGTTCTGTAACAGTAGCGACCAAAGAGCCACTGTTTGATCTGTTTCCTCTGTCTGATGAAGGCGAATGGAGCGTGGTCGGTGCACATGGCGACCGCACACCCCCAGAAACACTCTGCTAGTTTCGTGATGCACAAAACCAAAGCCAGACCCACTCTCTCAAGTGTTGCGTAACGAGTCTCAGCCGGCAGTAGTTTACTGCTGGTAGACCTCACTGACGGAGATTCTATTATGAGATCTGTAGCACAGGACCGGATGCCGTCCTTAGTCATGACCCGAGAAGTATCAGAGCAATGACTGTTACTGTTTGATAAGTCATCGCTTAGCCTGTTGTCCATCTGATCGCTGACAAATCTTCGTATATGCAACATAACATCCTCTACATAGTTGCAACGTTGTGAAATTTGTTTGAATGTCCGTACACGCAGTTCTTGACGTGCTCTCTTAATTCTTTTCCTTCTGAGCCGGTGGATGAGGGGTCTTTTTTTTCTGACGACGAAGAAAGTCTTCACAGCGCAGCACACTTTATAAGCTCGCCAAGCTATCTGAATCTTAAACGAACCTAGCCCGACTTTACCACAGTGCTGTTGAGTCGAGTGCGTCGGCCCCATAGATTGTATTGTCGGAGATGATCTGACTCGCTGAAAAACCCAGCTCCTACCCAGGCAGACATGTAATTCTAGTAATGTAAAAAGGCACAACATTACCATTACGCCCAGTTGGTATAATTGTTCAGTACTGGCTCTAAATCCATTCATAAGTCTCTTATGTCCTATCCTGTAAAATGACTGAACAACATTGTGCACATGTTTATATCGATGCCCTTCATCTTTCATACAGTCTTTGCGAAGCCCTTTGATCCTGCTCATTAATCGAGTTGTGTTTGTTGGGGTTGTAACTTTTGGCATTGAAAGAGATTTCCTTCTACTTTGTCTGTCCTCATCATGATTGTCAACTGATGGAATCTCCTCGGAGTTATGGTCAACACCACCATTTTGTAATGTAGCATTTAGAGCTGTAAGAAACGTGTTCACCCCTTTACTGTCTTTCGATACTGGCACATCAGGTGCTTTGTCCTCCTGAGGCAATTCAGGTGCTGATTTGAGTGTATTATCAGAAGAACTACTTTCATTAAATGAAGGCTCTTGGTGTCGAGATGATTTCAATTCTGAGATAGCCGGGTGTTTTTTTCCAGATGCATTAACTCTTCCTGAGTTAGTTCGTTGTGAAGGGTGTCTTAACTTGATAGAAACAGAATCAGAAGACTCTGTAACATGTTCATTTTTCTGTTGTCTGCTCTGGCGTGCTGAGAGATTGATTTTTGGTGTATTTTCCTCAAAACTTTGACTAACATTGTCTTTAAACGACAACAAACTTCTATTTTTACTAGCACTGTCTATAGTAGATGATAAATTCCTACTATAAATCACACCATCTTTAGAAGATGACAAGTTTCTACTTTGAATAACACTTTCTTTGGAAGACAAATTGTTACTTTCGTTAGGTAAACACTCAGAAGCTGCACTACTCTTACTGTCATGGAGCACAGGAAGACCAGAACTAATAGCTTTAGGAGTAGGCAAAGGTTTTCTCTGTCCGAGACCAGAATCCTCAGCATTTGCAGAAAAAATTCTCTGATCTTGTGATTTACTTTCCTCTAGCGTTCCACTTGCTTCGTTGGACTGTCGAATGACAAATGGTTTATCAAAGACCTCATCTTTAATAACAAGTCCTGAAATATGATGGTCTCTACAGCCGTTTATTTGTGTTGCATCAACAGGGCGTTCTATTACCGCGTCCGCGGCTTGTTCATGGACAGTGTTATGCCCGACTCTGATAGTTTCATCTGTAGCTCTGGTGGTTACTTTCCCACCTGCTTCAGATGTTTCCGGCTTATTATGTGCCGTTTTTCTGCTTCGTTTCACAGCTACATTGCTGACATCAATACATTGAGTATCGTCACATCCGGGGTTATCTCTATTCCAACGTGAAATGTCATTGTCTGAGCACTCTTTAACACATGAAATATTCCCCACAATAAGGTCACACACGGCATTGTCGACCACATAGTCTTTGACCTCACGTGTGTAGTACGTTGAAATGACGTCCCCTGCTTGACCCACTTCACGTTTCTTCATTTCAATCGCAAGTCTCAGCATTTCTAATTGATTGTTCTGTTCCCTCCATTTGATTTCATACTCTCTCTCTCGCTTTAATGCCTCTTCTTCTCTTGCCTCTTCTCTCTGTTTCAGTTCTTCATCTCTCTCCTCCCTTCGCTTTAATGATTCTTCTTCTATTTGTTTATCTACGTACTTAATTAGTTCCTCACCTTCTAACATCATTACTTCTTTTGCGTGTCTCGCTATTATCTCCATAGCCTCAACACGTGCTAGCAACTGGGACATTTTTTTTCTTTAACGGAACCTGTGTTTACAAATTAATAATACAAGCAAAACTGCTGCTCCACCAATGTTATGTACAAGGATCTTTCGGGGCGTTGACTTGACGTCGTCACTAATCAAATGGGTCAGTACTCTGACACATTAGAATAACACACCTGCTAATACACACAGTAGCACAATACTGAAATAATCAGGAAAACAAACACGGTATTCCTCAAAAGCGAAAAGTAATAAGTAAATTTAATCCAACCATATATATGAAAATAACATCATTACAAGAATACAATAGTCCCATGAATACATCCACAGCCTAACTTCTACAAAAATGTCTACCTCTAGCTGTGCCACTTCAACGACTGACCACCACGGGCTGTTACCTCTTAACTCCCCACTGCCGTCCCACACAGCAGACTACTGGCTAGTCCGTGTTCACTAGTTCCGGTCTCCTACCGTGAACTCCTTTCACCATTAACGCACTCCATGCCCTTTACCCGTCAGCTGACCCAACACAGCTCTCATAGCTAGCACCCGACAGTCCCCCACACAATATCCTAACCAATGCACAACAACCTTGTCTCTACTCTCAATTGGTCTCTGCTTACTTCCTCAATTGTATCATCTGCACACTCTTGCAAACTTTCATATTTACATATACACATTGTCCACTAATGTTGCTACTCGCCAAATGGGTTTCCATAATCTAATACGCAACAATCTATATAAATAATAGCGGTCTTGTGTTTGCATTATATTGAAAGTAGAAATCAAGAATTCAAAATGGTGTCTTGCCGCCGTCTCAATTCAATAAATGTTTTTTAAAAATCTATAGTTTTTAATAATGTTAAATAATTCCATTTAAATATTTGTTTGTTTGATTTTTTGTACTTCTATAACCTATTGCATCATTAAATTGTAATACAATCATGAAAAAAATAGGATCTGTCCAAAGTCCTAAGTGAATATAACTCTATGCAAAGGTTTTGCAGGGTACAGCTAGTATTATTCTAATTAAAATTAACACATGAACAATAATTTTACCAAAAATAAAAAAAATAAAAGTAATAAGCTATTAACAAAAATAAAATTAATTTTTTAGTAATGAAATATGTGAAGCTAAAAATCTTGTGAATTGAAATTAAATAAAAGGAAAAAAAATAATAATTAAAGACTAGGATGGCCATTTACCTTTTCCAAACACTTGTTAATGTGGTAAGTTTGCCTTTGTGAATTCAAATGGGATAAGTTCTTTTTGCAGATCGAACAGAAAATGCTCTCTTTTTTATCTGTGTCATAAGGTGATATTTTTTTTATAGGTACTGAAATAATGTTAAGCAGTGACTTTTAATTTCCTTAGATATAGGCTATAAGATTTTTTTACCTTAGCAGTTAATATTTACCGTTGAAAAATTAAGATTTGTGAAATAAGAATTTTAAAAAGTTATAAATAACCAAACCTGGGTTTTTGGAAAATTTTGACTTGAGACAACTTAGCACATGGCTCTCCAACTCCTTTATTTCAAAAATAGAGCCACAAATATGACATGATTTCAACTGATCCACGCAAGATAACTTTAAATCACTAGTACCAAAAGAAAGTTTATTTTTTGAAACAACACTTGTTTGACCTTCACTACTAATGGAAATGATTTCTCCAACATTTGATGAGTCATCTTTTACAGATATGTTTTTGGATTTTACTGCTGAGAAGGTTTTAAGTTTTAATTTTGAGTTTTTGTGAGCTGGAGCATTCTTAAAATCATCAGTGTCATTTAAATCACAATTGAAAATGGCATGTTTGACATATTTTTTTTGTAACTTTGCAGCTTTAACAGATTCAACTGCCTTTTCAATCAGGTCCTTCCTAATTTGAAATACTGTTTTAATAAGAGGCAACTTTTTATCTTCTTCCCCCACAAATATTAAATCATCACAGTGTTCCATTCCTTCCATGACAAAATGAGGTCATTAATGAATTTTCCTACAATACACTAAATTTAAGTGATTATCAATAAGTCGATGAAATTCCTTTCTAATAATCAGAATCTGAGTTTGATTAAAATTAAGTTTATTCTAAATATTCTAGTGTGTAATCCATGAAAAAAAAAAAATTCCACAAAACAAATTTCTAAAGTTGATTAAATAGAGAATTCACTCATTTAACGTGTTGGGGCACTTTTTGGATCTGTTTTGTGTTGCAAGAGCCAAGCTGATCGAAGTTCAAACATCTCTTTAATTTTGTTGCTGTGACATTCCTCTTGTATTTGTTGATGATTTATATTAATTCTTTTACTATAATATTTGCTGAAATAAGAAAAAAATTTCATTATGAAATTTAGGCTATCATACATATTTAATGTAGTTGAATATGTTTAGGCCTAAATACAAGTAGATATAAATAACAAGAGTCAATTAAAAATGATCTACTTCATTTGTTGAAGTAGTCATTAATTTATGTTTTTTTTTTAACAATGGATTTAATAAATTTTAAAATTGTTGGTGTAGACCAAAATTTTCAAAAGCTGTAAACAGTCCATTAATAATATATGATGGAGCTAATTGAGTGATAAAATCTGCTTAAAAAATTAATATTTAAATCTGCATAAAATGAGTCGTCGAGACTGTATATAAATTGTATAACTCTGTTTCTAAATTAAAACAAACTAAATTATTTACATTAATTTTTCATTAAATACAATTGAGTACCAGTATAGATTAAAATGAATATTTGTTTATCATTTAAATAACAGGTTGAAGATTTAAAAATGTGCATAAAACTAACAATAAATACAGCCTGATACTGCTGCCTACAGCCATGTTTATTATCATGGATTTGCATCTTTCAGAGTATTTTAAACCAGGAGATGCCAATTCTAAATAATGTTAATTGTCAGATAAATAGTATAAACAGTAAATAGTATATATAATGTTATACTAAACTAGAGGATGTGATGATTCTAGTGCACAAAAATGCGCAACGTGACATGACTTCATATATATGCAAGCAAATGTTGACACTGACAAAATACCACAAGTTTGATATGCATAGAAAAGTTAAAGTTACACCATCAATATGTCGTTAGGTCAAAGCAGGACTAACTCTAAAGGCCTACTAATGTTAGTCATAAAGCGATCTTGTAATGTTTTGCGTCCACCATATTTGAGTAATGTTAACTTTTCCTGGTGCTTTATTATTTTTGGTCTTTTTAATAATATTGTTTATTTCTTGTCCTCTGCAATGTTTGGTACATCTCTTTGGCTGTCAGTATTAATGTTCAGCATTTCTTCGAAATATTCCGCCCACCTTTCTAGAACCATTTCATTTTCTATAAGGAGGTCGCCTGATTTGCTATGACACATGTGAGATCTTGCTTGAAAGCCGTAGCTTTCCTCTTTGCTGACCATGTACATTTTTCTTTTTCTTTTGAGAATTCCTCTAGTTTTTCTAGTTTTCCATTCACATTTTTTCTTTCTGCATATTTTAGTAGCCTTTCTTTTAGCCTCTGTGTATGTGTGAGTTGACTTTCTGGTTGCTTTTTGTAGCATTATCATCCTCACTTTTTTTTGTTCTTCCACTTCTTTCTTTTTTGCATTCATCGTCATACTATTCAGCTCTTTTCTTTTTTTGCTTGTATCCTAAGACACTTTCTGCTGTGTTTTTTATAGTTTGTTTCATCTTTTCCCAGTGGCATCTATTGTTAGTGCTTCTAGCTTGCTTTTAATTTCTTGCCTATACTTTTTTTTTGTTTGTGGCTCTTTATTAGTTTTTCACAGTCAAATTGGTGTGTTATCTTTGCTTTTGTGTTGTGAAAAAAACTTTTTTTTTAAACTTTATTTTGACTAGCAATTGGTCTGTGTCTGCATCTGCTCCACTGAAGCTTCTGACATCTTGAATATCTGAACCATGTCACCTGCCTATTAGCACATGATCTATTTGATTTCTTGTCACCCCATCTGGTGACCTTCCATGTTTCTTTGTGGATTCTTTTATGTGGAAATTTAGTGCTACTAATGGTCATGCCTTTACCAGATGTGTCAGTATCTTTCCCCCTTTGTTTGCGGCGTATGTTACGACGTGGGACGACTAGTAGTCCTTATTGTTGAAGTTGCCAAATTCAATGCAGCAACAATATGAGATTGATGTTCACCAGTATCTCATCTTCTAATATTAGCATTTTAGTCATGTTCCATTATCATTGCTTTCTTCGTGTAGGCTGCAGCTTCCAACTGTCTGTCTGTATATTGTTTCTTTGCCAATCTTAGCGTTGAAGTCTCCTAACAATAATTTAATATCATGTCTAGGTGCTTCTTCATACATCCTTTCTACGGCATCATAAAATTCCTCTTTGGCATTACCTTCTGAATCTTCAGTAGGTGAATGAGCAGTATGGTCATAGTTCTGTTTTTAAATTGTTGTTTGGCTTTCGTAGCTTGCTTTTTTTTACATGACTGGGTAGTTAGTCCTGTGGACAAACACTAGGGTATTGCCCCTCACAGCCTTGTGGGTAGCTGCCTTTGTTTAAGGTTAGGTCCCTTAGCCTTTGTAGATCCCTCAACGAACTACAAGGTAGGAGTTCAATTTTGTCATCAAGCCATATAGAAAGTCATTTTTCCATTTCCTATATTGCATTATTTCTAGAACAGGTAATTCTAGTTGCAGAGCTAGCCGTAGTTGCAGTTGCTGATGACAGTTTTTTTTTTCTTAAGAATCTATATATCTATAAAACACAACTTCGAGAACGCCACGCAAGACTATTTATAGATTGTGGAATTCCCGATCACAGACGACACCAGCGGAAAATGAGGGGGGGGGTTGAGAAAAAAAAACACTATAGCGTGTTGTTTAAAGTGGGTCAAGATGGATCACAGCAAGCGTGTTGTTTAGAGAACGCATTCAAGGTTGAAGTGTAGACAAAAAAGGCAGTAATTATTACATCAGCCTGCAAGACTATTTATAGAACAGCAAGCACGATGTTTTTCTGATTTCTTTTCAAAACCGGATTATTTTAATTACTTATATGATGAGGGAATGCTGTGCATAAAATAACATTATGACACATTATGACAACTGATTATTGTAAATAAAAAAACACATTTAATACTACAATTATGTGTGAAGAAAAAAGTAATAATGAACTATTTCCAATTTGAGAATTTAAAGAAAATGGTGTATTAATATTGGTTACAAACAAATGGTAACTGTTTCAGAATATGTATGCATTACACAACATCTATCTTTACTGAATAGTGTAGGCACTGTAGGATGAAGGTTATACTGAAAGAAACTTAAGCTGGGTTGAGCATGTCTAAAAAAAATAACACCATAGTGCGCTGAGGGAATGGGTAGATTGGGGCAGACACAAAGCGAATTGTTGCAAACCAAAAAAAATAATGCAAATCCCCCCCCCCCCCCCAAAATATGTTTGTTAGAAACTGAATGAAAAAAATAAACAATAAAATAAAAAAAAAAACAAGTTGCTGGAAGGTACCAGATAGTGACCATAAAGTCTGCACATGATAGGTCAAAGTTCAACTTTGCTTAACATGTATATACAGAAAACATACTTCGCTTTGTCTTTGTGTCCATATCAAAGATTGTGTCAGTATCTTTCCCCCTTTCTTTGCGGCGTATGTTACGACGCGGGACGACTAGTAGTCCTTATTGTTGAAGTTGCCAAATTCAATGCAGCAACAATATGAGATTGATGTTCACCAGTATCTCATCTTCTAATCATTAGCATTTTAGTTTCTAGTGAAATGCTTTTTCTTGTTGCTTTATTTTTCTGTTTTTTTATTATCACCCATGATAAAAACTAAAAATCATAATATTTGTCACTATATCAGTCATTATATTATATAAATTTATACAGTATTTACAATAATGTCAACAAATGTTTGAAACGATAAAAATACATTCGTATAACAGTAATAACACCGCAGGAAAGAAGAAACACATTAACTGCTTTGGATATCGGGAAGCCTAACGCAGCACATGTAATTTTGGGGAATCCCACAACTCAAATAAAAGAGTGTTAAACTGAGCTAAATGAAACAGCATTAAACGGTGTCTTACTGTATATGTAAATCTTCAAAATATTGAGTGGACATAGTTTTTTTATGAATTGCTTTTATGAAAATTTTTTTGGACATTGCATCAGCCAAATAATAAACTTCCCTGTTAAAGCAATATTATATATAAAGAGATGTGACTTAAAGATGTTTATTAATTTAAGTCGAAGACTAAATTAGTCTATATACATTATACACAGTATACATCTATATACTTAATAGCGGTCTCACGTCTGAGTTAAACTGAAAGTAAAGAATTAATACAACAGTATTCCAGTTTAAAATATTAAACATGGCGCTTCTAGCCCTGTCTCAAGTCAGTATTTTCATAGAAATATTATATAGTATGTCTATGGGTATTTCTTTTTAAAAAACAGCAGCATTTTAAAATTGTCAAATGTAAACAACAGTAATAACCACAAATTCTCCGACGTATGAGAATAGCAAGCGCATTTGTCGTAACTAACTTCGTAAATAAAGTTCTTTTAAAAAGTTGATCTTAAATAAAAAAAGAAATTCTGTTAATTTTTATACAAGTTAAGTTCTCAGCTATCACATTATTTCATTTTTAAAAATAAATAATGCATTGTTGTTTTTTTTTTTTTTAAATTATAAAAAAAGATTACATTTTTAAGACTACACTGAGTTACATTAACATGTCAATACTCAAGTACAAGTGTAAAATAATCGAGAAATGTTTATATTTTGTAATAAAATCACATAAGTATGTGTGACATGGTGGCTTAGTGTTTAAGCTACTTGCGTTTTTTTTGCTGGCTACCCAGGTTCAATTCTTCAAGTGGTCATTTTTTTTAATATATTTATCTTCTTTGTTGTTTCGCAGTGGCTACGGTTCGGTCCGACCGAACCCGTATTTTTTTTTTTCAGGTACCAGCCATACTTAATATTGCATTTTTTTTTGTTTTCGGGCATATTTTTTGTTTTCGGGGCTAGTGATAAGTTCTGGATCCACCAACACGAAACACTTTCGCGCGGAACCTTCCGTGCGGATGTTTCAACTTAGCGAAACTCTTGTAGATCCACCGGGCGAAACGGTGAGCGCCGAAACAACTCACCGGAAACAAGATTTTTTAATGATTACTTCGCACTTTTTCCTGCTAGTGAAAAAAAAAACGATACTTTGAAAAGCAAAATACTGCATCCCATGTGCCTTTTTGTTCTTATTACAAATAAATTGTCTAGCTGGAAATGTAAAACTGTTGTTGTTTTTTTTTAACTTTTTATTCGATTGGTAGCCGTTCATTTTTTTTTTCGTTTTCATGATCAGCCAAACATTTATTTAATAGCATTTAAGTTTTCAGACAGCGCTTTGATCGAAAGAAATTTCATTTGTAGAATATGTAGATAGACGATGTATATTTTCCTTTCAGAAATTCATATACAAAGACTGTTGCCGGCCAAAACTTATAGTAATTCATGTTTTTCTGTCAAAATTCACTTTGTTGTTGTTGTTTTTAATGAATATACACTAATGTGAATCATTTTTTCTATTCGAATCGACGTTTCTAAGCAGCCATTTTGTTTGTTTATCATGACGGAAAATGTAGCTCTCCGGAAAAAACTCTGCAAGCAGCGAAACTGAAAACTTTCGCTGTTCCGCAGCGGAATTCCTGACCGGTGTACATGTTCTCATTAGAATATCATTGCAGCGAAAACAGAGACGGAATTCACAATGCCCTTAGATACCGGAATTTCATCTTGGTGGATCCACACCTTTAGGGTTAGGGTTAGTGCAGTGACATATATTGTTTTATAGCTCAGTGCAACAACTTGGCCGCTATATTTAGATATCTATAGCTGGACCCTAACCCTAGCCCCGAAAACAAAAAAAACATGCAATAATAAGTATGGCTGGTACCCGAAATAAAAATACGGGTTCGGTCGAACCGAACAGTAGCCACTGCGTTATTGTTTTTAAGTCTAAATTTTAACTTAAGTACAGTAATAATATGAGAGTTAAAATTTCAAATGAAAATCTTACTATGCTGGAAATGAAATGATAGCGGTTATGATTACGAAACCTATTCCAATAGCATTTCGCAAAAATGCAGCTTTTGTGCCTCTAAGATAATCTTTTTGTTTGATTTCTTTGTTAATCATGATTATGATTAGTAAATTTTATGTACAAATCTCATTGCTGAAAGTTAAACTAAAAGGTTATGCTCTTTCGATTTTGAAGTTCACATATACTGTTTAGAATTTGTCAAGTGGGAGAAGCCAAACCAAGTAGGCTATTTTATAGTTTTTAAAAAAAATAGTAAATCGTTAATTTATTTTAGTGCAATTTCATTAAAATAGTTGTTTGTTTCATATTTACTATTGTTCAATAGCCTAATACTTATTAACTGACATTGTTATATCATTAAATGACTGATAATTATTGAAAATTATTATTAGTAATAATTTATAATGCTATACCAATGCACTAATCTTCGGCTGTCAATGATGCAGCCAGAAATTCTGGGACCATTGTACTCTAGAACAAAAATAAAAAAAATAAATAAAATATAAATAAGAAACATATTTTTTAGGCTCTGACAAAAGCTCTTTCGCCATGTCCACCTTGGGTGTGAAATAGAAGCCCTGCAAAAATGTCTTCATTCGAATCGCGAACTTGTAAAGCCTAATTATTGACAGCTCTTTTAAGTTACTAAAAACAAAAAAGGATGCATTCTATCTTATTTTTTTATACTTACGCTTACTGAAATTAATACGCGATTGATGTTAAATATTATGACTTGGCGGTATAATGGCTGGCTTACGTAGCCAACCATCGGTAAGCTATTGATGAATTTTCGAACTTTTTATTTTACTATCTGGCAATTGGCAATACTGGCTAACGGGTTTATTGTTTACGTGAGGGTTTCATAGAAGTGGATAAGTTAAAAAAAAAAATATATATATATATAAAATGGTACTTATATTGTTAAATTCAATTTAAAATATATGTCATAAGGTCAAGATTTTACCGTATCATAACTGAATTTCCCTACTATGCTCATTAAACTCTTTATTAAATATTGACACTATAATTTATAGTACAAATGAAAGAATGAAACCCAAACCGCTTAAGACCATAAGTTAACATTTTTTTTAGTCACTAGTCAGTTATAATTCCATGAGTTTAATACATTTAATTGCCTAAAAGTTGTGTTTTATAATTTCCAGGCACATTATTTCAGTGAAAATCAGATAGATGGTAGGTAACTTTTTTTCTTAAATTTAAAAGTTTAACATACTCTTTGGCTGGACTTTCTTCTAAGTGGTGATGTTTAAAATAAAAATGTATTCTGCCTTAAGACTAGATATCTCTCAATTATTTTTCTTACACACTAGTTTTAAATTTGAAAAAAAAAAAGAGTTATCTGTATAATATATACCCCTCTTCCTCCATACTCCCTGCCTCCTGATCCTGGAACCCCACCCCTCTGTCACCTGTCCCACAATCCCCACTTTCCCCAGAATCTACAAACATATTCTTCCCTGGACCCCTCCATTTTACAATGCACTACCTACCCACAACCCCCAACTCTCACTCCTTCCCTGGACCCTCCATTTCACCACGCACTCCCTACCCAGAACCCTTACTCCTCTGTTCCCTGTACCCCCACCCCTCAGTCCAACCACCTTTCCATCCCTCCACACACTCCTT
This sequence comes from Bulinus truncatus, assembly GCA_021962125.1. Classification (NCBI taxonomy): domain Eukaryota; kingdom Metazoa; phylum Mollusca; class Gastropoda; family Planorbidae; genus Bulinus; species Bulinus truncatus. Next base: position 748,697 of record JAGDYQ010000308.1, on the reverse strand, counting down.
CCTCAGA
>JAGDYQ010000308.1:529676-748190 GCA_021962125.1 Bulinus truncatus | reverse complement strand
GGCCTACGTATGAAAATGGCGACTAGTGAAACCTCGGTCGAAAATAATATGTTTCTGAATGCACTAAAATGGTTTGTTTCTAGTAAAACCAACAATGCGTATATTTTTCAAGTTCCTGACTATGGGGGTGAACGCGGCAAAATTTGCATAACTTTTTATCAGCGGCATGTTAGCGTAGAGAAATTACAACAAATTTTGTCTCGTGTGATACTATCTTAATAGGGAGCCGGAGCCGTCAAATTTGTGAGAGCCGGAGCCGGAGCCGAAAAAAAATATGGCGGCTCCGCAAGCCTGATTAAAACGTCGTTAAAATTATATATTTCTAATTAATAGCTAAACAATCGGTACTAAAATGCACCATTCCAGATATGGAACTGCAAAAAATTTCTTCGCGCCTCCATTTTCGCCCCCCCCCAACATGTTTTCTACCCCAACAGGGGCGGATTTAAGGGGAGGGGCCGGGGGGCATGCCCCCCCCCCCCCGTTAACGCAAGTTTAGGTAATACATCATTAAATTATCGAAATATTTTATGTTCTAGAAAAAAATTTCAACAACGAAAACAGTTTTGCCCCCCCCCCCGGTCAAAGTTGTCTAGATCCGCCCCTGTGCTCAGGATCATTTCTTCGGCACCCCCCCCCCCGAAAAAAATTTCTTCGCCCCCCCCCCCAATATTCCTGGCTACGGGCCTGACGAGTGGTCGTGTGGCGACGGGTGGTGGTGTGGCGATGGGTGGTCGTATGGGGACAGGTGGTCGAGCGGTGGATAGTGGAGGTGTCCGGATCTGAACGTTAGTAAGAAGCTTGGGATTTGTTTAGGTCCTTTTGAAAGTCCCTAAGTCCACACAGCTTTAAATAGGAAATTAACTCCGTTAGGAGAGGAAAGCCGGCTGGAATTTGTGCTTACCACATAATCCCTGTATATGCCGAGGTTACTGGAACAGATGAATTCTACACTTCATCTGCCGAGGTTACTGAAACAGATGAATTCTACACTTCATCTGCCGAGGTTACTGGAACAGATGAATTCTACATTTCATCTGCCCTGATGAGGCCTCAGAGGCTGAAGGTAACTTTACTTTTACTCCAGTTTGTTGACTCGTTGGTGCATCGCAGTATTTAAGTATTTTTTTTTAATGTTGGTAATTCATTTCAAGTTACAAACTTTGTATGTCTTCCAAATATACTCATTGCTCAATTAAACAAGGAATAGTGAAAGTATTATTCCACTGGCATTATATTACATTCTTTGACAAACAGTAACATACACAAATTAAACTAAAAAAAACTTTAGTGGAGTTCATTAAAATTTTTACTAAACACAATTTTATAAATAGTTGTATGAATTAAGGAACTTTTCATTATATTTTAGTAAAAACCTAATTTTTAAGGTTTTATTTTATTTTTTATTATATTTATTTCTAACACACTTCAAAGTCCGCATAATTTGTAAATAATGAAAAATTGTTTACTATGTGGTTGCAACATATTCATGAGGATGAAGAAACACAATGATGCTTGTATTTTAAATGTGTTGAAGGTAAACGAAGGACAGCACAATGACAGGGACGAGTCCAGGTGATGTATGAGCACATTTCTACCTTTCCTTATTCTGACAAATTTAATCGTTTACCTCAGAGGACCCTAACACTGGCTGGCCTATAATCTAGCGCCACACTAGCTAAGTGGGGAGATTCCTTTGTGCTAACAAAATATAGCCAATAGCCATAGTAGGTATGTTAGCATATTTTTATCTTTAGTTGTTACATATTTGTTTTATTTAACCATTATAAAATGTACTTTGTTTAAACCAGCAACTTAATGTAATATTTAGGTCAATTATATTTAATGTTAAAAATCTGCATATGGTGAAATGAACATTATTTCATTGGATAATTTTTAAATTTTCTTTGGTATGATTTTTAAAAGAGAAATAGATTCGAAAAGAAATTAATTAAATCACTTATTAATTTCCAAACCTAGAGATAAAGGGGGCTTTAGAAATATCAAATACAATAAACTTAAGCTTTGGTGTTTGTTTTGACTTGTAAGTTTTATTTTGTTTCTATTTGGTAGCCTACTGGGGCCTACATGTCACCATCAGACACGTCATACAATGTGGGTAATGTTGTGTAGACTCTAAATGTAGTGGATTACATAAAACATAAAATATTATTAAACAACAAGGTGATGGGCGAGAGGGGAGGGGTTAAGTGGGGAATTCAAGAATTTGTGACTAACAGGAAATTATATCAACTATATATTTAGTAGGAAAACGTATAATTTCTGTATGATGTAGGATAGTGTTTTAGAATTATTAATTCCATAAACAACTTGGTGGGAGGAGGTTCTAAAATGTTTAAATAGAGGAGTATAGGTTGTTCACATTACTCCTTAAGAAAAAATGTTTAGTGTCTAAATTATAGATATGACGTATTTTACATGCATTCTAGTATACAGTGACCTAGTGTATGTACATTTCCTCCCTTGGAACTATTTTTAGCCGTTACAATTTTAAACCAAGAGCTAATTATATTTTGAAATGGCGTTATAAGTGTATCAATCTAGTATTCCATCGGATATTCCTGTCGGTAGAGAGCTCATTCAAAATCTAAAACTTTTACAATATTTTTGAAGATGTGAAAAGTCACAACTGATTATTGAAGACTTTTACAATGCTGATATGATCTAACCAAACATTTCATTTGTATCAACCTAGAAAACACATTTCTTACATTAATTTTATTTTTCTCTATTTAGTTACAATAAATTTCAAAATCTAGCATTATAAAATTATGTTATTGGAAAGTTATAGTAGACTATCTACTAGCTGACCTATTTAGTTGTATACTTATTAATTAACTGACTTACGTCTAAGTAACAGCTATACACTAGTGTGTGTGTGGCTGGGAGTGGGTAGCGTCTGTAGTAATATATTCTCAATGACAACACACGAGTCAAAACAATCAATACATTGAAGATGGTGTTTATTGTGTGGTAAGATTGATGTAATACATAATTGAATACTGAATCTAAACTAAAACTAAGACTTCTATAAATAATATCTCTCTAAAACTCATCTCTCTACACTAGTCATACCAAACTCTTACTCCAACTGATCTCTACACTAATACTTATATATGTAATTATATACGTAATTATTATATAATTATTACTAAAACTAGTCATGATCAATTATTTTATTGCGGATAAATATTCTTTTAATTGGCCGGATAATTTAAATCAGAATAGTTTAGAGTACATTTAGAAAGTATTACATAAATATGTGCAGCTTCGAATATGAATCCATTCGGCTTCTTTAATTCAGGGCACAGAATTTCTCGATACAGTCTTGATTATAGGTTACTTTGCGTCAATATGTTGAATTGGTAAATACTCTGACGCTCTTATAAAGGTTACATATTTCAACTATTCCAGGCACATCCTGTCCAGACACCGGGCCTCTGGATGCTAATTTCTTTTAAAATTTACTTTTCCTCTTGAAGAAGTTACTGACCGGTTTTTATTTATTTGTACAAAAAGTCAGCCGAATCAAATATGAATACTGTATAATGTAAAGACTATTAGAGTCACAAGATGAATTTTTGTATATAATAAAAGTCGTACACAAGTCATTTTATTAAAATTTTGTAAATAAAGAAAATCTATATAACTAATGGCGTTAAACTTCTGCGTTAAATCGAAAGTAAAGAATTAATACAACAGTACTCCAGTTTAAAATATTAAACATGGCGCTTATTGCCCAGTCTCAATAGGATATTTCTTTTTAAAAAATCTACAGTTTTAAATAGTTTCTGTAGTTTTTATTATGAAACGTAAAAGTCCGAATTATTAAGAAGTAACTATAACACAATATCATTCAAATTATTGTTGTTTTTTTATTACAACAGATAGCATTTTAAAATCGTCAAACGTAAACAATAGTAATAATCGAAAATAATTCTCCGACGTATGAGAATAGCGAGCGCGTTCATCGTAACAAAGTTCATAAATGAAGTTCTTTTTAAAAGTCGATCTAATATAAAAAAGAAATTCTGCTAATTTGTATTCAAATAAAGTTCTCATCTATCACATTATTTCAAATACATAGTGCATTGATTTATTTTTAAATTATAAAATAAGATTATATTTTTATGACTTACACGTCAAGTAAAAGTGTAAAATAATCGAGCCATTTTTATATAGTGTAATGAAAATCACTTAATATATATGACGTGGCGGCTTATTGGTCAAGATTCTTGCAATTTTTTTTGCTGGCTACTCAGGTTCGATTCCTCGAGCGGTCATTAGTTTTTTTTTTATTTCATTTTTTATAGTTTTTTTTTCTTTTTTGTTGTTGTTTTAATAAAAAGTAACAACAACTAATGAGATCTCTTTGACGAAATTTTTAAACTTTTATTTTACTTGAAATAATTTATCCTTTAGATTGCTTCAAGGAAAAGAAACAACAACTAATTCGATTTTTAATTGCATTCATAACTTTAAAAAAAAAACATTTTGAAAATATGTATCAAAGCTGAACAATAGTCTATCTCTATGCAAAGGCTTTGCAGGGTACAGCTAGTCAATGCATAATACAAAAAGAACTATCTCTTTGGGGTCCAAATTAAACTCATTGAGAGCCACTTACGATGATATGATATTTGAAGGCTGGAGATGGGTTCAAGTATTTGTTATGACCTGTTATATAGGGGAGGAGACTCGTTGATTTTGTTATTTAGACTATTTATGTCTCAGTTATTACAATTAGTGGGCTGGGTTTGAAGATTTTATTTTTCGCTATATTTATAAGTTTATATTTTGGTGGGGGGGGGGAGACAAAAAAATTGGCAGAGGGGACTTTGTTGAAAGTTTGACACGTGTTGACAAGGGTGGAGGGGAGATCTAAAAAGTGCTGAAATTTTGACACATGTTGACAAGGGTGAAGGGGAGATCTACGAAGTGCTGAAAGTTGTTGACGTAGCTAATGGGCGATCTCCTAGAACAAAGTGTAGATTTCAATGTATTGTATCTATCTGCCCCAGCTAATTTGTTAATGTAGGGGTTCCAAAACCTTAAACAAGGGGACATTTTGGGCCTCGCCTTGAGAGAATGACACTTGATGTCTTCGTTCATTCAACGGGACTGTGCATTTAATTGTTTTTACTTTTTCTTTTTTCTTAAAAGCTTTATAAAATGATTATTATAGAACCTATAGCTCCAAGTGAATTATCTAAATTAATCTTTGTTTCGTTCAAGATACAAGATGAGCGGTATCTCTGTTTGGTTTTGTCAGCTGGGATTTTTGATCTTCATGGTCAGTACTTGTAGCCTTGTTCATAGAACACATGGATTCAAATATCACGAGTTTTGTGGCACTCCCCCAATAGACATGAAGACAAAATTTCCACTCTATCGTGTCGACATTGATACTAAAACAGACGGTGTACCCTGGGCATACCGACAGAATATTACATTAACTGGTAAGTGCGACATCTGTTGTTGTCATACCGACAGAATATTACATTAACTGGTAAGTGCGACATCTGTTGTTGTCATTTTTTTAATGTTCTGAAAATGTATAAATATGACTAATACTAGTTTTCGATACGTTATTTAACATATTTATGGCCTTAAAACCTTTCTGGATATAATATTCTACAATGCATAAATAAATGGGCTGTATAGCCAAAGGAAGAAGAAGAAGCATAAATACATTTAGTGTGTGATATTTATTCCCATTTATATTACGTGTCAAGAAAATAGATACAAGTTTGCAAAAATTTAAATCGTAAATTTTATATTTCCTATCATCGTCTTCCATGAACATTTACGTATTTTTGTTTGTGTCTGATTCTGATTTTGTACATGTATCATTTTATGTTACAACCACAGAAACTATTTACGTGAGACCCGACACGTTGCTAGTTATTGTCGTGCCATGTGCGAGTTGACTTTTGACCCTCCCCCACTCCTCTTGTTCTGAAAAATTCGAATAAATTAAATATGAAAAAATTTCAACTACACGTTCTAGGTCTAATTATTAGTGTGTAAGATCACTTCCCTCATTTATTGACTGTTCTGTGTGTAGTGTAGTCACAAGTATGTCTCTCTTCTCTAAGAATATGACTGGATAATCCATTACCATTGTTTGTAGCACTTGCCATAATTTTATTTCTAGCATTTTGCATATTCTGAATGGCCGCTTATAAACTTCCAGGAATTATAGCTGTAGTCTTATTAAGACATGTCCCTTCTTTACAGCGACTTGCTGAATTAATCATTGACAACAATTTCAACCAGCATACACATAACCGAGGAATTAATGATGGTACTAAATTGGCTGCTCCATATCTAGTATAAAAATTACTCTCCGCGTACTCTGACATATCTTGAAGTAGGCCTAATTAATCCTCTATTTCATCGCACAATGCTTGATGTCCTTCTCCAGTGTATGTTTAACCTTTCAGTGTACATGTTAAACAAAAACTTAAGTTAATGATGTATGCTACAGATACACCATTGTATCGACCATCCATATTCGCCCAATCGTCAAAATCTTCTCCTCTGTAGTTTGACATCGGCAGATCATCACCCACCCACTAAATCATCACTTACCATTATTTATATTTTAGAAACCAGCCATGTTCCTGTCTTCTCCACGGTACACATATAAATAGCACAGGTGTAAATTTGATTTTGCTAGATTAAGCAGGGCTGGTTTAATGATTAGGCTATTACAGGCCCTGGACAAAAATATCCCAGATAAGTTTATTTCACACATGTTGTCATTTTGCTGGCATTTCGTTGGTATTTTGATTAGGATTACATTATTTTCGGAGTTTAAACAATTATTGGGAATAAGTTAGTTTAAAGTTAAAACAATTATTATGAATACCATTATTAGGAATGCTTTAAGTTTGGAGTTTGAAATATTATCATTTAGACGTCTTTATTGCTCTTGTATTTTCTTCGTGTAAATAAACTCACAACTAGTTCATTTTTTAAAGATGTAACTTGTGAAGCATTTTATTTCTAAAACAAGTATTTTTAGCCCATCGAACAACGTGCGGAATTTTATATTTTTGTTTAAAAACCATTTTTTGAACAGCAAGGCTCGTCCATTTTTCAATACAATTAAACTCAGCTGTCAACAACCATGATTGGAAACTCAAACTACAAACAGTCTGCTTACTGATAGAATCACTAACGTTTAAATAAAGGTTTTCTTCCCTCAATTTATTCAATATTTACTTTGTGCAGAAATGACCTTATTTCATACGTCACAAATTACGTTTTACCCGTCAATGCTAACCAACCAAACCAAACAACCAACCAAACCAACTAATCAAACCAACTAACCAATCAACCAAACAAACCAACCGAGCCAACCAATCCAAGCAACCAAACCAACTAAGCCAAAACCTTCACTGCCACATCGTTCACAAATTACGTTTTACCCGTCATCGCTAACCAACCAAACCAACCAAATCAACCGGTCAACCAACCAACCGATCAACCAACCAAACCAACCAACCAAACCAACCAAACAAACCAAACCAACCAAAGCAAACCAACCAACCAAACCAAACCAAACACCATTAGATAAAGATATGGGTGCTACTTTTTGTCACCTGTTACGTTTTACCCTTAATTCTCTCAATATTAAAATCAAAACGAAGCATAAAAAAAGCTTTTATAAAAATGAACTGAAAAGTAAAAAATAACTACTTTATTTATGCCATTCTGCAGCACAAAGGCAAGTTGATACAGCACCCTCGCGCAAGTTCAATTCGGCTTTATTAGTAGGAAAATTAAAAAAAAATGTACCATCGGGAAATGACGTCATAGAGGATTTTTTTTTATTTATTGCGAAATAGAGGATTTTTTTATTTATCACGACGGCGTTCCCATTCTGCAAAAAAAATTGTAACATCGGGAAAGGACGTCATAGATTATTTATAGCGACAGCTTTCCCATACCGTGCTTACTTTATCAAATACTATTGGTGGAACAGAAGATAACACACACTTGCCTTTTATTATATATGATGTAGACTACAGTAAACAATATAAAATATTAAGATATATCCTTTCAACTTAATTTTAGTGGACATATTTATTTAACCAAGGTTAAGGATTTACCTACACCTGTAGTGATGCTACTGCACTCGATGTTGTGTCATTTTCATATTTGAATAAATAAACAGGGTGGGGTTAGTGAAAACTCGTACACAGGCCTAACGGAAAAATAAATTATTATTTAGTTAAAAGTTGTCTCATGGAAATTTAGATTACTGTTTATTTGAAAGTTTGATCATTTACCTAACAGAAGTTTTCTTATTTATTCAAGTTGAAACCCTGTACACATTTCTATAAGATGTTTACTTAGTGTATTTAGTAAAGTGTGTACAGAAACAATGGCATGCCCATTTGGAGAAGACTAAATTGAAGATCATTACACGGACTAACAAAAAACACAAAAACAAACAGAAAATAAAGCTCACTTCAACTCAAAGGAGTTAACACTAACAAAACATATGTCTTCTCTAAACACCAACAAAACATATGTCTTCCCTAAAAACCAACAAAACATATGTCTTCCCTTAACACCAACAAAACATCTGTCTTTACTCAACATGAACAAAATATCTTACTTCACTAAACATGAACAAAATATCTGTCTTCACTAAACATGAACAAAATATCTGTCTTCACTAAACATGAACAAAATATCTTACTTCACTAAACATGAACAAAATATCTCTTCACTAAACATGAACAAAATATATGTCTTCACTAAACATGAACAAAATATCTTACTTCACTAAACATGAACAAAATATCTCTTCACTAAACATGAACAAAATATATGTCTTCACTAAACATGAACAAAATATCTTACTTCACTAAACATGAACAAAATATCTTACTTCACTAAACATGAACAAAATATCTTACTTCACTAAACATTAACAAAATATCTTACTTCACTAAACATGAACAAAATATCTTACTTCACTAAACATGAACAAAATATCTTACTTCACTAAACATGAACAAAATATCTTACTTCACTAAACATGAACAAAATATCTGTCTTCACCTACTAATGAACCTTTGTCAGCGATGATGGTGGAGCTGAGCAGGATACAAAGTGCCGAATCGCCAATGCAAGAGCCGCCTTATTTATGCATTAAATAAATAAATGGCAAACAAAAGTGTTAAAATATTTAACATAGAGGTCTACGTGTCTTTTTGTATGAATCTGAAGCATGGTGGGTAACAAATCACATTGCAAACAAAATACAGATTTGTTTTTTCATATACCGTAAAATCATAAGTGTAAGGTGAGTGGCCGAAAAAGATGCCTAATATCGTGTTACTGGAGAAAAAAAACAATTGCCTACTAGCAAAATAATTCAGAAACGAAAATGACGATGGTCATGTTGCGACCAACTGAGAATATTACTAAGCAAGCCAGCGGGGAAAGAGTAAAATCAGGAAGGCCGAAAAGAAGCAATGATGACAAAGGCTCAACTCAAGAAGATTGCTAAATTCCGTGTTCAGTTGGCCCAACTCAAGAAGACTGCTAAATTCCGTGTTCAGTTGGCCCAACTCAAGAAGACTGCTAAATTCCGTATCCATTAGCGTGATTATGTTGAGGCTATATGTTCCTGCAGGAGCCAAAAGGAATAAAAGAAATTCTTTCTTAATACTAACAGTGACTTTAAACTGAAATGGAGATTAATCAGTCTAGTTTTTATAACATTTGCAAACATCGACAGTGGGAAAGAACTTATCATAACACATTTCATTTGATTCATAGGCTGTATGTGCTACCCCGAACATGGCACTGAGGGCAATGTCATTAGATGTCATTTACCCAATATCCCCAACCAGGATCAATGGAAAGGGTAATGAATCTAACTTGTAGTTTTAACCTTTTTCTATGACACAAAGATTTAACCCTGAAATTTTAACTTAACCAATATACATATTGTCCCTTGCCTGAACTCTTGAACTGGTTAATTTAATGGAATTATTCAACATATCAATGGTTTCAATGTTGCAGAATTATATTGAAAACTATCATTATGTTATGTTATTTCAGTATTTTATAAAAAAAGTTTGTCTTCTGTACTTTTTACTGCATTTTTTCTAACAGCTTTTTTTTAAAAATGACTTTTTTAAGATGTCATCTTTAATATTATTAGTCATAAATTATTGGTGCTTTAAAAAATACAAGGAAATAGGTTTACATCATACTATTGCTTTAGGTGACTCAGAAATTGTTTACCAAACCCCAACCTATATGGCTAAATCATTTAACAGCATATTGGTGTAAGCGAGGGGTCTATATGGACATGTTTTATATTGCACCCTATAACAGCACCGATATTTTTTGTTTGGTCCCTTGCACCGACCCAGATATTGTTCATATCTTAAAGATAGTGTTCCTGATACTGAGAGAGTGTTCCTGATACTAAGATAGTGTTCCTGATACTGAGATAGTGTTCCTTATACTGAGATAGTGTTCTTTATACTGAGATAGTGTTCTTTATACTGAGATAGTGTTCCTGATACTGAGATAGTGTTCCTGATACTGAGAGAGTGTTCCTGATGCGGAAATAGTGTTCCTTATACTGAGATAGTGTTCCTGATACTGAAATGGTGTTCATGATACTGAGGTGGTGTTCATGATACTGAGATAGTGTTCCTGATACTGAGAGAGTGTTCCTGATACTGAGATGGTGTTCCTGATGCGGAAATAGTGCTCTGATACTGAGGAGTGTAGGATTAAACCCCCAGCGGACAAAACTCCACGGAAAAAACCCCTACGGACAAAACCCCAGCAGACAAAACCCCCAGTGGACAAAACCCCCAAAATATTAAGATTGAATATAAGCCGATATTATTAATACTTCTATATATATATTTTACCTAAATAAAGGATTGGCTTTCGACCACTGGATTCTTATGCAGTTTGTTTTACCGTCTGCTATAAAATGTGTGTCTGGCGCGAGAATTAAAAGGTAGAATAAAGATACGGTCAGTATTGACCTTGGGCTAAAACCTTTAATTTTGTTTTTTTTTTACCTTGTAAGAAAATTGCCTGTTGATGTAAAGTTAACAAGGATTAACTTTAGACTACTGTGGCTCGATGGGCTTAGCATATGCTACATTGAAAAAAAATTCATTTAAAAATACGTGTTTATATATATATATTTACATCCAGGTATAATATATTACATTTTTTAATTAAAATGGGGGCCAAATCATAGATTTTAGCAAAAGTAGGGGTTATGTCCAGTGGGGCTTTGTCCGCTGGAGGTTTTGTCCGTGGGGGTTTTGTCCGGAGTGTAGGACAAAACCCCCGGCGGACAAAACCCCCACGGACAAAACCCCCAGCGGACAAAACCCCCACAATATTGTTTTAAGCCATTTATTGCAGCTACAATTTTTTATTATTATTAGCTTTTAATTAGTTTAACTTTCTGTGACCTGCTTAGCGGGTGGTTTGTAAATCACATAAATCATGTAAATGAATTTGAATTTAAAACCTGTTTTTGTTGATCATAAATGCTCAATATGAAACATAGCCATAGTTATTATTTTATTTAGCCCCTTTTAAAATTATTATTATGTCTTAATTAATTAATTTAAAAAAATTCACAAAAAAAGCTCCAGTTATAATTTTATGTTTCTTGGGCGCCCCAGAACCATACGATCCACGGACCGATGCCGATTCGCGGCCCGGGGACCACTGCCTTCCAGTGTTGCCAAATATTAATTTATTTAAATGTCAGATTTTTAGAGTTAAAAAAAAAATGTTAGAATTGAACAAGCTACACTTTTTACATCCTACAGGGCAACACAGCAGCCGACTATATCAAACGGCTAATAATGTATAACAAGAATATGATGTAAAATTTGTAAGCCTTGTATAAAAGCTTAATTTACGAGGAAAAAAGAACCCTTAATGAGATATGGAAATTAAACACTTCAAATCGAGTACGCTCAACAATTCCACCCGAACTAAACTTACATTCTCTTATATAGGCTAGCTGGACAAAATATCCTATCATTCTCAAGTCTCCTGTTTGTTGGTTCCACCCCAATTCAATACATAATTAAGAGTTTGGTGAACATAGCAGAATAAAGGTGACATTGCACTTCTCATGTTACTTGAATTCCTCCAAACCGACACTATGTTTCTAAACTTTATTCAATTGTAGTACACCCCTAACCCTGAACTCATGAACTACCCACGTCTACGCATCTTCCGGAATTCTACTGTGACACTATTCTTTATTGTCTAAAATTCCCCTACCTGTTAAAGTTAATGGGTTCTGTCTACCTCTCTGTCCACCCGTCTCATATCGAATTACGTTTAACTGTCCCAACTGCCCTGACCTACTTTCACTTTCTACATTTTATAATAAAGATTAGGGGGGGGGGGATATTACATTTTATAATAAAAGTAATGATTAATTAATAAATAATATTTTTAGTGGGTGTTTTGTCCGCTGTGTGTTTTGTCCGCTGGGTGTTTCGTCCGCTGGGGGTTATGTCCGTTGGGTGTTTTGTCCGCTGGGGGTTTTGTCCGTGGGGGTTTTGTCCGCTGGGGGTTTTGTCCGGATACCGTATGAGGGCTGACTCAATTGGGCCTTGTATTTTTATTTGTGTTTCTGCCACACAGTTTGACCAGCATTCAGACGTACCACATGTGGAGAGAATAAAGCAACAGGCTCTTTATTTACATGAAGGCACCATTCCGTAACAGGATCTGGTGGCTTGTAAAAATACAGCAAAGATAATCCAAAATGCAGCAAAAATAATCCAATATAAATGAATAAGGGAATGACGTTTTCTCTCTCTCTCTCTCTCTGTCATCGACCACTCTCTCAGAGCCACATAAGTCGACTCCCCACTAAGTCAAATGATAAAAACTATTTTACGTTACTCCCATACTTTTACACACGTGACCCCCCCCCGACCAATCATTCATCCACGCTCCTTTCCCTGTCAATCAGTGGGCGCTAATTTCCCCATTCTAAATGGAAGAGGAGGGTGGAGGTAGAGGTGGAGGTACGTCATAACGACAAAAGTAACTGGACATCTTAACGGGTTTCTATTCCTTTGTTTGTAGCCAAACCGTGGAACAGTGGCCAAGTGGTAAGAGGTGCGAAATGACATCTCTCGGTCAAATTTCTATGCTCTCGTTCGACTCGTCGGCATGTAGGCTTTTCATCTAATGCTTCGCTGGGCCACCTGTGGTCTGACGCAATTACGGGGGTGGAGTAGGAAGGGGGGGGGGGAAGAAATGGAACATATACTATTATACATGTACCTTATATGTTCTATATATATAATGGAACATATACTATTATACATGTACCTTATATGTCCTATATATATAATGGAACATATAGTATTATACATGTACCTTATATGTTCTATATATATAATGGAACATATACTATTATACATGTACCTTATATGTTCTATATATATTAAGGGGTGGTCGTGTGAGTCAAGGGTTGGAGTAAAGTGGGAATGGTTTCGACAAATTACTCACAACCCGTGACAACCACCCATTCCCATGTCCTACCGCAGTAATTACGTCACACAAGTAGGTGACCATCGAACGACCGATCAAACGAGCCTACGGTCGTAGGGCAAACCGCTTTCATGGAATCTAGCAGTAGGATGGTACTTCGAACCCTGGTCACTCGTCTACCGACAAAGAGGTGATAATCTCATTGTTAGCTACTATTGCCTTTGTAGTTTGGACTTACCCCTTCCCCCCCCCTCCGTTATAGGTCGGGAAACTACTGGCCACTGATTGGCGGTGTGGAGAGCCTGAATACTATATAAGATTGGTCGGGGGGTGGGGTCAGTTGTGCTGCAAGTCTGGAAGCGTGGGTGTATTAGTAAAAAAGGACACTCCACGAAAGAACGAGAGAGAGAGATATAGCAACGAATTCATCAATTTTGGATTTGATTTACCTTTTGTACCATTGAAAGCCAGCAGACCCTGTTTAGAACTGGTGTCTTTGTTTAATAAAGTTGTAAATTCTAATATACAAGACTTGGTTGTTCACATTTTCACGTGTTATTACGTATTTTGTGGAACGCCTCGTGGCAGAGAAAAATACAAATACAATTCCAACTAAGTCAGTGACTCATACTCTAGGATAACGAGCCCAAGGATTCCGTAGGGGAACCAGACAATATATAAATACTGATATATTTATACCACTAGACATGTCGAACCTTGAGCTAGATAAGGGTTAAATGTTCATTCAAACCAGTTAAGATTCCTTTCTATTGATGGAAATTAATACGGAATTTTTTATTACATGGTATGTAATCATAATATATATGAAAATCATTTTTTTTTAAAGTGTGGCTGCATTCTTCCTTACTATATATATATATATATATATATATATATTTCTCTAAAGTAATTCACTAAAGCACAGGCGTAGGTTCAAGAAAACAAAAGCATTTAATAGTTTATATACAATCAACAATCACAATGGCCACTGTTCTATGCTGCCGACTTCGTCATCACAACTCTGCTATTCTTACGTCACACGGTCAGGCAAATTAAATTGTGCGCTGGTGTACGGGAACGGGAAGCGTAAAAGATGGCGGGAATAGAGTTTTCTATATATATATATATATATATATATATATATATACAGTGGATTCCGCTTAATTGGGACACATCGGGAACGAGGCTTTTTGTCCCAATTAAGCGGATGTCCTAATTAAACATACAAATTATTTTCTGTATAACCGTTTTCTAGCAACTCTGTCTTTAAAAAAACGCAATTAAATGTGTTCTGAAAATATAACGCTGCTGAACAGAGTGAATTATTAACAATGTTAATGGTTCTTCAAATCAAACACAACATATTCAACAACAACAATCTCTAGTAAAATAAAAACAAGCAATTAAGCCTGTTCCATTCTGGACACAGGACGTGTTAGAGCATTTTCGTATTATGTATCAGTACGTATGCTATCTTTCAGTAAATATTTGTAAATTTTGTAAATGTTTATAAATTCAATTGTGTAATGCATATATCTGAAAAAAAGATATTAAAAAGACGTTTCTTTATAATTGAAAACAAAATTATTTTCTCTTAAATCTAACTACAAGTGGTTTGTGGTCACTTAAATAGGACTCATAATTGAAACATTCGAAATTGTAGTCATTTAATCGTCCGAAAACTCCGTCAATTGTTGCATAGCTCTGATACTTTCAATTAAACTCAGAACACAAGCTTACTATTTCATTTGATGAGTTTCTTAATAAATCTTGGTGAAACTACGTGCCGCAGTATTTCGCACCAAATGAATGGGTTATTGAACGTACAAGGTGTATATATAATATATAAGCCCCTTAGGAGCCCTGAAGCCCAGCCCTCAGAGGTCCTATTGCAAAATGAACTTTTGATGTACACTTGGCAGGCCAATACCTACAAAATGATATATACATCATGGGTCTAGGACTTATGGTTGTTGAGATATAGGCGCTCTTTATTAATATAGCTTATATAGCAAAAAACGGTACTAAGCCCCCTTTTACGGCCCTGAGAGGTCAGATCGCGAAATGGAAAAAAGTCATTTCTTGGCAGGCCAAGACCTACAAAATGATATATACATCATGGGTCTAGGACTTATGGTTGTTGAGATCTAGGGTGATGACAGACAGACAAAACGGGGACAATAGAGCATTTTCTAAAAATTTTCTAAAAAAACAAAGTTATTTGCAACAGTACGGCATTTCAAATGTGAAATTAGTGCAGAAAGTCTGCCTTTGTTTCTGTTGTTGGCACGTCCGATCTTGATTTCTTTCTTTGAATAATAGCACCATGGCGTCTATCATGTCCGTTTACTTTGCCACAAACTGCTGTGACATCCTTGATGTTTCTCTCAACATCTTGCGAGTGACATGGAAAGTGAGATAGAATCACCTGGCCGTAACTTGCAATATATTTGGCAGTGATGTTCTGCAGCAGTGGAGGTGAATCAAACTCGACCAGTTCCCAGTTAACCATGCTAATGTACGACTCAGCTGAAAAGTTTATTTTAATTCTGTTCTTGTCAAAACAACGAATCTTACACGTGTCACTTGAGTGAGTACTTCGAGCCAGCAACACTTTTTCGTATGCAAATTTTCTAATGTTTTCTGTTGTTTTGAATCAATGGAGCCATGACAGCCTGATAATTTGTGTCAAGTTTTTGGTACAGTGAAATCATGAAGAAGGAGTTCTTGGCTCCATCCTGGCAGCTTGGATGAGATTTGATGCAAAACCATGATGGAGCATAATAATTAAGTATGAATTTCACAATTCGTTAAAGGTTGGCTGAAGGACTTTTTTCGGAGGCATACAACCTGAGTATTCGGTTAGCTTTAGTTAACCATCTGGCATGACTGATTGTCCCAGGTTGGGCAGTCTCTAACTATGAGATGTCACTCTGACTAGCGCTGCAACCACTTTGAATAAGCAGACACATTTTCAGTAAATACTGATCTATACTTAGATCTTTCATCACCTCGTCTTCAACCTCAACAACAGAACCTGAAACTGGAGAAAATTCGATGATTAATTTCTGCTGGGGATCAAATTCCAGCATGCTTGATATCTGTCCTTCTGAAGTCTTTGGACCAGTGGTCTTCCCATCAATGACTTCTATTAGCTTCCATAAAGGCAATTCGTTGGCATGCAGTAAACAAACCAACCACTGAAGTGGCCTTCGTAGCTGAAGTTCAAGTTGTCAGATTACACCATTATGTTTACCAGTATTTATTGGTGTTCCATCACAAACAACTGCTTGTAAAGTTAGTTCCGACTTGCTGCTTGTAACCACTGACATAATTTCTCTGGAAATGTCCGTGGACTTTCCTGATGCTGGAACAACATGTTCAACATAGCTGCGAGTAGGAAATGATACTAAGACGTAGTGCTCTTCTTTGACTTTGCGACGAGTAGACCCAGTATGCTTAACAAACAATTCCTTCACTTTCTTCTTTGTGATCCTGAACTGACTTCTTCCTCCAAGCATCTCTTTGACGGCGCAGCTTGCTGGGGTGCAAAGCATTTTCAGGTTTTCTTGGATATAAATGATTTAATTTAATTAACTTTTGATGGATTCTTTTCGGGAAAGTTTGTATATTTAATTTGATCGTTCTTTAAATAGATAAAAACAAGTGAACATTCGTCTTTTATATTTTTTCATTAATTTTACCGTCATTGGAATTTTTTTTACTGGGGCCTAGAACCGGCACATTTTAATACCCACAAATATTTATAGTAAAAACAAAATAAAAATTCAAAAAGCTTACATAATAATAGTAATGTAAACAGTTATCATTTAGCTGTACAATTATACCAAACATAAATATGATAACTATTCTAGATGCATTTCGTTAATATTAGTTGGCACTTTAGGGGTTAATATTCATATAATGTACTATACGAACTGTATTTTTCAAAGTTGCGACCCCTAGACATGAAAATAACATATGAACATGAATAGTTAAATTGATCACCAGATGAGGGAGCATCTTTTTATAATTGTCTGACAGAGACAACAGCAGTTTGCCCCACCCTAATATATATATATATATATATATATATATATATATATATATATATATATATATATAAAACTTAAACATATATTCTGACAGTAATTATATTTCCCTTGTCTCAACTCTAAAATCTATTCTGAGATATAAAGTACCAGATCATTCGCGTTTATTATTTATATTCATTTAATATTGATAAACTGACTATGATTGATCTTGTTTATACTTGGCCACTTCTGGTATATTCTCGATCAAGTAAGTACCGGTATGTTATGTTCTGGTGACCACTTTGAATAAGCTCGAAACACACCAGCATCTCGCGACAAAAATGCGGGCAATGACACACGACACACCGTTGGGCTGACACACCACTGGGTCACGACACACGACACACCGTTGGGTCATGACACACCGTTGGGTTGACACACCATTGGGCCACGACACAGGACACACCATTGAGCCACGACACACCGTTGGGTCACGACACAACAGAGGTTTGCGACCACATTTGAAAAACACAGAAGTAAAGATTAATAGGTTTTTTAATATAGTGTATTTTAATAAATACTTGTTAGTGTATTTCAATATATTGTTAGTGTATTTTAATAAATACTTGTTAGTGTATTTTAATAAATACTTGTTAGTGTATTTCAATATATACTTGTTAGCTGTTTTTTTTCTGTCTGTCATCCGATCTCGTTACAAAGAGAATATATTCAAGCACACGGTGCTCTAAACTACAAAAGATATGGTGAACAGGTGTCCAAGCGCACACCTTTACACTGGGACACGTGACACACCTGTTTAGACAAGAAATTTTACCTTTATTACTTGACCTAAATTTACAGTTCTTGTAGACTTTTTCAAAACATCATTAAATTGCGAAAGATTAAAGCAAGATCTAGGTCAAGAATAAAACATAAAAAAAACCAAGTCCTTAGTATCATCGACATATCTCTAAAGAACCTACCACATGATGCAAATGCAACGACGTTGCAAAGAAATCTAAAAGCCCTGACAGACTGTGACAACTAGGGCCCTGACAGACTGTGACAACTAGGCCCCTGACAAACTGTGACAACTAGGGCCTGACAGACTGTGACAACTAGGGCCCTGACAGACTGTGACAACTAGGGCCCTGACAGACTGTGACAACTAGGGCCCTGACAGACTGTGACACTAGGGCCCTGACAGACTGTGACAACGTGGGCCCTAACAGACTGTGACAACTAGTGCCCAGACAGACTGTGACACTAGGGCCCTGACAGACTTGACAACTTGGGCCCTGACAAACTGTGACAACTAGAGCCCAGACAGACTGTGACAACTAGGGCCTGACAGACTGTGACAACTAGGGCCCTGACAGACTGTGACAACTTGGGCCCTGACAAACTGTAACAACTTGGGCCCTGACAGACTGTGACAACTAGGGCCCTGACAAACTGTGACAACTAGGGCCATGACAGACTGTGACAACTAGGGCCCTAACAGACTGTGACAATTAGGGCCCTGACCGACTGTAATGATTAGAGCCCTCATAGACTTGACGACTAGGGTCCTGACAGTCTGTGACAACTAGGGCCCTGACAGACTGTGACAACTAGGGCCTTTACAAACTGTGACAACTAGGGCCCTGACAGACTGTGACAACTAAGGCCATGACAAACTGTGACAACTAGGGTCCTGACAGACTGTGACAACTAGGGCCCTGACAGACTGTGACAACTAGGGCCAAGACAGACTGTGACAACTAGGGCCAAGACAGACTGTGACAACTAGGGCCAAGACAGACTGTGACAACTAGGGCCAAGACAGACTGTGACAACTAGGGTCCTGACAACTAGGGTCCTGACAACTAGGGTCCTGACAGACTGTGACAACTAGGGTCCTGACAACTAGGGTCCTGACAGACTGTGACAACTAGGGTCCTGACAACTAGGGTCCTGACAGACTGTGACATCTAGGGGCGCTGACAGACTGACAACTAGGGTCCTGACAGAATGTAACAACTAGGGCCTGACGGACTGTGAATATAGAAAATTACAGTTTTAAACCACTTAGCTAAAAATATTTTGTCTCAAAATTCAATACTCTTTAAACTAGAGCTGCTGTTCGATTTTTTTTTTAATCAAAATTAACGAGGAATTTAAAAATGTATCGAAATTAATCGATACAAATTATTTCATTTATTTTTTCCATTTAACCAAGTTCAAGTTTTCTTTGTTGCTATTAGATCTTTTCCACCATTCTGTTGTATTAAAATTTAGTTATCTTCTGATATTATCTTGTTTAGTTTTTTGGCACTCTAAAGTTAACCCTTATAAGAGCTTTGTGATGGATTTTAATTGCATTAACTTTTATGGCTATTACTAAGCAGATAAATTTAAAAATGTAAGTTCGATAAGTTTAGAATTAGCTTGGCGCTATAGTGAATGATTTAGATCGTTCTTCACTGATTAGAACAATCACGAAAGAACACTCGGGAACTGCCTGTCATGTTGACTCCAAATTATAGCAGCTGCCTGACCTTGTAATTTTTTTATTTCATTTTTTGACCTTGAAAATTACAATTATGTAATACATTAAAATCATAAAACTCACTCATAACAAATATACATTAAAATATAGTTATTATCCTTTTATAAGGATATTTTTATAAAATATGTAAAAACTGGAAGTTATGGTGTAAATTCAAACAATGAAATCTGCTACAAACAATTGTTACTTTCACTCAGGCTTAAGCTGTAGATGTCGCTCTTGGAATTTTCGATTTCCAGATTTCCTAATGCGTTCAGACGATCTGGAACGGTCTTCCACTGATCCTTTTATTTGGAGAAGGCTCACTGCACAGAAACAATGGGATCATATATAGTTTTACTCAATGGGATCTTGTGTAGGTTTACTCAATAGGATCATATATAGTTTTACTCAATGGGATCATGTGTATTTTTACTCGATGAGATCTTGTGTGGTTTTACTCAATGGGATCATGTGTGGTTTTACTCAATGGGATCATGTGTAGTTTTGCTCAATGGGATTATATATAGTTTTACTTAATGGGATCATGTGTAGTTTAACTCAATAGGATCATAAATAGTTTTACTCAATGGGATCATATATAGTTTGACTCATTGGGATCATATATAGTTTTACTCAATGGGATCATGTGTAGTTTTACTCAATGGGATCATTTATAGTTTTACTCAATGGGATCATATATAGTTTTACTCATGTGTAGTTTTACTCAATCGGATCATATATAGTTTTAATCAATGGGATCGTGTGTATTTTTACTCGATGAGATCATGTGTAGTTTCACTCAGTGGGATCATGTTTAGTTTTACTCAATGGGATCATTTATAGTTTAACTCAATCGGATCGTATATAAATTTACTCAATGGGATCATTTATAGTTTAACTCAATCGGATCGTATATAAATTTACTCAATGGGATCATGTGTAGTTTTACTCAATGGGATCATATATAGTTTTACTCAATGGGATCATATATAGTTTTACTCAATGGGATCATATATAGTTTTACTCATGTGTAGTTTTACTCAATCGGATCATATATAGTTTTAATCAATGGGAGCATATATAGTTTTACTCAATGGGATCATGTGTAGTTTCACTCAATGTGATCATATATAGTTTTAATCAATGGGATCATATATAGTTTTACTCACGATTAAATAGCTTTACTTCGTAATTAACTGCTGCATCACCAGCAGCAAACAGACGTCAAAAACACAGTGATTCAACAAAAAATGATACTTTATGATGCAATGAAACCAGCATCTTAAGCCTGTTCCGTTATGGACACAGGACGTGTTAGCACATTTTCGTGTTATGTATCAGTGCGTATGTTAGCTGTCAGTAAATATTTGTAAATTTTCGAAATGTTTATACATTCAATTGTGTAATGCATATATCTGAAAAATTAATATTAAAAAGACGTTTCTTTATATTTCAAAAATATTTATTTTCTCTTAAATCTAACTACAAGTGGTTTGTGGTCACTGAAATAGGACTCATAATTGAAACATTCTAAATTGTAGTCATTTAAACGTCCGAAAACTCCGTCAATTGTTGTTTGATAAATTGTTGTTGCCAATCTTGTTTCACTTCCGTTCAATAACCCATTCATTTGTTGCGCGCCACAGCGTATAAGGTGTAGAATAGGGCCATGAAAATGACATAATTATTAATAAAGCTTATATAGTAAAGAAAAACACTGATTCCCAGCCCTCAGAGGTCAGATCGCGAAACGGACTTTTGATGCAGGAATGGCAGGCCAAGACCTACAGAAAAGTATATACATATTGGGTCTAAGACTTACGGTTGCTGAGATCTAGGGTGATGACAGACAGACAGACAGACAGACAGACAGACGGACAAAACAGGGACAATAGCTCATTCGACTTCTCGAAAACGCGCTAAAAAATACAACATTATTATCTGTCTTCATGTGATATACAATAGACAGTACACAACACTTTTTATTTGTTTTAATAAATTAATTAGTTGCAATTTTTGTATGTGGCAGGCTGGGTTTGTCCTAAGATGTAATTCGCTTTTGGAAATGTTCTAAAAATAAGGCTAAAATTATTTTGTGCTGATTGTATATGCTTTTCTTTTTTCTTAAGTCTTACAAAAATGTTCACTGTTATATTACGACAGATGCTCGATAGTATAATTAACAATACATTCTGAATTATATCCCCAGTGTCAGTGAAAGCTCTGTATCAGAAGTATAAAATCAAACAAATATTTATGTCAGTGCCTTCTATGACAAAAGGTACTCCTGAGGTTCCAGCAAAGAAGATTTACCTAGGGGAATGGAAATGGAATATGAAGGTATGATTCACGTGATAATCAAACAACAGTGGCAGACTAAATATTTTAACAGTATGAAAATAAAATGTTTAAAGAAAACTGAAAAAATTAAGCTATTTAAATGTACTAAAATTTAAAAAAAAAAAATTTTGAGGTCATACAAATTTTTATAAAAATTGTTATGATTAAAAATTGTATGAGTTAGCTATAGAGGCAGACGTGTAATTAGGAGAGATCTGTGAGTTAGCTGTAGATGCAGACGTGTAATTAGGAGAGATCCGTGGGTTAGCTGTTAGCAGAGGTGTAATTAGGAGAGATCCGTGGGTTAGCTATAGAGGCAGACGTATAATTAGGAGAGATCCGTGGGTTAGCTGTAGAGGCAGACTGTAATTAGGAGAGATCAGTGGGTTAGCTGTAGAGACAGACTGTAATTAGGAGAGGGTAAAACCAAAAAAAAAGAATAACAACGAATTTCCTCGGTCTATTACTTTCCCGCCAACTCCATCTCCCCCTCACACACACACACACACTCTCCCTCTTCCAAAAAAGGCGACTCGAAAAATGAAGCAGATTAAATCCAACCCTCGGATTCTCGTCTTAGCGAAAAAAATTCTCGAGCTAGCTTCTTCCTAAGCTTTGAATATATTCAGTTGTAAACAGAAAATGGCGCCTTAGAGTGATCAATATTATAATTAAAAAGGTAAAATATTTTTATTTCCGACAATATAAAAGACGTATAAATAATAACATGCAATACATGGGTTAAAAGGAATTTATTGTCAAGTTTCCTATTTTTTTTTTTGCCTTAACGATCAGGAATTTTATGATGGGAAACCAAGCAAATTTCACTGCATGCATTGATTTAGATAGATAGATAGATAGATAGATAGATAGATAGATAGATAGATAGATAGATAGATAGATAGATAGATAGATAGATAGATAGATAGATAGATAGATAGATAGATAGATAGATAGATGGATGGATGGATGGATGGATGGATGGATGGATGGATGGATGGATGGATGGATGGATGGATGGATGGATGGATGGATGGATGGATGGATGGATGGATGGATGGATGGATGGATGGATGGATGGATGGATGGATGGATGGATGGATGGATGGATGGATGGATGGATGGATGGGAGGATGGATGGATGGATGGATGGATGGATGGATGGATGGATGGATGGATGGATGGATGGATGGATGGATGGATGGATGGATAGATAGATAGATAGATAGATAGATAGATAGATAGATAGATAGATAGATAGATAGATAGATAGATAGATAGATAGATAGATAGATAGATAGATAGATAGATAGATAGATAGATAGATAGATAGATAGATAGATAGATAGATAGATTTCAATTTTTTTTTATTTCCCATTGATAGTACTGTATGCATAACGTTATTCACGAGGTTCCTGTGTGTGTTTCAGATATATATTTATCATTATCAAATATCATTCTCTGTCATCCCTGGTTTGACAAAATCAAATATCATTCTCTGTCATCCCTGGTTTGACAAAATCAAATATCATTCTCTGTCATCCCTGGTTTGACAAAATCAAATATCATTCTCTGTCATCGCTGGTTTGACAAAATAAAACGAGAGAGATTTTTAAAAGATCGAAGTAAATATCAGTGTTTAAATTTATTCTTGTTGTCGCTTTTTTTTATCATAAAAGTATTTTACCTGATATTTCTATCTTATCAGCTTTTGTGATAATTAGATGAACAGTAGAATTTCATAACTGAATTATAAAAATCCAAATAAAATGCTATTTCTAAACGTGAACGAGTCTAGTATGATAAGATTTGACAAATAGTTTGAAGGAATATTAATTTTTTCTACATTCAAAGTTTATGAAAAATTCGGTATAAAACTGAATTATATTGGTTTTGAAATCCATTGTTTCCTCTTATTCAGAAACCAAAAGAGTTTTCTCATTTCATCATGCTCATGATCCACCAATAAACATTCAAAACATTAAAGCTCGATAAACATAAATAAATTTAATTCTACTGAATATAAAAAGTAAAATTATAAGTTTATAAGGGATGACATTTATCCCTGGCTCTGTGGAATTTTTTTTTCATCCCCATCACTGATTTTTTTTTAAGTCGAGCGAGTGCTGGTAAATATTTCCGTTTAACTTCAAAATTTGGTACTGCGCTTCTATCTACCGAATCAATAGAAATAAACGTACAGTAAGAGTTCGAAGTATTTTTTTGTAATCTTTGGTTTTAATTTTATGTTCACATTTAATTCGTCGCTCGTAAGTCGTAAGGCGCAAGTTATCAATCGAGAAATTTTATATTTATATAAAAATCAAGACAAAGATGTAAATTACCGGGTAATATTTTTTTATTTTATAATTTTAAATTAAGTTGCTAAAGAGCCGTCTTGCAAAAAAATTTACCCAAATAAAGTTGTTAACAAATGTATTTCAAGGAGTCAAATCTCAAAAAAGATTATCTTCATACTACGTCTACTGTGTGTAAGTCATTAGTTACAGTATATCCGTAGTAATTATTTGTTATTACAAGTTTAGATTATCCGACTTTAATAAGTTTAATTTAAGGTTGATATCAAAATGCTTAAGTAACTGGATGTAGGCTATTGATAAAATAATATTTTATTCTGCACGACATAATTTGTTTAAATAATTGAAATAATTATGAGTAATGGAATATTTGATTTCAACAATCAGAGAATACATGAAAAACTTGCATTTTTAGAGCATTTTCTAAAAAAAATGCTCTTTTGTCCCCGTTTTGTCTGTCCGTGTACAGCCTAGATCTCAACAACCATAAGTCCTAGACCCATGATGTATATATCATTTTGTAGGTCTTGGCCTTTCAAGAAATGACTTTTTTCCATTTCGCGATCTGACCTCTCAGGGCCGTAAAAGGGGCCTTAGTACCGTTTTTTACTATATAAGCTATATTAATAAAGGAGCGCTATATCTCAGTAACTATAAGTCCTAGACCCATGATGTATATATCATTTTGTAGGTCTTGGCCTGCCATGTGTACATCAAAAGTTCATTTTGCGATAGGACCTCTGAGGGCCGGGCTTCAGGGCTCCTAAGGGGCTTATATATTATATATACACCTTGTACGTTCAATAGCCCGTTCATTTGGTGCGAAATACTGCAGCACGTAGTTTCACCAAGATTTATTAAGAAACTCATCAAATGAAATAGTAAGCTTGTGTTCTGAGTTTAATGGAAAATATCAGAGCTATGCAACAATTGACGGAGTTTTCGGACGATTAAATGACTATAATTTCGAATGTTTTCAATTATGAGTCCTATTTCAGTAACCACAAACCACTTGTAGTTAGATTTAAGAGACAATAATTTTTTTTCAAATATAAAGAAACGTCTTTATAATTTTTTTTACATATATATGCATTACACAATTGAATTTATAAACATTTCCAAAATTTACAAATATTTACTGAAAGCTAACAAACGTACTGATACATAACACGAAAATGCGCTAACACGTCCTGTGTCCAGAATGGAACAGGCTTAATTGCTTGTTTTTTTAATTCATTGTTTGTCCTATTAATGTGCAGCTTCAAATTTGTTTAAACCAACGTGAACTATGTTAATTAAGTCAAATGTTTTCCCCAATGTTTTCTATATTATTGTTGGCTTTGTCCATGAAAATAAATTATTTACTTGTTGGCCCATGGATTGTAAATTGAAGATCCTCAAAAAAATTGTTGGCATCTCGCCGCCGCTGGGATATCCCCGGCACTGAGAATTGACATCCCCGGCTGTGGTCTAGCTTTTTTCATCCCCGCCGGGGATGACATTTATCCCCGGCTCTGCAGAAAATTTTTTTCATCCCCGGCACTGGTTTTTTCTTAAATCGAGCACTGGCTTGAGTTCCCGAGCTGATTTCATGCATAAATATCCATTTTTTTTTCTTTTATTATTAGGGTGGAGTAATTCCAATTGATTGTGCAAACCCTCATGGTGGATTTGGTGGTGCTGCTAATGCTGTGCAAAATTTATGGTGGTATAAAGATGGTTTCTTCAATGTAACAGGAGATTGGGATCCACTCAATACCATTTATAATGCATACAACATTGATATGATACAGTTTGAGTAAGATATTGAGGCAATACACACAATCTGATAAGATAACAATAATAAAATTAATGTTCTAATAAAAAAATGTTTAGACAAGTTAGCATAATTTTTTTATTTAATTTTTGAATACATTCGGTAAAATGTGTGATTTGTAACTTCAAAATATGTACAGTTAAGAAATAACTTCCAATTAATAATAATGACATTAGACCGTATTTACTTCTTCTTAAACTAAAGAACAACAAATACCAGATCAAATGATCAGTAAACATTTCCCATGAAACTGATCTTTTCCAGTGATATCCCGGGAAGATTTATTTATATTCAAAATTTTACTCATTTTTTTTTGGAAACATAAATATTTTTATTTGACAGTAGTTTAATTGTTTGCACTAATCCTTATGCGGCAAGAACTTTCTTTTATTATTTCATTGTGTCGATATTTAGCTGTGAAACAGTAACACTTGTTTCATTGTATCGATATTTAACTGAGAAACAGACTTGCTTCATTTTATGAATATTTAGCTGTGAAACAGAAACACTTGTTCCATTGTATAGATATTAAGCGTATAGGCTATATACAAGCACAATTTAAATGTATTTAATTGTAAGTTTAAAATAAAATAACGCAATATAGACAAAAAGAAATGAAGAAAGCTCAGGTATTTGCAATATTTGCGTAACTGGAAAATGAAAATCTAGCAATACATTATTTAAAGGTTTACTTTTATCATTAATGAAGCATATATGTAGTCTCTACATTGTGACACATGAAAATATATTTGGTGAATGTTACATATATGCTTAGATACTTATTACATTTACGTATATTTCATACTTGTACGGGTAAATCTGTTTTTGAGCTAATTATATTACTTTGTTTACAGAGTGTATGTATCACCTGATGAAGAAGATACAAGTCACCAGCTTCCAGCGGGTGTTACAGGTCCAGCCAATAAGCCAATCAGATGGGTAAAATTGCTCTCGGACAAATTCATTAATCTGGATTACATTGATCTGCATAGATGTAAGACTTTTTAAATAAAGATCATGCCGTTTACTTTATAATAGATTTTTAGAAATTAAGAGAAAATTATCTCAAAAATACACTAACATACATAATATATGTAATATATTTTCGAAGATTTCACAATCAAATAGTCATTATTTTAAATACAACCAAAATGTTAGCTATAATACATCCTGATTGAAGATGAAGAATTCTTTCTTCGCCAAGAATAAAATCATTCTCCAAGCTAGAATTAGTTCGTGATTTACTTTCCTAGCTATACATATATTTTACAAATCACTTTCACAACAGAAAATAGTTTTTGAACCAATCTCTAGGCAAAACATAGTCATTAATCAGTTTACCAGACTGACTGGAGAATTAAAGTGATAAATTGGAACCTAGATTCGTGAATATCTGGGACCACAAAATATTGGCTACACGAACCTAAAAGTGGCATACCAAGTTGAAATACCATGGAGAGATCTGTGGAGAGATTTATGGAGATATCTATGGAGATATCTATGGAGAGATTTATTGAAAGATTTATGGAGAGATTTATTGAAAGATTTATGGAGAGATTTATGGAGAAATCTACGGGGAGATTTATGGAGATATCTATGGAGAGACTTATGGAGAGATCTATGGAGATATGTATCATACACACTTTGCCCATTCATAAAAACAGCTAAGTATGTAAACATAATAATTAACATTTTAACTCTCAATGAGTATTGATCGAACTACAAATCTGAAACTAAATATGTTGAAATCAAATAAAAGATGTCGGCCACGGCCAGTGGTTAATCTATTTGCAATACATTTATATTTGATTATTGTTTGTCCACACTCAAAGAGTTCATCATTGATGTTATCTCTTGAATACGATACTATTTACATTGAGACTGGTCAATCACACCCAGCCAATTTCTGACAATGGCCGACCAATGTAACATTGGCCAGTTTTACAGGCCAATGACTGACATTGGCTGGCTAGCAAACATTGGCCGTAACAAATTACATAAATTTAGGAGTTCTATTTGATTATATGTAATATTTTTTAGTTATATTGCCTAATTTTTATGGCATGTTTTTGCATTTTATATGGCGTATTTTGGTCTGACCCCCTCCCCCCTATTTTGTTGACGTAATTAATGGACAGCCCCTTAAGCAACAACAATGCCAAACACGTGTTATTCTCGTGCTGTATGGCGTATGTCAACCCATGTTCACATATTTTGTAACACTTCGCCCACGCGTGTCTTGTTTACTCCCCCCCCCCAGATACCTATATTTTTTTTAATCAACAACAATGCCAAACACGTGTTTTTCTCGTGCTACAGCTAATGACGTATGTCAACCCATGCTTACCCCTTCCCTGTCATATTTCGTAACACTTCGCCCACACATAAGTCTTGTTTCCCCCCCCCCCCAGCTTCCCATCCCAACAAAAAATACACACAGATGTTCACTAATTGTATCATTCAAGGCCATACATTAGAATTAAGAAATGCCAATCCTATTGTTTCAAGGTCATATCTCTGATGTAGACGTGACAATTTCTGTGTACGGGTTTTTTTTTTCCTTTTTTTTTAAATCTTGTCTGATCTGGTTATAGAATTGGGTTATTTACTGATTTTTTTTTTCTGCAACTCTGTTGTGAAAAAAAACAAACAATGTATCGGCAGCCAAAAAACGGCCGGTCCGATAGTTAACCCATAGTGCCAATATCGGTTCGACTATCGGTCGCTCCCTACAACAATCGGCCGATCCGATATTAACCGATAGTGCCAATATCGGTCCGATACCGATACCGATCCGATTATCGGTCGCTCCCTAAATAGTATTGAACATTCCAACGGAACAAATATTGAACAGCTATCAATCATAATTAAGTTGTCGCTTTTTACTCCAATCAAGATTCTTTTATTTATTTATCTTCTTTCTTTGTTTATTTGAAAGCGATTGAGCTAGTAAGGATTTGATAGAGCGTATCTTCACGTTCAGAAAAGTTAGGTATTTAACAGAGATCATATGTAAAAAGTAGAATATTGCAAAGTATCCAAGTACATTTATGTGCCCTGAGTTTGACATTCTTTAAACCTAGTTGTGAATGATGCAACGTCTTATCCTACAAAAACAACTTTTTCTATCGTCAAACGTGACATAATCAGAGCTACAAAATATGACCAATTCTTTGTCTGAGCGACCTTTATGGCAATGCTATTAACTTATGCGGCTATAACATTCAAGTCCTACTCCGCTATTTAGTCCTAAAGTCAGTGGCGTAGCTAGAGTAAACGTTACCCGGGGCGGTCCGTTCAAATGTCACCCCAGTAACCCCATACGACCCTTTGCTGAATGTTTAGGTGTAGCTAAATTTTCATAAATACTCTACCTCTAGGCAGTGGCGCCGAGAGCCAACACGGGCCCCAGGGCAGGACATCATTGCGGCCCCTTAATAAACAATAATTCGTGAAAAAATTGATATGGTCGGGGCGGCCGGGCCCCCTTACAGATGCGGGCCCCTGGCAATGACCCCCTGCCCCCTCTCGGCGTGCCTGCCTCTAGGCTCTACTTTACTCTACTGACCGGTACGTTACTGCTTACATGTATGATCTAAGACCAAATCCGAATCCAATACCACAAAACAAATAGTTCAAATCGAAAGATTTTTAAAATGCAACTGTTCACTTTCAGAACATCTAAATGCAAAACACGACAATGCACAGCCCAAAAGAATGTTCTTCGACACTATAGTCCTAGAAGGAATGTCTTCTTGTTTTCATTGTGGCAAACAGGTCAATAACATCGTCAAAATCTATTTGTCTTGTAAGCTCGCGTTCAATGGACAGAACAGCCATATCCGACAATCTCACAACCTCGACTGGCTCATGGTTGACCGGAGGCAATGTTTTATAAGTTTCATTTTGGAGAAACTTCTTTCACACGATGCCACAGAAACACATATTGTCAGAAAGAATCTTAGAGTCAGGGTAAGATATGGCAATGATTCAAAAAAGTCCCACTTGATGATAAACCGTAGGAGTTGCAGTACAATCCAATGCTTGGCTTCCTCCAAGTTTATTTCGGCTGCTTGTATGTGTTGCCATAAACGTGGAATTTCTAGACAAAGGTCTTTTTCAGACAGCTCATCATACACGGTTGTGAGCTTGGTAACAGACAACTGTATTTCTTCGTCGTTGGCACAAATATTATGGTCTGGCTGAACGGCAGAAAAAGTCAGCAAAATGTCATTCACTGCCTTTCCTCTCGTATCTAAAACCATATGAAAACGGTCCAGACAATCTAACACTGCTCTCTTGGTCTCCTGCTGAAATGACAATCCAGCATCTCTTGCCTACTCTCCTGTTAATCTTCTCTTCCTTATGATTCTCTTCTCTGTAGGGATATCAAGTTCTTCACATTCGCAAGTGCCTGCTGGACGGCATTGTCAATAACCTTCGCACGATGCTCTTATACAAAGACCTTGAGAGCCCTTAGTTTGGTTGCATACCATGTCCACAGTAATACCTGGTGTTTGCATGTACTTCTGTGCTAAGTCGACTTCTTGTAAAACATCACCTCAGTAAAACAAGAACGAAATGAAAGAAAAGTCGCATATAAGCTGGCAACAGATTGTGCGCAGCGCCTCTTGTCTCGACGCTTTCTTCGACATCACACAGAGCTTCAATGGCTTCCACAAACTGGTTAAACTTCTGTATCACTTGCTTCACTGCATCAGCATGTGCACTCCAGCGAGTTGTGGACAGTCTCTTCACTTTTAGACCTGTGTATTTCTCTAGTACATCCCAACGATCGGTCGACAGTGCAAAAATGTGTACAGCGCCTCAAGACTTCCAAAAAACGTTACACAAGACGGATAGCTAGCAAACGAATGTTTGCCGCAAAGGTTCAATGAATGATTCGAACAAGGTAAAAAAATTTGCCTTCGGATTAGTGTCTTTGATCTTTTGTTGCACACCACCGTGGATTCCAGCCATGCTTGCTGCATTATCGTACCCTTGACCGCAACATAACTGAATATCCAGTCCTTCGTTTTCTAGTTTCTCGAGGATATCTCCAGTCAATGCAGTAGCTGTTTTACCTTTCAGAGGAAACAATCCAAGGAATGACTTCAACTGTACCACCGCTGATCTAATACCGGTCAGATTTCCTGTGTTGGTTGGGTTTTTATAACAATTCTATTTTCAGACTATTTTCGCACCTTAGCCTGGCTGAAAACATTTTCGGAGGTGACATAGTGTCACCCTCCATATGCTGTCACCCGGGGCGGTCCGCCCCCCTCAGCTACGCCACTGCCAAAAGTTGAATGTCTGCTGTATCACATAGCTTAAATATACTAGTTTTAGAGTTTCATTTTCACAAGCTATAATGCTTCTTAAATAAAAAAAATTGTTCGTATTCTGTTCCGAAAAAGAAAGTTTAAACTGGGGACTGCTGTATAATGTCTTATGGTCCATGGTTTTTTCATCTCTAGATCTCCGATTTCACCCCCATGCCCAGTGGTTACTGAGTATGTATGGCGGAAGCTGAATACGTTGTCTTGGAAATAATTTAGTCAAAGGTGCTATTTTCTATATTTTCACTTCCAGATTTTGTTTTCTACCATTTGTTTTTGTCGTTATCTATATTTATATCTGTATACTTCAATGGTTGGTTTGTGTTTTCCCCTTACACTTTCTGCTAACCATTTGGGTCGTCATCTAATTTACAAATTAGTTTGAAGTTTTAAATACCTTAAACATTAATATTGGTTTCGGTGAAAATTTGCTAAAATATTCATATTCACTAATATTTTTGAACCGGGGTTTATTGAAAATAAAACACCATTCTTCTGAAAACTCCTCCCTACTAAAATCCAAAAGGTTCATAGATCATTTTTATATTTTGCAATTCCTTACGTGTGTTTAAAATATATTTTTACAGCTGATATCCTGCTTCATGGCTTTGGAATAATATACTTTTAATGTGTTGTATTTATTTGGAAACATAAATAGGCTTAATGTTGCAATATACTTTTGATAAATTGCATGTAATAATGTAGTATTTATACTTTAAACAAATAATGTGCTATAAATTACTTAATGTGAATATTGATAGATAATTGAAATGTTTTTTTTTCTTTTTATTTACTTCTGTTAGGGCTCAGATCACTGTATGGACCATTCAACCCACATGTGCAAACCAATTTAAGAATTCCTGACACAGAAATTTAGCTGTAGGCCTACACATTTATATTGTTTGTAATGTCTTTATCTTACAAAACTACTAGCGTTGGGTTGTTGTTTTTTGCAGTCAAGTTTTTTGTTTTGACTAAATAACTAATTATACTGACTCTTAGATAAAAACAATTTAACTTATATTTTATTATTTAAAATTTTCATTAGATCATCCGATTATTATGTAATTTTCATAGAGTTTCAAGCTAGACATTATTATTGTTTTATTTTATTGTTTTAATATGTGCGTCAAAAATGACATAAAAGATTCCTAGATGAGAATATCAGACATAGATTAAGTTGAATTCTTTTTAAAAGTATAATGCATGGCGAGGGGGGAGTCAAATTACGCTGCTTGGGTTAATTTTCTTTCCTACAGCATTAGATTATAACAGCAGCATTAGATTATAACAGCAGTCAAAAGAGAGAATTAATATTTATACATTTAATACTGACTTACGTTTGTACATGAACTACAATTAAAGTAAAATAAAAGTTAAAACTATTGAAATGATTGTTTTCCTTTTATACTTTTAACATTTAACTAGTTTAATAATAATTATATGGTTGTATTACATTGGCCAAATAGCATTGGTCGTATACATGACTTGTGTGAATTACATTGGCCAATAGCAGTGGTTGTTTACACCACTTGCGTGTATTAGATGGTAGTATGTATGCACCACTTGTGTGTATTAGATGGTAGTAGTTGTTGCATTACAAGTGTTTGTGGTGCTTGGATCGGACTTCATAAATGCTACCCAAAAATCGTGCCTGAAAATTAAAATTACGGCAGAAGCCGCCCCAAGATGGCGAAAGAAAAGGAACCACAGACATACTATATAATACGTCTAAGATAGCAACCGCCTGAAAAGTCAACCCCCCAATGTGGATTTCCTGTCTTAATCATATGGTTGTATGGATTCCGTCCAAATTATATGGTTGTATGGATTCCGTCCAAATTATACGGTGGTATGGATTCCGTCTAAATTATATCATTGTATGGTATTCATCTGAATTATAATGGTTGTATGTATTCCGTCTAAATTATATCGTTGTATGGAATTCATCTGAATTACAATGGTTGCATGGATTCTGTCTGAATTATGTGGTTGTATGGAATGCGTCTGAATTATATGGTTGTATGGATTCTGTTAAAATTATATAGTTATATGGAACTTCTATCTGAATCAGCATATGGTTGTATGTATCCTCTGTCCGCATCAAAATATTAAATTCTCTTTGTCTGTATGTTGTTTTATATTAGGCATAAAAAATTGTATAAATACATTTTGTATATTTTTTTTAAATACTCCCAACTTACTTATGACATATTTGATAAACTCACTCTGATTTCATTGAAATTTAATGACAAATATTTTATAATAACTTTATAAACATGATTTTTACAATGAATGCCTTAGGTACAATATATATTTGAGTAATTCAACAAGTTTATATTACACTAAGCTAGCTCTGTAATTCAACAAGTCTATATTACACTTAGCTAGCTCTGGAAATGCAAATAACAAAAGTCTGAATCTCTGGAAGCATAGTTTCGACATTGACTGCCAGAAGAAGTGCTGCCTAAACAACGTGATGATGGAGTGGAAGACCTGGGGCCAAGTATATTAATATAGTATTAATACAATATTTCTTAAAACATAATGCTTGAGATAATAAATTAATACAGTGTTCAAGTATAAAATAAACTGTAGAGTTTAAAATAACTTTTAGTAAGTGATTGTTTGTAAAATACCTTGAATGAGCAGGTAAGGGTGTTGAAGACCTTGAAGATCTTCTTGAGGGAAATCCCAGCTGATCTACTAGCCTGTGTCTTAATTCAAAACCCTGTCAACACAATGTTTCATTATAAATTTATTGTACTATTATAAAAGGTATGTGGATCAAGAAAAAATGAGCTACTTTCCACAATTAAAAACTAATAGATAAAATTTACAAAACAAATATAAATACATAAACCTAAAATAGCGACTTAAATTTAAAAAAAAAAAAAAAAAATAAAAATAAAACATAAACCTAATAGATAAAATTTACAAAACATATATAAATACATAAACCTAATAGATAAAATTTACAAAACATATATAAATACATAAACCTAATAGATAAAATTTACAAAACATATATAAATACATAAACCTAATAGATAAAATTTACAAAACATATATAAATACATAAACCTAATAGATAAAATTTACAAAACATATATAAATACATAAACCTAATATAACGACTGGGCAACACCAAGGGCTTCAGAGAAGAGCAATGTGTGAGGAAAAATATCAAGGAAGATGGAACAAGTGAATGGAAGAAAACTTTCACAAGAAATGTTTACAAAGAAAGCAAATGGTGTGTCACTGGATAAGTTCCGTCTTAATCCTAGACTAAAAGAAAAAGAAAGACGAGTAAAGTGACAATATCGAATTTGTTAAAGGGAATGATATCCAGCTTTTTTTGGCTTTAAAAACCTGTTTGAAATAGCCAGAATTTTTAATACAAAATGCTACGAAACTCCACAAAATTACAGAGAAATCTGGGAAACACCATGAGTTTCCAGTGAATTCCCTTATCAGTCTGACTCTTGTCTATTGTCATTGTTAGAAAGTAATTGAGCTATACAACAGTGAGGGCGTGACCAAGTGGTTCACAGATGATTTAAGGATAAGGGTGGGGGTATAGAAATTTACAGCATCAATTTCAGAGCCGTCCCCAGGCAATTTGGCGCCCTAGGCAGTCATCTATTAGGACGCCCACCCCTTCTGCATGAACAGTAAAGAGTGAGAAATTGGAAACCAGTACAGACATTTGGTTGTGTGTACAGAGTACCGATATACATATATGAAGAATAAATTTTCAATGTCAAAAATGGCATATAATACTAAAAAATACAAAAAAACAGCAAATGTTTCCTATATCTATGATTTCCTGACTAATACTATAAACAATCTTGAAGTATAATCAAACATAGATTTCTGTCCTAGCACACTGTGTGGTCATATATCTATTATTTATAATCTAATAATACAAGAATTCTCGATAGAACTGTAATCAAAAATAGATTTGTGTTTAGACATACTCTATATGCAGATGCATAGAATAAAGTGAGCGTGTCACAACCACGTGGTTGTGTGTGCACCAGTAGTGAGCCGTAACCAAGCTAGAGCTAGCGGTGAAGCCGTCATCAGTACATGGTCTGATTTCTTAGAAATAACACACTTAAACAAAGGCAGTTGTACAGTAATCCACTAAAATCTAACCTTGGCGTCACCGCCGAACAACTTATGAGCAGAGGTTCAGATAGTATTATAGCAAACAATGTAGAAAGAACAGAACACGATTTTGTGTCATTCCAAACGGTAAACAAACAGATACGTTACATCTTTATAGTAACAAATTTCTATGAACCAACAATATGGAGTAAAATTAGACTATTGTATGGTTGGCTTTAAGGTGATCTACTAATATGCGATGCAGACTTGTATGCGAGTATATACGGTAATTAATTGCAAAATTAATTATTGAATCTGGCATTGTCATGGGCAAGAACATGGATGCAAAATCTGAGAGTGTAGAAAACTGTTAGAAAAAGATGTTAGAGCTCAACGAGAAAATGGGAGTAGACAAAAACGCAATACTTAAAATAGACCTAAGTAAACAAAACTCTAATTTTTTATTAAATAAAATGTTGAGACTAAATTTCAAGTACTGATTAACTGTCATGGCAAAACAACAAGGGTCAAACTATGTGTGATGAGGAGAAATTGATTAAACTAATAATACATGTACCAAAATGACAAGAAAGTATCATTTATGTTATTTCAAAAATATACTGAGATGCAAAAATGATTAAGACATATACATTGATTAGTTGTTTATTTTTTCATTAATTGAAAGTGATTAAGTACTTGTAGTGAAGCACACCTGACTTTAAAATAAATTCTGTAATGCTGAAAAATAATTATGGATTGTGCGACAAATAAATAATCAGTCGCATAATTATTCACTTATCATAAAGGACGTAACTGAGTCATTTTAAAGTTAAGCTATTTTTTGTAAAATACTTTTTGCAAATTCTTGCAGGGTATAGCTAGTAAAAAAAAATCCATTAGATAATACAAATATTGATAGAAATTATAATAGCTAAAAAAACAATGTCTCTTTTATTTATCTTGTAATTTGTCAATGAATGAAGTTTAAGGGCACATTCATTCCAGCATAGTTTGTTTAATTTAGACATGTTAAGATTTGGAAGACCTACAAAGTCCAGTATTTTTGATGTGATGATTTTGTAATGTCGCAAATATCAAAAGATAAAATTCATCTGACACCCATGCTTTCATTTTCAGCCACTAACATATGTAGTGCACTTAATAAAAATAACTTATGTTATACTTCTGAAAGAATTTTGCTTGCTATTGATTGTAAAATCTATATGAACTAGACAAATAAGGTTTAAGTGTTTTAAAGTAAGAATATCAGATCAAGCCCTTTAAATACTTACCTCAAGAACAGTATTATCTAAATTATAACTTGTTTCAATGTCATTTCTAGGTGGTATAATGGTATGTAATCTTTCTGTTACTAAATCCTGACTTCTTGGTGGTGTGACAGGACGAGAACTAGTATCATGTACTACACTACCATTAACTGGAGGAACTGAGCAAAAAAAGTGATACATGTATTAATATTTTAAACACAACTTTTAATTAACATACAATTAAACAAAAGAAAAAAGAGATAATAAGAAATTATTAATTTATTTAGTTTGCACAAATATCTTTTTATCTCAATATATATATACACAAGTAAAACTTTGTCTGAAACAGCATACTATGGGGATTGGAGGAGAAAACTACTGAAATAAGCAGAAGTAGTTCATTCTAATTTTCGTTTTACTTTAATTAAATCACCATACTATTGTACAAAGTGCTTTGAAAAATGTTTAAAATGGCATGTTTCTTTCATGCATGGCATCAGGCTAAACCAACGAAGACAAGAGAAAGTACAGTATTTTTCGGACCATAAGACGCATCTGACCATAAGGCGCACCAGTTTTTAGAGAAGAGAAATGCATATCATCTGCAGTCCTATCTAAGGCATTTCTACATTTGGACTTTTTCCCCTCATTTCTGGAGGAAAAAATGTGTGACTTATGGTCCGAAAAATACGGTAGTACAAAAATGAACTATCAAGTATGAAGCAGTTTTTTAACAACAGTTTAGACTACCTAGGCACAGATGTAGAGCCCTTGACTGTTGACCTGAATAATTACACAACAGTTTAGACTACCTAGGCACATGTAGAGCCCTACCTAGGCACAGATATAGACCCCTACCTAGGCACAGATATAGAGCCCTACATAGGCACAGATATAGAGCCCTACCTAGGCACAGATGTAGAGCCCTACCTAGGCACAGATGTAGAGCCCTACCTAGGCACAGATGTAGAGCCCTACCTAGGCACAGATGTAGAGCCCTACCTAGGCACAGATGTAGACCTGAGTAATGGGTTCAATCCTCAGTCAGAACAAATGGAATCCAGGACCTGGTGAAAGTTGGTTGAAATTCCCCCAAGTTGACCCAACTTTAAATGGGTACCTACCTGACTTTAGATGGAGTACCTACCTGACTTTAGATGGGTACCTACCTGACTTTAGATGGGTACCTACCTGACTTTAGATGGAGAAGTAAAGGCGGCTGGATGTTGGGCTAGCCACATAACACTTTATATGCCGTGGCTATAGAAACAGACAATTTTACACCTTATCCCCCCCAATGGCCCTGACTTACGGGCTAAGTGAATTAGCTTTTTCTTAATTTTTTTAAAACAAACTAATGTTATTGTTCTATACAATTTTTAAAGTGTTCTGCTGTAAATTAAGAAATAGTTGGTTATTCTGTTAAAATGTTTATTAATTATACCCTATTAAGGTGATATTTTTTTTAATAAGCATCACTGACTTTACATAAATCTATGAAATATCTTTAGATCTGATTAAAAAAAATTATAAAGCTCTGTAATTGATTAAAAAAATAACCTGTCTCGAAAAATCTCTTTAGAAGATCAATCATGGTATTCAACTCTTGCACTGTCAATGGTTGGGAATAGTTATTTGTTAAAGACAAAAAATTTGCACTTGATCCCCTTGCTTTACTTAAGTGAACTGGAAATCTGGATCTCATGTAAGCGACCAATTTAAAGCCTGTAAAGGAAAACTATTTTTAGAACATCACTACTGACAAATGACTTATAGGAAATAAAAATTAATTATAAATGTATTATTCCTAATAGGAAAAGATTAGAGCTCACCTAGGAATAATATAGATAAAAACACAGTCAGCCCAGCAAAGTTCATGCTGTAATTATAATTCAACTCTGCTGCCACATTTCCAACTATAATCACTAGCATAACAAGACGAACAGAAACAGAAATCTCAAGTAATGTTGCCATCACAGCAAGAAGAAAAAAATAGGCTATATGAAGAAGACAGCAGGAAATGGCTGATAATTTGTTTTCTGTAAAAATAAAGAAAAAAAAGCTTTGAATGATAAAACAATTAAATAATAATTAAACAATAAATAAAAAAATTGTGACAATACAATGTTGATACAATTTAAGTAGTAGTTAAAAATAAAGCTTTTAAAAGATAAAACAATTAAATTATAATTAAACAATAGTATTAAAATTTGTTAAAATATTTATATTCTTCAAACAAGCAGATAACTTAATAAAAGTAAAAATCTGATTAAGTCAGTTCTCAAAACAATAGCTTCCTAGCTCAATAGTTCCTTCCCAATAGCTAGATGTAAATGACATCAATGGTGCATCTAAACTGTTCCTGCACAACAATTGATAGAATATGAAGCCTAAATGACACCAAAGCAAAGCCCATTTAGGACAAATATTTGTGGTATCATACTCTAATACTAAGCTAATTGATATTAAACAAAATTGCTAGAATAATAATAAATGACTAAAGGTACTTTTTCATCATGATATTTCTACAAGCTTAAAAAATAGAGTATCTGATTTACCATGCAGGACAGAAAAGTAGCCAAATGATAGTTTATTTGAATCAACAATCAGACAAAGAGAGATAACACATTTTTGCAAGTACAAATGATTGTTATAGTTTTCAAAAATGTCTGAACAAAACATGTACAATTGTAAATGTATAAGTACTGATTCATTTTAAAGAACAGTGGAAAAAAAACACCATTAGGGCTACTAATGTGTATGTAATTGTCATAATTAGATAACCATAAAAAAAGAACTATCAAAATGTATAATAACCTGTCACACCAAGGAATTCCAATAGCCATGACATCTTGACATCAAAATGTTGAACAAATGTTGAAATGTCTACCAAAACATGGTTGATAGTTGCATTCATTTTTTCAAGATTATTGTACATTGACTCATACTGGATATAGAGCTTCTCATATTTTTTTAATAA
This sequence comes from Bulinus truncatus, assembly GCA_021962125.1. NCBI lineage: Eukaryota > Metazoa > Mollusca > Gastropoda > Planorbidae > Bulinus > Bulinus truncatus. The sequence goes on along the minus strand of JAGDYQ010000308.1, from coordinate 707,889 downwards.
TTCCTGAAGATTATTATCTGCAAATAAACTTAACATTTTTACTAATGAGATTTAAAAAAAAATAAGATACTGAATAACATTCAACTATGAATTAAAAAATTAGCATAAATTCTTAAAAGAAAATGAGTGAAACCTAAGTTTTGAACTACTTCTGTGCTGTCCTTTATATTTTTTAAATTAAGTAGAATTTTTTCATGCTGCTGATGAATATTGTCTTCTCTTTCTTGAACTTTTTTAGCTGTCATATCTATTTGAATTAAGACAAAAAAATTTCATAAGAAAACTAAATCTAATAAAGTTTTATTCACAAGTTTAATAACTCTTTAACACTTTTTTATGGAAAGAATATTCATTAATGTAAATAGAATTTTTCAAATTACAGACCTAATTTTGTTTTAATATTTTCTGTCAATGCAACTAATTCTTTATTTCCTGAAGCTATCAGGGCCTTTTCTTGTAAAATTTCTTTGACATTTGTAGCTATATGTTTGAAAACATCTTCATGAGCTTCTTTAAGAGCAATCTGTGTGGTAAGAAGGTCCTGTTGGCTCTCATATAATTTACGAACTGTTTCTGAGGTAATTGAATGAAGCTGTTCTTGTCCTAACTAGAAAAAAGTTATGCATTAACTAACAAAAAATGTGCAATAAAGTATTATAAACTCTCAATCCTTAAAGCATTGCATTTCATTCAATGTTTTAACATGTCTTTGAATAAAGGAAAATACAAAAATATAAATAAAAAAATTTCAATACCCATGTCCTTGTCATTCTTTCTAGTCACAGCATGATTACAACATTTTATTTTAAACAATAACATGTATCATAAAGAATTTATCTAACCCATATTAATAATTGCATAAAAAACATTTCAAGAATAGATAAACAAAGTGAAATGATTGTCTCTGGAAAATGAATTTATAGGGTAGAATGAAATAAATCATGAAGTTAGTTCAAGTAAATGCCAAGGGAAATGCTGGGTGGTTACAATTACACAAAATATTACTTATCTCTACTGTAATTAATTGCACTAACTTTATTTACTATGACATTTTCCTACAATATTAAGCCCAACAATGGGCACCACAGAATATAAATTATATAGAATGGGCAACACATTGAGTTCTTTGTGCCATTGTGTATCAATTTTTAGATGGTACATGTACACTATTAAAAATAAACAATACAATGGTAGCATTTTTTAGTTTTTAATTAGCAATGCACTTTCTGTATGATGTAGATTCTGCGATTTACACTATATGTAATGATTATAACATAACAAATACTAATATCCTGACAATATCTAAAGGGATTTGGTAGTCAAATTTGAGCAATTGGTTTTTGTTTGTAAATAACATAAAGTATAGCTTCTTCTATATAACATTATTCCTTTTAAGAAATACATTGACACTTATTTTTTATAACAAACTCAGGTAACAATTTGAGCATGTACTAATGATATTTAAAATGTACCATAAAGTAACTGTTTTTACCTATTCATTTACTAATACAGTGAAATGTCGCTATAACGAAATTGACGGGGATTCGAAATTCGTTCCTAATACTGAAAATTTGTTACACTGAAATCGGGGGGGGGGGGGTTCGCCGACGACGACGACATTTTCTGTCCGCAATATGTGGATATAGTTCATTTGGGTATCAATGCAGATATATTATGTCATTTTACTACTTTTTACAAAGATATTTAGCTAAGAATATGTTAAATATTCTCTCCGTTTATTTCTCATTAGTTAAGCTAGTAATTTAGCTTTCAGCTTTCGTTACCGCTAACGGTCATTGAACTAAGGGACGTAATTCATTTATTTTTATAACAGTTATTCAACATGACTTACTTCACTTAATTTATAAGAAACCCACTACGGCTATCTTACTCATATTGTCTGATTTATTAAACGAAATAATTTTAAAAATATATTTATATATATATTTACTTTCGTAACTGGATTAAATTTTATTATAATTAGAACAAAAGTATAGTTCAATGTCACAAAAAGGTCAAATAAATAAGTCATTTATTCTTCCATTCCTGTAGTATTAATTAAATACAGGTACCGGTAGTTTATTAACATCTTGGCAAAATACAGTCTTCTGTCCATCAAGTCCCTATCACAAACTATAAGATCGCCTACAAAAATTGCGACCCTCTATCAAGCCCCTACCAAAAACAAAAAGATTGTTTTTTACTAAAACTATCAAGTTACTTTCTACACATACCAAAACCATTATGTCTTTCTCATACCTCCCAATAAGCTATACTTTTAAGTGTATGGCTTCTTTCTCATTAGCGCATTTCCCCAACACAGACGTAACACTGGTTTAATGATTTTTAATCCCGCGAATCTACATTCATGTGTTTGTCCCATGATGTTTTAGGCTCTCTCCCTCCTCCCCTTCCCGACCTTGCTAAAACTCTCATCCTTCCCCCGCCCCCCGGGTTCGTTGTTACGTAATTGTGCCCGCCGTCGCTTGGCTGTCTCGTGACGTTTCAACTCTCTTCCTCTCCCCTTCCCGACCTAGCTAAAACTCTCATTCACACCCCCCCCCGTTTGTTGTTACGTAATTGTGACACCGCCACTCACTACCCCCCCCCCCGCCGTCCCTAGACGATACTTGTTTCAGTACTGCACCTGGAAAAATTTATACTATCCTCATCAGTAGAGGTTAAAGGTTACCATAACATCTTACTCCTCTCACACTCCCCCCTCCCATTATTTAGTAAATGTGAATGTCGTTTGAGTTCAAGTTGACTTGAGTTTTAGAAATTTGCCGAATTAAATTTTTTTTTGGTAAGGGGATAAAATTAAATACCTGCAAAGCGGCTATTTTTTTTCGCAATACTGAAAACACGAAATTCGTTACAACGACACTTTTTAACAGATGTTAAATAAGCGAAGGGAAAGGGGCGGAAAAAAATTCGCTGTACTGAATAATTCGTTACACTGACGTTCGTTATAACGACATTTCACTGTATAGTTTAATACATAGTTACTATAGATTATGTTCTTGAGAGCTTTTTGAGTTTAGTAATATAGCTAAATAAGCTTGCATTATATTAATGTGTTTCAGACCTGGAAGAAAATGAAAAAACATACAGTGAATCTATGATTGAGAAAAAAAAATGCAATTAAACTTAATATTAAAATAATGTGAGGGAATTTTATTAAAATCAATGCAAAGAAATATAATTCAACACATTTTTTGATAGTAGATATTTTAGACCTTAAACTATATAATCCTTTTGATTATAAACAAAACTCGCTCAAAGCTCACTGCTGTAGGTGACTAATGTTGCATTTTTTCCTATGCAAAATTGCTAACAACTTTAGTTGCTTACATACTATTATGCTCAAACTATAATGTTTCAAGGCAAAATAGAAGAGGAAAGCTATAATCTAATTTGGGATTAAAACAAGTAATTGACATTTAGTGATAATTCAATAGTATGAAGTTCATTTTGGATAGGTGGCGAGAAATGTTAAACTAGTGGGTCTTTGGAGATAGAAACATAGTTAAAAATTTCTATAAAAATATCACCTTTTGTAGTTATTATTCATCTAGAGGGAATAGCAGGATCCAAGAATGAATACACACTAAATTCATGAAGCTAAATTAGGATAGGGAATGTAAACCATTATTTCTATGCGGCCTTGCAGAGGGCAAGTCATATATCATTTTAATTTTTTTACAATGACATATAAATGAGGGTGACCATTTCTACAATAAATTATGTCCCCTAGGTTCATTTATTGGTTTATCTAGGGGTAGGATGGGAAGCTGAAACCAATACTTAAGTAGTGGTAAAATCTTGTGCGCTAAATAATCGGAAGACCACAAAAATATTATGGGTACATTACAATAGGTCACGTGGGGAAAATTTAGTCATACAATGCTTAGCACCACGGTAAACAAAGATTGAGACCATTTAGCATCAACAAGGTTGATTATTGAAATAGGTTAATTAACATTATGACAGATGGTTCCCAATTGTAATCATGAAATCATGAAGGCAATAAATTATTTTCTAAAAAAAAAGGTAATCTGAGATTATGCAACAGTTCAAGATGTCTAGTGTAAATTTGTTACCTAATTTTTTTTTCTATAAAAAAAAAATATTTTTCTATTCAGCATGTGCTAAGCTTCTAAAACTGACTTCAACCAAGTAAAAACTATTCTAAGCAAGATCTCTTGTGTACCTTTAAATCATTTAATGACTTAATCTGATCAGTGGCTGCAGAAACTAAATGACTGACTGTAAGTTCTGTAAGTCTTCGGAACTGAACCTGCTGTGTTGCATAGCACATTGCTCTTGCTCTATTACCAACTATCTGATAACTATTCCAGCTAGTTCCATCCATGGATTTAGTGCAGTCTGCTAGAGTCTGTAATTTATTAAAGTATTACAAATTTAAAATACTGAGACAAGCAATACTGTGGAACTTATATTCAAAACTCTCTTCTTAAAATTGATTTATGCATTGTAATAATTATATTTGGCTGTAATAATTATATTTGGCCTAGAAATTTGGTTAGCATATTTAACTGGCCAATTAAGGAAGTTGTTTTTTGGGCAGCGGAGAATAATGCAGAGACTTGAGACTGGGGAGACGACAACAGATATTCTTAGGGGAAGGACGTATTTATTGTCACATCATATTATTGTGTATGTATTTCTTATTCAACAATAAATATATATATATATATATATGAAAGTTTCTACTCAGACGTTACGTTAGGGTTAGATTACCAACTCAGTGACTTGTTATATTAATTAGTGTTAGAGAATTAGTGTTTCTTCTTCTTTAATAACAAAGAAGACATCTTTTCCATCTCTTAGAGAAATCTAAATAACTTAAATGTTGAATTTATCAAAAACCATTCATTTCTGTTATTTATTTTGTTATGAAGGTGGCGGGCTGGTGGCCAGGCGCTTGGGCAGTATAGTTGCTTATTATTTCTGTTACAACGTCGTTGGTGATTGCGGTTAAGATGATGTCACGAATAATAATTACTCATCCCCGCACTATCATGTATGGGATTGGGCCGATTGGCCACTATTAGCGATGCTGACTCTAGCCTCTGGTATGTTCAAAACATTAAACAAGCTCAACGCTCGAAACAATCGATTAATGTATCGTGATCGTGTGGAATTCGGGAAAGTGAATTACTTTTATTTCAGATTATAATCCAGTGAGTCACAATATCTGGCAAATTCTGAAATCCGGTATATTCCGGATACATGTAAATCCGGCGGAACCGGATTTCACCAGATAGTGCAAAATCCGGCGGAACCGGATTCCGGCACACCCCTAATTTTCATATATGGCTTTAAAATACTATGTCTATTCTACCACAACAAGGGCATGGTATGTTAAGTGGTGGGGCAGAAACAGCAATTGCCAGATGTTGCCTAGCTCTTGCAGCTGCAAGATGGTGCAGATGCTCAACTTCCCTATAGGCAGCTGCATATTTCATGCTAGACTGCCATGTGATTCTGTCAAGGTCAGTAGACTCAAGAACGTGTGGATTCTGTTCAGCCCATTTTAATGTTCCTTTAGGTTATTTTTTAACCTTTTTGTTGGGAAAAGAAACCAGAGGCAAGCCTTTGGCTTTTTCTTTTAAGTTGGTGGAGGCATACAAATGGTATAATCCAACCATTGAAGCTGTCTCATGATGATCATGGTTTTGACACATGTTGAGGAAACATTTGAGCAGTGTTTAATGTGCTGCTAATAAATCTTCATAGTAGAATAGAGAGTGTTAGAGAAATTGATCAATTTGTTTGATACTTTTTCAGTACACTGTCCATGTTTCACAGCCATAAAGAAGTGATGTGAGGACATCTGCTACGTAAAATATAAGCCTGTTGTAAAATCTTGAATCTACCAGTTAACCAAGGGCTTGAGTTGTTTTTTGGCATTTATTCTTGGTCTTGGAACCATCAATATGATTCCAAGATACTTGAAGTTGGTAACCTTAAGGAGCTGATTCTCATCAAACAGATATATGGCTGATGTACTGCCCTTCTGGTTGCAGGCTGAAAGATGTCTTCCATCTGGTTAAGATTGATGGTTACGCCAAAAAGCTTTGTTGCCCTGGAGAAAGTAACGACAATGAGCATAATACTGGCAAAAATCTTTCCAGCAATGGAGAGCAAAGAGATACCTATGTAGTTGCTACAGTCTACTAATAAATCTTTGTTTTTGGATTATGTAACTTGCGATTCTGAAGGCTTAGTCTCCCTTTCCCAGGTGCTAGCCATGTCTATGTGCCTGAGATTGTTTTCTTAATGGCTATTTTTTTATTTCATCTAGGGATGGTGCTTTGTCTATTTTATTATATATGAAATTGAAACAATATTTTTATCTATCTGAAGTTATCTTATCACAAAATAAATATTCTCCGCCACAATCATGTGTGAGTCTCAAAGAACAATAATTGAAATAGAAAATAATTTAAAGATCTAGATGGGCACACACATTATTTTTAGTGATGATAATTTATATAAATATTTGTATAATTTAAGGTATTTTTGTTTATTCACTATATTGCATTTTTATACCAAGCATATTTTTAAAAACATTTTAAAAATATATTTCTTTTACTACTATTATAAGTCCGCCATGAACATTTTTTGATTCAGAAAATGGCACGTATGAATGGTGACGGTGAGGACCAATAAATATTTCAGGTCATGGTTTAAGCCCTCGCTATATATCTCCTTTGGTGCCCCCATGGTCATCACACTATTGGTTATGGTGGGGATGAAAGAAGGGCACCATAAAAACCATCCCATTAGTGATTTATTTATAAGATCTTAGAAATTTCATCTCATCCTTACAAAAGACTTATCACACACTAAAATGAGATCAAATACATGCAGCTACTATACCGAGTATAAATACAACTTTGCTCTATATTTTTATGACCAATGTTCAACAATTTAAGCAATCTATTTTTATATATTCATTTGTCATTTTAAGGCATACAAATTTATTAATAAGGTAACTTTACTAATTAAAAAATGCATGCTATGTTTACTTTTATTATAAAAATGTACTTTCTAAATAAGCAAAAATAAACTCGTTACCATTGAATTGGTGCACAAAAAAACTGGTCTTTCTTCCACTTCTAGCTGGCAATTTAAAAGCTGAACTGAAAGTTTCCCTAACTCTTCTTCAGTTAATTCACCACATTTTTTCTTAAGATTATAAATTATCTGGGGAAATTTATTACGAAATTCAGTTATGTAAATCAGTAAAGTACATAATTCTACTGCATTTATACAAGGAAATTAAGGCTTTACACATCCTAAAGCTAAAAACACAAAACTAATTACAAGTCCACAGAATAAGCTTCAAAATTATTTTGACTATTAACGCAGCAATTTCAACATTTTCTGAGCGGAGAAGATCAATAAAGTGTGTCATAAACACTAGATAAAACAACGAATAAAACAGACTTGCTGAAATAACTCAACATACAAAGTGCAATAATTATCACTGCATATTCAATATAAGCAGTTAATAGCCTGAAATAAAGTTGTGTGTTCATATCAGAAACAAGTCTCTTCAATGAAGTCAATGAGCCAGGTTGCTTTCTTGATTGATCTCATGCAAATGGCACTGTATGAACTTCAATTCTAGCTTAGGCCAGGATACGGGAGATCTGTACCTTCATCACAGAAAACCTGTCCATCTATTCATACAAGCAAAAATTATGTTAAGTACAAACATATTGCCACTAGTTCAAAAGTGGCTTTTGTTAGCCATGAGAAAAATTGTAGACTTAAAATTAATGATGGGGGACTTTCAAACAGCTTTCAATACAACCTGGGAAAATTCCCCTGGTGCTCACAGACGATCGACCCTAGGCTCTCAGGTCGACAGTCCAGGGCTCCACACCTCTCAACCAGGCTTGCGGAGCCGGAGCCGGGAGCCGCTACTTTTTGCTGGAGCCGGACCCGGAGCCGAAAAAATCTGGCGGCTCCACGGCTCCCAAATGTTTTTTTTTTACAGCAGAATTTTTTTTTTAGCTTTAAAATTACAAATTTGTTTGATTGTTTGCCTCCTACAATTTGAAATGTTGTCATGTTTTACGAACGCCACAACAGTAACACGCACATCACCACAAGAAATCTTTAATGGAGAATCGTTTTGTGCTCGTTTTAAATCTTGTTTACCCTCCGAAATTTTTTTAATGGCATGTTATTTTGTTAAAACAGTTTTATTTCATAGAATAAATGTATCAATCATTTAAAAATAAATTTTTACTACTGCGACAAATAGAACGCGTCATTTCGTGTATTATTTGACCGCGAATTTGTAATAGACTAAAAACAAAATGGTAGCTTTCTTTATTTAACAATTTTATTATAAACAGAATATCTGAAATAGAGCAGATAAATTTATAAGGCTGTGGCTATTCGGACCCGGGTCCCAATAAAATTCGATTGTTATTCGGACCCATGGCAAATATGCACTAAGCTTAGCTATATTTAAACTTTAATTAGACGGAACCCGAAAAAATAATAATACAGAGTCCTCTTAGTGAAACCCTAGACACTGAGTAAATCATACAATTCAAACAATTATAAAAAAATAAACAAAAAACAATAATAAAGTTTATGTATAGCTAAGCTACCTGCTTATTTGCCATGCGTCCGAATAACAATCAGACTTTATTGGGACGGGGTCCGAATAAAATGGGAGTTTATTGGTACTCTGGTCCAGGCCCGTAGCCAGAGGGGGCTAGGGGGCTGACCCCCAACCACCCGTTCATGACCTGAGCCCCCCCCCCCCCCCGTGCATGATTTGAGCTTTTTGACAAAATTTTAATAACAGCTATAAAACATCAATCATTTTGTTCAATTTTATTTAAAGGGGCCCGGACTGAGCTGGCCAATCAACTTTTGAAAATATTAGTATCAGCACGGGGGCCCTGCCCAGGGACCCGAAATTTCTGTCGATGGGCCTGTTCGCAACCTTGTAATAGTTTTATATATTGATATCTTCTGAGGACAACTAGCAACTTAAATAAGTTAATAAAATAATATTGACTTCTGACTTCACTTTTATACATATGTATAATAAAATAATAAAGTACAAACTCCGTGATTTCTGAGTGATGTTATTTAATTTGCAAATTTACTTTTTAGCAGAATTAATTTTATTTTAAATTGAATAATTGCGACTGGCCAATTTGTTGTTGATAGATCTGTTCTTTGTTTTCAATATTTTATAAGAAATATCACACAAATAGCTAAGCTATATTCGTGCATCTTTATCGTTCTTCCCGGGTTGTAGTTTAACCAACAGTATAATGCTATAAATCAGGTATCTATTATGTAACAATTGTGTAACAGAACAAATGGTCAATATATTTATAACAGGAATCAGAAATTGCTCAGCCTCAATAAATTTTTATCATTAAAACTCTTTACCATTTAAATTATTTTTAACAAAACTGCAACATGCCATCATTATTGAAACGTAGTTAAAATTATATATTTCTAATTAATATCTGAACAATCGGTACTAAAATGCACCATTCCAGATATGGAACTGCAAAACCCCTCATCTCCGTTCACAAGCTTTCGGCGCTTCGCACCTCCATCTTCGCCCCCCCCCCCCAAACATTTCTTCTACCCCACCAGGGGCGGAATTATGGGGAGAGGCCGGGGGGGGGGGCATGTCCAGCCGAAAAAAATTCTTCCCCCCTCCCCAATGCAATAATCCTGGCTACGGGCCTGCCCTGGTCCGAATAGTCACTTCGAATTTATAAATAATAAATATAAATACTGAAGTCTTTAAAATATTTTAAATAATGTATCAATTTACTATTGGCTAATTTGATCATTGAAATATTTTTTTAGAACTTATGAAAATGGCGACTAGTGAAACCTCGATCGAAAATAATGATACGTTTCTGGATGCACTGAAATGGTTTGTTTTTAGTAAAACCGACAATGCGTATATCTTTCAAGTTCCTGACTATGGGGGTGAACGCGACAAAATTTGCATAACTTTTTATCAGCGGGATGTTAGCGTGGAGCAATTACAAAAAATTTTGTCTTGTGTGATACTATCTTAATAGGGAGCCGGAGCCGCCAAATTTGTGGGAGCCGGAGCCGAAAAAAATTTGGCGGCTCCGCAAGCCTGCTCTCAACCATCTATCCTGCTGTTTATAGAAGTAGTAAGTATTATCTGCTGATGCTGTATGCTTATGTATATTCCGCTGTAGCCTATCCACAATGACTACTTGTGTAACGAGCAGTATAGGTGCAATCCTAAGAAAAGCCAATTTATGGATTACTTATGTCTCAAGCTAAGGGGACCTAATACAGCTTCTGGTGAGTTCAAGCCTCAGTAGGTACTAAACTTTCCACGATGCTTTAAGCAGATTACCAGCTTCATAAAATAATTATTAGATATAAATAAGACATTCCATCTATGAAGTAGCTGAAGAAAAGCTACCACCCTGCCTGCTAAAGTATGGTAGGCCTAGCAGAATGAGATGTCAAACAATATAGAAGCTGACTTCTTTAAAAAGCTACAACCATATAAAGAAAGGAACAAAAGTGATTAAATAATAGGAAAAAAAACTATTATTAGGAAATGCACTAAACCAATCAAAGCTGCAATAGGCTTACCAGTGACATCATAGCCAAACAAATAGCTGCACAGTACTTACTATGATTTAGCAGTATGATTAATAGAATTCTGACTGGCTGTTACTGCTTAAACTGTCTTATAAATCAAATAATAAGCTACTATTACTAACTACCAGCACTTAAAATTAATAAAAAGCAATTATTTTTAAAACTAATGTACAGAGTTCATAACTCATAACTGGACATAGCTTACTATGTTATAACAAGCATCAAGTGGAGACATTTCAGTCAGTGAAAGTGCACTGTCTAAAAATGTTTCATCAGATGAAAGAATTTCAAACTTTATTTTGTCATCTTTAGACTTAGTAGCTTTAGAAGAAAGCAAAGGGTTATCTTTTTCATCTTCAAAAAACCACTCAAACATAGCATTTGAAGTATTCAGGATGGTTAAAACTATAATAATAGTTATAACGTATACTCTCCCAATAGTCATCATTAAACGTTTTATAAGCTCAGTATTGAGAATCTAAATTTATCATCAAATGTGTATAAGCTCAGTGGTGAGATTGATTATATTAAATATAAAATACAAATAAGACTTTGGGTCTTTTGGCGAGGTCTAGTCTGAGTTGCCTTCTAAGCCTGCCTTCTTCTGTCACAATCATGACAATAACTCCTTCACTGGCATGTGTTTGTGTGGTGGTAACCGTGGCGTAATGCTATGCATTTCATGAGGCTAATGGTCTTATTCCAGCCTTTCAGACACTTTAAATAAAAAAATATACAAAAATTATGTAGAGTTCATTTTAAATAGTTACAAGGCAATAACAACAACTGTTAAAAGTACTGTAATCAAAGCGGGACAACTCCGGCGAACTACTAGGCTGCCAACTCTTTGCCCGAACAACTGTCGAAACGAATCAAAACCGGCCTTAGGCAGTATTCTGATATAGGCAAGAACAGCAGGACCGCTTTATCAACTAGGCACAGTAGGCACTGTGCCTAGGGCCTACGGACTTTTCAAGGGCCTACTAAAGCCAGAACATAAAGTGAAAACAAGTTCAGAATGCCAATAAAATTTAATGTTTGTATATATAACTATATATAACCGTGTGAGATGAGCACGTCAAGCTGCAGTGCTGTAGATCTGTAAATTACAGTATGTTAACTTTTCAGCTCTTTGTCTTAGCAAAGTCACATATGACGTCCGCATAATTTATTTAGATTTCAAATCGCAAAGAATTGCGAGTGCATTCTTGAAAAATATTAAAAATGAGGTCGGGGAGGGCCTACGACTTTGAAAGTGCCTTGGGCCTGCGATGACCTTAAAACGGCCCTGAAGAACAGAAATGCCACTCTCATTAGTTTTATTTTTCTAAGAAAACTCTATTATCTGTATTTATTTTGAAGTAAATCTAATAGGGCGGTCACGTGTGATGTCATACAGTCGCGAGATTGTAAACAGTCGCCATTTTGTAGAACCAATGATGATTTTCAGATTTGTTTTAAAATAACGATCAGCTAGGTAAAAGGCTGTGAAACTTGCAGCGTCAATTAAGGATACTAAGAGTAAAAAAAAAAAACACCAGAATGAAATAAATAAACAATTTACTGAACACAGAGGATGTCAGTTTCTCGCCAATTTTTATCGATGGAAAGTGATGATTGATAACATGCGGCTTTGGGCTGGACATTTTGTTTCAGGTAAGAATTTTAAACATTTCATACCGTTTTTGCTTATATTTTAAATATAAAAAATAAAAGCTAATCAAAGGGGCGTAATCATTATTTATTTTTGTAACAGTTATTCAACATGATTACTTCCCTCTCTATTTATCGTAAAGAAAATGCTCTAAAATGTCCTTTGTCCGAAACAGAAAAGACTTAAATTGCTTGTTTAAATTTTTAAGGGTAGTCACGAGTTCGCAACATTTCTTTCGCGATATTTGAACGAATATTTCAAAAACTAAAGAGGTATCAGACTGAAATTTTCAGTATTTACTCATTGTTTTGTCTTGAGTTGAATGATGTATTTATCTCAAGTGTAGCTTGCACAAAGAATGCCCTAAAATTTTCCAAACATTGCACTTCAGACAGTTTTCATCTATATTTGACCCAGTATAGCCAAGAACCCGTAAGACATGAAATGATGTTTGTTATACAATTAGTAAGTAACATATATGTGTTTTACTTTTTTGATAGAGAATTCCTGTTAATCAAGTAATAGTATACTCATGTTGGGCCCCTTTAAGCTTCATGGTCTGCTTTTCTCTCATCAAGCCAAGCTTTCTCACTGTTTGTCAACTATGAGCTGGATGTAGAGACATCAGTAGCAGCAAATCGTGATGTATCAAGGGTCGGTCACGTTTGAACAGTGAAAAGTGTGTTCCAGATGATTTAAACAACTTGTCAAACACTGCTGCTGATATTATTTCAAAGATGTGAGGACGGCATGCTAGAAATAGAAGGCGTTTGTTAAACATCCACTGAATAACTATTATGGCGCCAGTATGAACTCCTGTGTTAGAACTTGTGTATCAAAACAAAGACCAGCCAGCCATTCTGGGACACCTTTCAACTCATGTGCATCTGAACCACAGCTTTATCCATTAATTCACCAGTTGATCGATCACATTTGAGCAGCATTCAGAGAGAGAAAGCTTCTGACTCTTCAAGTAATAAAGCAAACGACGCAGAGTGAGCCCTATAGTTGGTAGGCTGTTAGAACAAGTGACTAAATCAAGAGATGCTAACTGTTGACCAATCTAAAGCTAGATCTGAAATCGATGTCTGGTTTGAGGTACAGATGCCATATTAATTATTACAATTGAACTCTAAATCTGAAATCTGAAAGAAAAAGAACGCACAGCAGAATGAATAATGCGGAATTAACAATTTAAATGTCAATAATAGTACACTACAAAGACAATTTAAAAAATCCACTCCAAAATTACATCATATAGGCTTACGAACAGGGACGAGACGTGAGTGTTGCCGGTCTAACTCTTAGAGAAAAATTGATTGATGATTTTATAGCCATATACAAAGGGTCAAACGAACAAATATCTGTATATTTGTATAAAGTATTGCACTAATAATATATTAAATTTTACAAATCATTTTATTATGAAAAATTATGCTAAATATATTCAATGCACACATGACCATTATATAGCTATAAAATGGTCTTGAGCAGTCTGTCAATGTCAATCTTTTTGACTGAAATTTTACTGGTTACCTAATACATCAATCCTCATCCATTAATGCCCTATGGGGTTAAATTTTGAAAAAAATGTTTTTAAACACTCTAGTATATATATTAGGTGCATCACCAAAAAAAATTTTAATAATTGATCTGTCTGCTATTTAAATTTGTTCCATTCATCAAAAAAAGCATTGTGTAAAAAAATAAAAAAATATTTGACAATATTTAGAGGTCCCCCGGACTTCAACAAAGTTTGCAGAATGACCCATTCCATGTCAACTCAACCAGTTTTTTTGACAATTGTTCACCCGACCCTCAGATCTTCTGAAATTTTCAGGGCTTGTGGTCAAAAGCTGAGATATGATTTTTTTTTAATTTTTAAGGGTAGTCACTAGTGCGCGCATTTCATATATATTTTTGCGATGTTTGAACGTGAATATTTCAAAAACTAAAAGAGGTATCAGGCTGAAATTTTCAGTATTTACTCATTGTTTTGTCCTAAGTTGAATGATGTATTTATTTGTGGTAGCTTGCACAGAATGCCCTAAAAATTTCCAAACATTGCACTTCAGACAGTTTTCATCAATATTTGACCCGGTATAGCCAAAAACCTATATAAGACATGAAAATGATAAGTTATTATACAATTAGTAAGTACCTATATAGCGTGTTTAATTATTTTGATAGAGAATTTCGTTAATCAATAATAGTGTACTCATGTTGGGCCCTTTAGCATCATGGTCGTCCATTTTTTGCACTTACAGGACCTTAGATGACCATGCGACAGTAATTCACACTTCTCATATTTTGCACACTTGTTAACCTTGGCAAGTACTAGCTATGGTGAAAATTTCTGTTGGTGTCTTAACGCCTTCTTGCGAAAAATTGCATGAAATTGCATGATTATACACTATTATTGAATATTGCGTAGCGAATATTTAAAAACAAAAAGGTATCAGGCTGTAATTTTCAGTATTTACTCATTGTTTTATCCTGAGTTGAATGGTATATTTATCTTAAGTGTAGCCGCACACAGAATGCCCTAAAAATTCCAAACATTGCACTTCACAGTTTCATTATTTGACACGCACGCTACGGGCCTCATTAACGTGTATTATGGTAAATCAGCATAGCAATGAAATGTCAATCACAATTTTTGAAAAATACAGTTAGTTTTAAGTATTAAATCAAATTACAGATTGTTTCTTTCTATCAACCATACAAGCAACCATGCAAGGCGGATATCAGCGGATGACAGAGTGGCATTGTAATGATTGTATCGTTAATATGACATTCGACACAACAAGATTAAACACTGGTCATCAGACTGCTGCCTGCATTGCCATACAAAATATGCTGCAACGTGCTCTTTCTGTGGTCAGGTTATCGCTATAACATTGGTGAAGTTATCGTTCGTATGTGTTTGCAGACATGAAAATAGAAGTTTCCAAATCCTTGGATATAACTTTGTCTACCAAGCTGCGAAGTAATTGGGAGTTGGTGGCAATATGATTGGTCTCACGTTTGTAGTTCGTTTACGTTAGCTGATAATGATCTAGCGCTCAAGAGCGACTGACGATAATGAGAGATGCGGTATTGCACCTGCCAACTCTAGTGTAAACAAAACCGGAATTCTTGCGAGACGACTACCACGAATTCCTTAAGCTGCTCTTTACCTGAATGCTCCAAATAAGGAGGTTAACTTTAAAAGATCAGTTGCCCTGCACAAAGCACGATGGATAAAAGCTGTTATATTGCCTCAAGATTGCACTGTGTGAGAGAAACAAATTCAATTATTGCCTCCAGGTACTATTACCACACGTGATCAAGTGCCAAAGATTCGTGCATTTGCTACATTTGTAACACATGTTTATGTCGTGGTGGCTCACTTGCAAGAGGTGATGCACCATGGAATGATTTACAGCTCTACAAGCGACTTCTTGGATTACAACGATGTCAACAAAGACATATCCAAATCAGCAATCCTGCAGCCCTGAATAGGCATCTGTGGTAACTCACTGCTGAAATGATCCCACTTGCTCTGTTCAGCAATGAAGTACCTGTGTTGAAAAGCGAGATCTAGCAGATGCTCTGCTAAGGCTTCGACCAATGTGGTTGCCATCCAAACTCCACAGAATCGAATTGGAATGAGTTGGGGAAAACTAATGATTCCAATCAGTTGATTCTAAAACTCGGTTGTGTGATCTGGCTGGAGTTGACTCGTGGTTCATTTATATACAGACTTCAACTGGACACAGGATTCCTCCAACTGCCTGTTGATGATTGGTGCCAAACAGCTTCTTACATTGCCAGTGAAGAAAATGTTGCTGCTATTAACGTTGTTAACATTGTACCTAGAGAGGAGAAACTGGCATCTGACTTTGTTGAAGCAGCGCGAACGGATGAACATTTTCAAAACATTCTTCAAGTGGTAGTAATGGACCGCAAAACATCTCAAATGTGCATAAAACCTACAAACGTGCAACAGCTGAACTAATAATACATCTGTACCCGAGACAATGGTTGTATTTTTCATAATTATTGTGATACTGAGTTAAATTTTATATATGGCTGTTGATTTACTGCAATTAAAGCGTAATTAATGCGTTAAAATGTGATTACATTTTTTAACACAAAAACCTAAATGCGTAAAATTTTACCCAAAAGCTGAGTTGCAGAAAAATAAAAAAATCAGTAAATAACCCAATTCTATAACCAGATCAGACGAGATTTAAAAAAAAAACAAGAAAAAAGACCCCAGTTTGTCACGTTTGCATAAAATCATAGCAGCGATTTGACCTTGAAACAATAGGATTGCCATTTCTTAATTCAAACTTATGACCCTATGATACAATTAGTGAACATCTGCACGTGTTATAGCTTGATTGACAAGTGTCATGGCTTTGAAACAATATGTAACTTGTGGTTGGTAAGTGACGTCATCTTTCTGCAGCTGTGTCTAAAATGAAACTTGGATGGGCAGGGGGTTATAAAAAAACCTGCGTTAACAATAAGGGAGCAAATACTTTCTTGCTATATTATTATTTTATGAAGGAAAGGCACATATGGGATGCATTCGAGGAAGTGGAGTGGACTACGTTTGAGTACATATTATATTGTGTCGATTAAATGTGCGTTAATTTGCGATAAAAATTTTAATCATGCGTTAATTGCGATCAATTTTTTTAGTCGAACAGCAGCTCTATATATATATATATATATATATATATATATATATATATATATATATATATATATATATATATATATATATATATTAGGGTGGAGCTTATTTTAAAGTTGTGAAAAATAACCTTTTTACCCCTTCAGTTCATTTCTAATATAATGAAATAAATTCATGCAAAATATCAGCTAGATTAATGCCTTTTTACTGGTAGCTCAAAAGCATGTTTGTTCTGACAGTTTTGTTTATTAAGGTTTGCCAGGTTTTATGGCCAAAACACTAGGTGTGCCGGAATCCGGTCCGGAATCCGGTTCCGCCGATTTGCACTATCCGGTGAAATCCGGTTCTGCCGGATTTACATGTATCCGGAATAACCGGATTCCGGAATATACCGGTTTTGGAATTTGATAGATTTGTGACTCACCGGATCATAATCTGAAATAAAAGTAATTCTTTCCCTGAATTCCACACGATCACGGTACATTAATCGATTTTTTCGAGCGTTGAGCTTGTTTAATGTTTTGAACATACCAGAGGCTAGAGTCAGCACCGCTAATAGTGGCCAATCGGCCCAATCCCATACATGATAGTGCGGGGATGAGTAATTATTATTCGTGACGTCATCTTAACAATGACGTTGTAACAGAAATAATAAGCAACTATACTGGCCAAGCGCCTGGCCAGTGGCCACCAGCCCGCCACCTTCATAACAATATAAATAACAGAAATGAATGGTTTTTGATACATTACATTTAAGTTATTTCGATTTCTCTGAGAGTTGGAAAAGATGTCTTCTTTGTTATTAAATTTAAATGCATCACCCACGAGATTTCCTGTTGAAAAATAGTTCAAATATGAATATTAAATATTGTAAAATGAAAAATAGAATATTTTTCCATTCTGAAATTTCCGTGAAGAAACACTAATTCTCTAACACTAATTAATATAACAAGTCACTGAGTTGGTAATCTAACCATAACCCTAACGTAACGTCTTCCATTAAAAGCATTCCTTCCCAATTTTTTTTTATTTTTTTTAATTCTATTTTATAATAAAGGTTATTATAATTCTATTTAAACAAGGAATTAAAAGTCAAATATGTTTAAAAATTTGATATATATTATCGTGCACTCAATTGTTAAAAATGCGGTCTAGTATAAATTTAAAGGTCTTTGGTGATCTCTATGTCACCAAGCCATCTTCGGCGATTCTCGCTTGCACTATGATCTGTGTTCTTTGGTTTAAACGACGGTGTGACGTAGCCGCGGCCCGCGGAGCTCAGCAGGCTTGCGGAGCCGGAGCTGGAGCTGAGAGCCGGGAGCCGCTACTTTTTGCTGGAGCCGAAAAATCTGGCGGCTCCACGGCTCCCAAAGGTTTTTTTTTTACAGCAGAATTTTTTTTTAGCTTTAAAATTGCAAATTTGTTTGATTGTTTGCCTCCTACAATTTGAAATGTTGTCATGTTTTACGAACGCCACAACTAGGGAGCGACCGATAATCGGATCGGTATCGGACCGATATTGGCACTATTGGTTAATATCGGATGGGCCGATTGTTGTAGGGAACGACCGATAGTCGAACCGATATTGGCACTATGGGTTAACTATTGGACCGGCCGTTTTTTGGCTGCTGATACATTGTTTTTTTTTCACAACAGAGTTGCAGAAAAAAATCAGTAAATAACCCAATTCTATAACCAGATCAGACAAGATTTAAAAAAAAGGGAAAAAATCCCGTACACAGAAACTGTCACGTCTACATAAAATTACATCAGAGATATGACCTTGAAACAATAGGATTGGCATTTCTTAATTTTAATGTATGACCTGAGGGGGGGGCTGAAAATTTTTGACAATTGTTGACAAGGGGAGGGGGAGGTCAAGAAAAGTTGACGTCAACAATGTTACTTTTTTAATTTAATATAATTACTTAATAAATAGGAAAATTAAGCAGCGTTTGTAGTTCTGTGTTACACTCGCTTAACATTCAGTATTTTAATTAAACTAACTATATTCCTACTAATTTTGCCACATAAACATTTTGGAAGCCACCTTTTTAGGGGGTAATCAAATGTTGACGTAATTTTATTGGGAGGGTCTCTGGAAGTTTGACAAGTTGTTGACAAAGGAGGGGGAGGTGAAAATCGCCAAAAATTTGTTTACATAAATAAGAAAATATCGGTATCGGTATCGGTAAAAATGCCGGGGGGGGGAATATCGGTATCGGACTATCGGTAAAAAGGCATATCGGTCGCTCCTAGCCACAACAGTAACACGCAAATCACCACAAGAAATCTTTAATGGGAATCGTTTTGCGTCGTTTTAAATTGTTTACCCTCCTGAATTTTTTTAATGGCATGTTTTTGTTATATATAAAGGAAAACAGTTTTATTTCATACAATAATTGTATCAATCATTTAAAAATAACTTTTTACTACTACGACGACAAATAGAAACGTCATTTCGTGTATTATTTGACCGCAAATTTGTAATAGATGGTCGCTTTATGTATTTAACAATGGCAAATAAACAGAAGCTGAAATATATATAAATTTATAACTGTGCTATTCGGACGGGTCCCAATAAAAATTGTTATTACCCGTGGCAAATAAGCTTAGCTTAGTGGAACCCTAGACACTGAGTAACGATTAAATCATACAATTCAAACAATTATAAAAAAAATAAACAAAAAACAATAATAAAGTTTATGTATAGCTAAGTCAGTGCATATTTGCCCCTGGTCCGAATAACAATCAGACTTTATTGGGACGGGGTCCGAATAAAAATAGGAGTTTATGGGTACACCCGTGTCCAGGCCCGTAGCCAGAGGAGGGCTAGGGGGGCTGAGCCTCTCCGTTCATGACCTGAGACCCTCCGTGCATGATTTAAGCTTTTTGACACAATTTTAATAATAACGGCTATAAAACATCAATCATTTTGTTCAATTTAGTTTTAGGGGCCTGGACTGAGCTGGACAATCAACTTTTTAAAATATTAATATCAGCAATGGGCCCGTGTCACCCCAGCCCAGGGACCCGAAATTTCTGAGGACAACTAGCAACTTAAATAAGTTAATACAATGATATTGACTTCAGACTTCACTTTTATACATATTTATAATAAAATAATAAAGTACAAACTCCGTGATTTCTGAGTGATTTCAAATTTACTTTTTAGTAGAATTAATTTTATTTTAAAGTGAATAATTGCGACTGGTCAATTTGTTGTTGATAGAACTGTTCTTTGTTTTCAATATTTTATAAGAAATATCACACAAATAGCTAAGCTATATTCGTGCATCTTTGTCCTTCTTCCAGGTTGTACGTTAAACCAACAGTATAATAATATAAATCAGGTATCTATTATGTAACAATTGTGTAGCAAGACAAATGGTCAATACATTTATAACAGAAATCAGAAATTGCTCAGCCTCAATAAATTTTCATCATTAAAACTCTTTACTATTTAAATTATTTTTAACAAAACTGCAACATGCCATGCATTATTGAAACGTAGTTAAAATTATATATTTCTAATTAATAGCTAAACAATCGGTACTAAAATTCACCATTCATGATATGGAAATGCAAAATTTCTTGGGGTGGGGACTCACTGAGGTCCCCTCCCCAAACCCTCCTCTCCCGTTTGCAGCTTTCGGCACCACGCGCCTCCATCTTCGCCCCCCGAACATTTCTTCTACCCCACCAGGAGCGGAATTAGGAAGGGGCCGGGGGTGGCATTTACCTCCCCCGAAATATTTTGTGTTCAAAGACCAATTTTCAACAATGTAAACAGTTTCACCCCTCCCCCCGGTCAAAGTTTTGCCCCCCGTCAAAGTTGTCTAGATCCGCCCCTGTACCCCAGGAGCAGGCCCGTAGCCAGAGGGGGCCAGGGGCTGAGCCCCCGTGCATGACATGGGCCCCTGCATGATTTGAATTTTTTATAAATTTAATAATAACGGCTATAAAATCAATCATTTTGTTTAATAAATTGATAATAAAAACTTTTTATATTTTGGCAATCATTCAGTGCTATTTATATATACTAATGATATATAGCTTATCTAATGGTTTTTGGGCATAAAAGATTAAATCTTATTGAAGTTCACTTCTGGGTATTTTGGGCAGCATTTGCATTAAGTGCTTCAACAGCCGTGCAGACAAGCCTTCTCAACCTTTCACACGAATGTCACCCTATATCGCAGATCAATGTTGCTAGGAGCCTACAATTCTGTTTGCATTTGGAAAAAGATGTAACAGACAATCTGAATGTTTGTGCCATTTTTAGGTAAATTCAGTGCTAAACCCTGTTAACAAGCTATCAAAGTAAGCAGGAGGCACCATTCTTACCCAGCAAGAGGGCACTTTACTTTTTCTTTAATTCTTTTTTCCTCTCTTTTTTCTTCTTTTTTAATGGGGTACCTCACACCTAGCGGGGGCACGGCCCCCAGTGCCCCCTTATTATGGGGCTGGCTAAACCCAAATAAGTTTGCAAATTTGAAACGTATAATAATATAAGGTCGCAACAAGTGCCGACGACGAGGGGGCAATGCCCAGGGGCCCCTAGATTTTTAGGGACCCGGACTGGAGCTGGCCAATCAATCAAGTGTTTAGCTAATAACATCATTAAATTATCGAAATATTTTTTGACCTAGGACCAATTTTCAACAATGAAAACAGTTTTGCTTATGGATCACTATTTGCCCCCTGCGTCAATTCTGATTTAGATCCTGCCTGATCACTTTCTGGCACCCCCCGAACAAAATTCTTCGCCCCCCCAGAAAATGTCATTTAGCCCCCCAATCCAATATTCCCTCAGGCTACGGGCCTGACCCCAGGATCAGTTCTTCGCCCCCCGGGCCGAAACTTCTGCGCCTCCCTGAAAATTTCTTCCGCCCCCCAATGCAATATTCCTGGCTACGGGCCTGCTGGGGTCCGAATAGGTCACTTCGAATTTATAAATATAAATACTGTTCTTTAAATTATTTTTTTAAATAATGTATCATTTTACTATTAGCTATTTGGAACATTTTGAAATAACTTTTTATATCTTATGAAAATGGCGACTAGTGAGACCTCGATAAAAAATAATGATATGTTTCTGGGATGCACTGAAATACTTTGTTTTTAGTAAAACCGACATGCGTATATTTTTATAGTTCCTGATTATGGGGGTGAACGCGGCAAAATTTGAATAACTTTTTACTCAAATGCGGCATGTTAGCGTTGAGCAATTACAACAATTTTTGTCTCGTGTGATACTGATTCTTAATAGGGAGCCGGAGCCGTCAAATTTGTGGGAGCCGGAGCCGAAAAAAATATGAGTTATTATTAATGATATTAGGAACAAAATTAAGATTCATAGACAGCTAAAAACAAACAATCAATTTTTTCCTCTATTGTGGTGATGCACCCTAATATCTCTATACCTATAAGAGGCATTTGCTGTCTGTCTGTCTGTCTGTCTGTTCCCTTATAGTTCAAGATCCAGATAACCAAATAATGTGAAATTTGTTACACATACACATAATTAAATGGGGAATGTTATAGGACGGATGGTCGTGCGGTAGAACGCTCGACTGTCAACCTGAAGGTACCTGGTTCGATCCCCGGTGAGGACCAAGGAAATTTTTCAGGTCTTGGCTCAAGTTCCCGATATATCTCCCGTGGTGCCTCCATGGCCATTGCACTATCGGCTATGGTGGGGATGAAAGAAGGGCACCATAAAAACCGTCCCATTAGTGGTTTATAGGATCTAAGAGATTTCATCTCATCCTTTCAGGGACTTCACACATAGGACAGGTTTCGTTTCATCTCGATGGGTAGTTTAATTGTAATTATTTTTTTTTTATTTTAGTATTTTACTATATTAAAGTAATCTCGACGGCGCCATAAATAAAATTCCTCTGTGACGTCATTTCCCGATTCGAATAGAACTTGCGCGCTGGTGCTGTATTGTGCCTTTGTGATGCAAAGAATTGTTGTTGTTTTTTCATGCTCCCTGATTTGTACAGTTTGAGGAAGATAAAGGAATGAAGAAGGATTTTAGAAGAAGTGTGAAGCCATAATAATAAGTATATATATATATATATATATATATATATATATAGAGAGAGAGAGAGAGAGAGAGAGAGAAAGAGAGAGAGAGGGATAGGGAGGGAGAGAGATAAAGAGAGAGAGGGGGCAGGAGGAAAGAGAGAGAAAGGAGGGTAGAGGGAGGGAAGGAGGGGGAGAGAGGGAGGGAGGGGGATGGACAGGGGGGAGAAAAGGAGGGGGGGAGAGGGAGATGGGGGAGAGGGAAATGGGAGAGGGAGTAGGGGGGAGATGGAGAGAGAAAAGGAAGGGAGGAGGAGAGAGAGGAGGAGGGAGAGAGGAGGGTGGGAGAGAAGGAGGGAGAGAGATAAAGAGTGAGGGGGCAGGGAGGGAGAGAGAGGGAATGAGGGAGGGAGGGAGGGGGAGAGAGTTGGAAAGGGGGAGGGAGGGAGAAAAGGGGGAGAGAGGGAGATGGGAGAGGGAGCAGGGGGGAGAGGGAGGATGGGAGAGGGAGTAGGGGGAGATGGAGAGAGAAAGGAAGGGAGGGAGAGAGCGGGTAGGGAAAGAGAGGGAGGGAGGGAGAGAGAGAGTGGGTGGAGAGAGGGAGGGAGAGAGATGAAGAGGAGGGGGCAGGGAGGGAGAGAGAGGGAATGAGGGAGGGAGGAAGGGGGAGAGAGAGGGAAGGGAGAGAGAGAGGTGGAAGGGGAGGGAGGGAGAAAGGAGGGAGAGAGGGGTTAGGGAGGGAGAGAGGGGAGGGAAGGAGAGAGGGAGGATGGACGTTGGGAGAGAAGGAGGGGGGAGAGGGGAGAGAGGGAGATGGGAGAGAGATGGGAGAGAGATGGGAGAGAGGGAGGGAGAGGGAGGGAGGGAAAGGGAGAGAGAAGTAGGGAGGGAGGGAGAGAGAGGAAGGGAGAGAGGGGGTAGGGAAAAAACAGAAGGTAAACAGAAAACCTTATTTTAAACCCGGGCAAAGCCGGGTACTTGCAACTAGTATATATATATATATATATATATATATATATATCTATACTTATAAGAGGCATTTGCTGTCTGTCTGTCTGTTCCCTTATAACTCAAGATCCAGATAACCAAATAATGTGAAATTTGTTACACATACACATAATTACATGGGGAAGGTTATAGGACAGGTTTCGTTTCATCTCGATGGGTAGTTTAATTGTAATTAATTTTTTTTTATTTTAGTATTTTACTATATTAAAGTAATCTCGACGGCGCCATAAATAAAATTCCTCTGTGACGTCATTTCCCAATGTTCGAATAGAACTTGCGCGCTGGTGCTGTATTGTGCCTTTGTGATGCAAAGAATTGTTGATGTTTTTTCATGCTCTCTGATTTGTACAGTTTGAGGAAGAAAAAGGAATGAAGAAGGATTTTAGAAGAAGTGTGAAGCCATAATAATAAGTATATATATATATATAGAGAGAGAGAGAGAGGGGGGGAGGGAGAGAGATATAAAGAAAGAGAAAGAGAGAGAGGGGGCAGGAGGAGAGAAAGGAAAGGAGGGTAGGAGGGAGGGAGGGAGGGAGGGGGAGAGAGGAGGGAGGGGGGTGGACATGGGGGAGAAAAGGAGGGAGATGTGAGAGGGAGCAGGGGGAGAGGGAGAGAGAAAGGAAGGGAGAGAGAGAGGGGGTGGGAGAGAGGGAGGGAGAGAGAGATAAAGAGTGAGGGGGCAGGGAGGGAGAGAGAGGGAATGAGGGAGGGAGGAAGGGGGAGAGAGGGGGAGGGAGAGAGAGACATGGAAAGGGGAGGGAGAGAGAAAGGAGGGAGAGAGGGGTTAGGGAGGGAGAGAGGGAAGGAGAGAGGGAGAGGATGGAAGAAATGGGAGGAAGAGATAAAGAGAAAGAGGGGGCAGGGAGGGAGAGAGAGGGAAGGAGGGAGGGTGGATGGACGGTGGGAGAGAAGGAGGGGGAGAGGGGAGATGGGAGAGAGGGAGGGAGGGAGGGGGAGGGAGGGAAAGGGAGAGAGGGGGAGGGAGAGAGGGGGAGGGAGGGAGAGAGAGATGAAGGGAGAGAGGGGGTAGGGAGAAAACAGAAGGTAAACAGAAAACCTTATTTTAAACCCGGGCAAAGCCGGGTACTTGCAACTAGTATATAATATATATATATATATATATATTCTTTCTTTCATTTATTTTCTTTCTATCAACTTTTTGTTTAATGTTTCATTGAACGACAGATAAGAAGACTTTTTTTTCTCTTTTGATCGATCTATCGGTTATATAAAAACTTTAAAAAAAAAGCTTGCACTTATTTATATTTTAAATGCTAATATTTTTTTCTTATCAAAAGTATTGGTATTGTTTGCTATCGATTTTGACAATACATTTTTACTTGAGTATTTGTATTGGTATTGGCGATACTCTTTTCATGAAGTATTTGTATTGGTATGGACAATACAATTTAAGAGTATTGTTAGTAACCCTGGTAATATAGGTAATAATATATACTATTGTTTTACAACATCTCGTTTTTTTTTTTTCAAATAACAAAAGGCCGAAAAAACTAATCTTGGGTTTTCTTAGGTTTTTTATGGTCCCAACTTACTTGGGTTTTTCATTTTATTTTTGTGTTAACACTGCTCCCCATTCTACAAATAGCCACTGGCCACAACCAATGTTTTTATTCTCTTATCGATATGCTTGAACAGCTGATACGAAAATATGAAATTGAAGCTCCACGCAAGGGGCCAAACCAATATTTTTATACAGATGGATAGGCTATACATTCATAATATTTTAATAAATATCATCTATTGGTATTGTTTAATTTAAAAATTTTAAACAAAAATAAATATAACACCGATGTCGATGAGTCTGAATGAGACATATATTTACTCACTCTGGAAGGAAACCATTTTTTTTCAGTAAGTAATTAACTAAGTTAAGGTTATTGGGTATTTTGTAATATAACAAAATATTAACTAAAAACTGTCCTAGTCTTACATTATTTTAAACTTTGACATTTTAAATCTAATAATTGTTTTGGCCAAAGATGTTCAAGACCAAGAAATGTATGTAATGTTATTAATTAATATTATAATATATTTAGAATTAACTCCAGATAAATGTTTCCTTCCTTTTTCTTTTTATACATCAGAATGATTTAAAATTACTAATTTTCTTTTATCATTGTATACCCCATATTACCCCTAGAGTTGTATCATACTTAGAAATCAGACCTTTTAATCTGGGGTTTATTAGTTTAGAGTTTAAATGTCTCAGACTAAGTCTGACATTTTCAATCTTCATAATGAATATAAAATGTCTAATGATCTAATATCTTAGATGAACAAAATAAATGGCAAATTAAAACTTTTAAAAATAGTAATAAATAGTAATTAATAGTGGTTTAGGGGCAAATAGGGAAAGTTTTTTTTGGGGGGGTGGGGAAAAAAAAAGGAAAAAAAAAAAGTTGGGAGTAGCGCCCATGGCATGATGCTCCCCTTTCCCCGTATAAATGCCCAAGTCCCAAGTGTCCATGAGATATTTAGAAATACCTAAATACTAGCACTATACATGTTTTTGGTCGGACACACTTTTTAACTTCAAACATATCTTAAAATAAACTATTATTACGTTTATACTTGCCCTGTTTAGTAGACTTCTGGATTTGCCAGCAAAATGCAGTTGTAAATTATTTTTAACAAATTTATAAATTTTACTATTCCCTAGTGATTTTTTATGAAATAAAAAATTTGTCATTGAATTTAAAAATGAAATTGTATATTTAATACCTAAAAAATTGATCGAAATTGATTAAAATCAGAAAGTGAATTTTTTTATTATAGCTATTTATTACAAATTATTTTGATTGACATTTTGTGTAATTTAACATTATCGACATTTTAATTAATTAATTAAACTACCAGACACAATAAGTTAATACATTTTCACTTTAAAAAACACATACATAAAATTTTCATACAATAAAATTCAAATTTAACTGCGGGAAGGAAACATTAATATTGCAGCAAACAAATGAACTGTAATGATGAGCAATCAAAACAAGGGTGGCTTTTTTTTCATTGATTAGAATTAAAAAAAAAAGTGTAAGGAAGACATAAATATGAAATAATAATATATAAAAAAAATTCCCTTAGCCCTAACGACCATTGGAACAGATGA
The DNA here is from genome assembly GCA_021962125.1 of Bulinus truncatus. NCBI lineage: Eukaryota > Metazoa > Mollusca > Gastropoda > Planorbidae > Bulinus > Bulinus truncatus. The sequence continues at coordinate 680,697 of JAGDYQ010000308.1, read as the reverse complement.
AGTATAGAATTCATCTGTTTTATAACCTTGGCATATGAAGGGATTGTGTGGTTAGCACAACACTCAGCCACCTTTACTTCCCCAACTTAAGTCAGGTATCTAATTTCACCTGGAAAAATTCCATGGTTCTCACTGAGGATCAAACTAAGGACTCTCAGGTCGACTGTCAAGTACCTACATAACTCGTCCATCAGTTATTTATATTATCTGTTTATTTAGTTCATTTATTTAATAACATTTGTTTATGTGCTTTACCCTGGAGAACATGGTTGTTGTTGTTGTTTCTTTCTCAGACATTTAAGGAAATAATGCCTGTTAAGTAAAAGATTATCTTCACCCCATATTTCCCACACATATATTTTTTCACTGTTCATACATAATACTTCTGATAAATCATAAGTTTGTGTTGGCAGTTTTTTTTTTAAATATCAATAAAAGAGCTTTATTTTTTTATGGGTGGCATTTTATTTTATAATTATTAATTATAATAGACACACCCAAAAAATAAAGGATATTTTTTCTGGAAGTACATTAATTAATAGATTGCCCAATTAACTGAAATGTCTTAAGTTTAGCTTAAGTGAAAATCTACTCGTTGTGATATTAAATGATGTTGTTAACTTTTTATCACCTTTTTTATTTACCATTTATGTACTATTTAACTATAATATATAATTATAATATATATGTTACAATAAATTTCAGTATTGCTATACAACCATCAATTTAATTAACCAGTTTAAAAGTTCAGGCCAGTAACACGTATGTATTTTCGTAAATTTTAAGTACATGTTTAAACACATTATTCTATTGTGGAAAGTGATCCAGGGGTACATACAGCCAAGAGAGACTTCAACAAACTTTCTTTGTTACGATTAGGTGGGTAACCTAATTGACAAAGGGAGGTAGATGAACCAATCAAAAGAGTTGGGGCCTTAGCATTCTGGGATGTTTTAATGAAACATATAGTTGGAAGTCTGGGAACATTAGAACAGCTAAGAGATAGAAAAAGTACAGTTAGGGACAGGCGGTGCCGCCTTTTTTTTCGTCTCAGCTCCAGCTCCCACAAATTAGACGGCTTGGCTCCCGGCTCCTTATTAAGGAGACAAAATGTTTGCAATTGTGCTGAGTGCCGCCGAGGAGGGGCAAATGCCCATGGGCCCGGCAAGCTTTAGGGGCCTGGACTAAGCTGGCCAATCAACTTTTGAAACTTAATATCAGCACAGGGGGCCCGTAACATCCCTGCCCAGGGGCCCCAAATTTCTGTCGACAGGCCTGATTGTACCATGTAAACAGGCCACTGATAAAAAGTTATGCCGCATTCAGCCCCCATCATCAGGAACTTGAAAAATATAGGCATTGTCGGTTTTTACTAAAAACAAACCATTTCAGTTCATCTAGAAACATATTATTTTCGACCGAGGATTCACTAGTCGCTATTTTCATAAGTAATTAAAAGTTATTTCAATGATCCAATTAGTAAATAGTAAAATGATAAATTATTTAAAATATTTTAAAGACTTCAGTATTTATATTTATTATTTATAAATTTGAAGTGACTATTTGGACCCAGGTCCTAATAAACTCCGATTGTTATTCGTAAATAACATATTTATATTCGGGATCCATCTAAGACAATACTAATAGTAAAGATGTGTGCAAACACGACAAAACTATTTTGCCCTAGCCACTGCGTAACGATTAAATCATAAAATTTAAACAATTATCATAAAATACACAAAAAACAATAATAAAGTTTATATATAGCTAAGCTTAGTGCATATTGGCCACGGGTCCGAATAGCCACTGCCTTATAAGTTTATCTACTCTATTTCAGCTATTCTGTTTATAATAAAATTGTCAATGCAGAAAGTGACCATTTTGTTATTAGTCTATTACAAATTCGCGGTCAAATAATATACGAAATTACGCGTTCGATTTGTCGTCGTAGTAAAAATTTATTTTTAAATGTTTGATACAATTATTCTATGAAATAAAACTGTTTTAACTTTATATTTAACAAAATAATATGCCACTAAAAAATTTTAGAGGGTAAACAAGGTTTAAAACGAACAAAAAATGATCCCCATTAAAGATTTCTTGTGGTGAATGTGCGTGCAGGCTATCATTTAAATGCTGTTACTGTTGTGGCGTTCGTAAAACATGACATTCAAATTGTAGGCGGCAAACAATCAAACAAATTTGGCATTTTAAAGCTAAAAAAAAATTCTGCTGTAAAAAAAAAAGTGAGCCGGAGCCACAAGATTTTTTCGGCTCCAGCGAAAAGTAACGGATCCTCAGCAAACAACACGCAGCAATCGCCTCCTGTGAAAGCTACTAAAAGTAATCAAATATTAATTGTGCATAACAAAATGATGGCCATGAAATAAACACAAAAAATAAAAACACAGAATGGCAATATATAATAAATTGTATAACAATAACCCAAACCTATTTTAAGAATTAGGATTTTGTGATTTTTCTATAAGAAAGAACAAAGCAACACTTAAATGTGGATTTTAGTTTTACTTTCTGAGAAGTTTGGTTCAGCAGATAATAATATTGGCCAAAATAGTCAAAATATAATGAAAAAATACCCTGATACACAACATTTTTGGTGAAGCTGTTTGCAGTCTCTCTTATTTATAAATAACTTTTGTCGCATGATAAAATAGGGTTTCGACATTCATTTTTAATAATAACAAATAATGTTAACAACACAATCCTTTAAAAAACAAATTTCTTTTATTAGCTCTTAACCTAAGCTTGCCAAATTGTATGGATGCTTGTGGAGAAGGAGCAATATGGGTGAATGGTGGTAATAAAAACAAAATTGGATGCAAAAAAATAGTATAGATAAGTGAGGAGAAAGCTCTTTGCAAAGAAAACATTTTAAAAGTCACCCAAAAACCTATTTAAAACAGTCAAAATTTACAGACCAATTCTGGAATTTATGCTAAAATTGCTTTTTCTATCTAAAATAATTATAATCTTATTTGTATTGCTTTCCCTTGCATGACAAAAAGTGCGTTGATCTTGAACGAGCGAAAGGAGATATTAACTTGGTGTCTCAACACTGATGTATATGAGTCCAGCCATTAGCCAATTTTAAGAGACCTTGGGGCCTGCTATTAAAAAAATTGGCCAATCCTTGTGCTGGTATATTGTTGTCTCTTTACAAATGTACTATAATTATTGCGATAAAAAACTTAAAAATACATAACTTTTTTTGATGTAATCAATTAATATAAATTAAAAGATTTTATTTGATGAAACAAGATTTTTTTTTGTTGATTTGGGATAACCTGGTATAACTTTTAATCGACAGCTTTGGAACTTTAGCCACTGTTAAGCTCTAACTTATTTATGTTTCATTAAATGTTTTTGTTTTCTTTTTTATTTCAGTTCGCAGCAAATTTGAAATGTTTATGATTTACATTGAGAGATTTGCAACAGACTGCATCATCTAGTTATTTAGTTAGTGCTCTATGATGAATGATCATGCCAGAAGCATCGTGCTTATATTTGATGAATCTCTTACCCGAATTCAGACAGTATCTGAGTTGCTTCTTATCTCTTGCACACCACGCCCAGTATTTTTGCGACCAGATGATTTGGATCTTACTGATGGTACATATGTAAAATATCGTGATAAAGTTATAGGTCAGCTTAACAAAATGATGATCTTATCTAGGGATATTGCTAGTCAGGTAATTCTTTATTATTTTAAAAAAAAAAGTATTTACAAATGAATATCTTTTTCTCTGAACATTTTAACTCTCTGTATGTAAATCACATATACAGGCAGTGGCGTAAATAGTATTTTTTAGAGGCATAACTGGGGGGGGGGGGTCCAATTTTATATAAAATATTAAAGTACATTATCTCATGTCTTGAAGTTGAATGTCTAAATGCTGGGGCCCCCAAAGAGGTCAAGCTCCCCATGACTGACTTTAAAAATGCCCCCTTTGAAATCGGAATGCTTAAGAACATGAACTTGTTTTGAAATGAAAAAATCACTGTGTGTCGTCCTTTCATTTTAAGATAATGCCATCTTTATGCCATTTAAAACATTTCTCTGTGTTCTGAATGCATCTGGTATTAGAGTGTGAACAGAATTGAAACTATTTTTAAATTCAATTAGAGTTCATTTTTCTTATTAATCATTGTATTTAAGCACGTCATATGCCACCTTTCTTCCTCCCACTCATGCAGCAGGAACTGTATAAACACATATGAATAATAAAAAGTGTGTTTTTACCTATATAAAAAAATTTATTTTTGTTTTATCCGTCACACAAGATGGCGGCCAAATTTGTACTTTATGCGTGTTATATACTGCATGAGTTTAAATTGGTCGTTGTACTATATTTTTGTTAAATATTCAGTAGCGATATTATAGTGCCTCTATTTTCATCTCCGCCATGGTGGTAAGCACTGGGCACGGAAGCACTATGAGAGACGTTAGGGAACTTTCACCAGACTAAAGAAGATCCTGAAGTTCTAATTAGTGATAGAACTGTGGCTCTTGGATAATGGTTGAATAGTGCAGCGCACAACCATATGTCCCCACTTCATGAACTTTTTTCCTCAGTTTATCAGAATTGGATTAATCCTTTCCAAGTTATCTAAAATGCTGCTCTAAAATTTCACAAATGTGGTGTTCAGTTAGTTAACTTTTCTATAAAATGTCTATATCTAATGTACAATTATTTTCCTTTACCACCAACATCTCAAACTACTTGACAATTATTTTTCTTTCATTTTTTTTATCATTACATAACATGAATGAATTCTTTAACGGTGGAGTCTGAGTAGCGCTGTATACAATGCAGACAATACAAAGTAACCCATTGGTGGGGGGGCACAGAACTATAATGTTTAAAGCTTTGATATTTCTTTTTAAAGGGGCCTGATATTTTATTATGCGCCTGCAAACTCAAGTAATACATGACTGCCTCTGGGTTGAAGGAGTTTATTTTTAAATTGAAGGGCAGATAAAAGCTACACAACGTTTCTATCTATTTCTTTTATGTACTTTGACACATTATACTTTAACACACTTTATATGAATAAAGTATTGCTTACTGCTGTTGTTCAAAACAATTGGTCGGTAAAGTATAAAAACAAAGGTAAAAGGAATGTTACTTGTTAAGGTTGTGTACCCATAATGAGGATTATTTTCTTTAGGATGAATTATTTAAAATATGAACTTTATTTGTTTGTTTTATTAAGTGTGCCCTATACTTAAATGTATATTGACTACAATAATATGTTCATGTTCTATTAGTACATAGATAAAATTTATTTTTTTTTATTTTTTGTTTTTTACTTATTTTTAAAATATTTTCCCATTTCCAACTCTAACCCAACCACATCCCTTTTGGGCCTGGAGTCTTTTTTTTTTACACAAAAAATTTAGAAATATTTTTATTTGTTAAAAAAAAAAAAAAAAAACAAATGCCCCGACAGGCCACTGTATAGAGTGTTTTTTTTTCACCTTTAAAAAAGGAAGGGATTTTTTTAAATTTATAAATAAAGGTGTTTATTCTTCAGAGTATTGATTGTGAAAACTAATCTTAAATCATAAATTCTGTTCCACTGTTTCATGAAAAGTTGAGAGATTAAAGAAAAAATTGAAGTAATAACAGTGTTAATAGGAGAAAAATACGGTACAGGAAATGATAAGCTTATTGTATGTTAATAGGTGACATGTAGGGGGATATAGAGACCAACACATACCATATATACATACATACAGTGCTTTTTTTCTAGCGAAAAATGTTTGGGAACTTATTTCACATCTGTTTTTTAACTTCTGTCAGAAAATACTATAATAGTCTATAAAAAAAAAAAAGGTATGGGAACTCAGCTCCCATGAGTTCCCACTGAAAAAAAGCACTGCATACATAAAAGTTTTAGTAAAGATAAACCTTTGATGTTTTTTTTGTCATTTCGTTGGGCTACTTTCTAGAGACATATTTTAATCAGGGTTCACACATTTAAAAATCAAATAAAAAAACTCCCCTGAAACAGAAGACCTTGTAACTATTTAAAAACTTACAAAGATTTTAAAGCAAGCTAATAAATGATTCAAATATGCCAATAAGCTGTTTTGCACCCATTTTTTACTTAAACATTTTTAATCAGACTCAACTCCAGTATTTATTTTTCACCAAAATTAACAAAACACTGAGTATTGAAAGCACCCTATTCTTGCTGCATCCCCTTAAAGCTTTTGAACGTAGCATAACAATTAACTAAATCTTGAAAAATTAAAAACTCTCATCTATAGAATTTTCTCTTTTAATATATTCATTTAACTGCAATGAAGAACCCTTGTGCCAAGTTTTGTGGCACCTGGCTTAGCGATTTTCATAGGCCACACTTACATATTCTTCTTAGTTATTTGAAATAAATTTGTTCTCCTTAGCTCAGTGGTTCTCAAATTTTTACATTTTTGTTTTCTCGAGCCACCCATAAGAATAAAAGAAAGATAATAAAAGCAACATTAATTTTATATAGGCCTGTAGATTTTTTCCCCTTTTGCTTTGCTGATTAAAAAAAAATATTTTTATTAAATGGATGAATGATTTATGTATAAAAATATATTAAAAATAACTGTCTTAATATGAACATATCATGACATCCACTCAATAAATCTTTTGTTGTCAAATTTAGAAATATACTTATAACCACTTTTTCTGTTTAAATACTGTTAATATTGACAATATTTCTTTAAACCCTATCAGTAATTGCCTAAAATATTATTCATTGCTTATATTTTACCTTCTAACAGTCTCATGGAAAGCAGATACATTGGAAACAGTTTTGTCATCGAGTTCAGGAATTGACTACAGTTGTCATTTATCTCTCAGAGCTTTGTGCCCACATTGCCTACCTTATTGCAATCAACATGCCAGGATCTGAGCCAGCTGTAGCTGGTCCTGTCACCAATATACACCAAATGACCCAGGCTGATTTGGATATTAAATTTACGTGTACTAGACTCAAAAGGTCAAAGATAAATGATTTGCATCCCCCTGTTTTGGTCAGTTCTTTCTCTATCCTTGATTAGATTTTTTTCTTTGAAATTATGATGTGGTTTTTATTTCCTATATAAAAGTGAAATTTAAATAATGTTATTTAATCCTAACAGTAAAAACATGCCTTATTCAAAATATATTGTAAGAAAGTGAGCCAAACAATTCAGGGATTAAAAAGCAAACATTTAAATTTAAAAAATTATGTGATAAAAACATTTGTAAAGTAAATTACTGAAATGCATTTAACTTGATTAATTTAATCCATTTTTTTTCTATTTTGGTACAGGTTGACTTATGTAGCTCTATAACAAAATCACTGGGTACCATAACAGACATTTGTAGAAATGCATCTGAGAAAATTCTAGATTCAAATGATCAGGTTTGTATGTTTCTTAGCTATATTATGTTTACTAAATATACAAGGAAACATCTTTGCCATTATGACATAAGACTTAAAAGTTGATTGCCCAAACTGCTGCATTAATAAGTTGGATAGCTCACTTTTGCACATTTCACTCATTTTTATTTACTTAGCCTGTCCCAATTTTCTTTAAACAGCTTTCAAACTATTATAAGAATATTGTTAGTTTATTTTGATGATTTCAAATGAGCGATAAAAAAATCAGAATAGGACATGGTCACCAAGTAGCATTTTCACTGCTAAATTTTTTTTATTTTTACATCCATCCTGTTCAGTTGGCCAATACTATTTTACCTCAAACCCATTTGTGTTAAAAATCATTGGGAACTATGTTTAATATTTATCATTATGTTTATTTCATTAAATAAAGTAAAATTGTCTGTAAAAGTTGTGTTTCATCAAAAAAGATAATATATGTAAGCGATCTTGTTTTTAATATATAACTAAGCGTTTTCCAAACTTGTTTATAAAATGTCTCACTTGATACTTTGTAAAATTGTACACCCCCTTGTTAAAGAAATGTAATTTTCAATATTCAAAAATTGAAATGTACATGTTTTTATTATCCCCAGTCACAAGAAAGTCCACTTTCAAGCAGTGGCGTCACTAGGGTTGGTGTCACCCGGTGCGGTATCTCATGGTGTCACCCCTCTCATGACACCCCGGTCTCCATATTTTTTTTCCAGATACCGTGTATATGTGCGCATGCGCGACTTTATTTTTTTTTCCGTTTCCGGTGTCAGGATTTTAGCGATAATTGATATCTATAGGTCAGTGCAAGTATACCAAAAATTTCGTTAAAATAACGCACTGACTCTGGATACGTCTAAGACATACTACATATTTTTTTTTCGGGATACGTCTAGCAAACTTTGACGTCAGTAAACAGAATGAATGAGAACTCTTATTTACTGCAGACGTTGATGACGTCATTTACTGTTAATAATGGGAGATATATTTTTTTTTCGGGGACCATCAATAGATATTGCTCCACACCCTAACCCTATCCCTAACCCTAATCCTGAAAAAAAAAATTTATATGTCTCTGAGAGGAATCGAACCCGCATACAGTTAGCGATAAATGGGCCACGGCCAAACGATTAACCCACTCTGCCAGCGCGCCACAGAAACATAACTGCAATTTTAATATATAATCAGAAAAAATTGCTTGGTTATGCAATTTCCCGCGAAAAGAAACTTTAAATCATAAGAGTTCATCTTAGAGTATCCGGAGCCAGTGCGTTAAAATAATTAATAATAAAAAGTACGCAGTGTCTGTTAATAATCGGAGATATTTTTATTTATTTATAAAAATTAAATGCGGCTTTGATTTATTTTAAAATACAAAATAAGAATATAGGCCTAAAACTAGATATTTTGCATTTGGGTGTCACCCCTCGTGAGGGTGTCACCCGGTGCGGTCCGCACCCCCCTAGTGACGCCACTGCTTTCAAGTCAATAACACACATCTAAACCCTGAATCCCCTCTTCCTAACAAGTATGAGCCTCACATTGAGACACACCTCTTCTCACTGGACTTGTCAAGATAGATAACTAAAAAGATCTACTCCTTTATCTTTGACCAAAAATTTGTCATTTTTGTGCTCCAGAATCAAGCAATTACATTTTATTAGGAGTCTGGTTTTATTCTGTTATTTTACTCTTTAATTCAACTGTGACTGATCTGTTACTTTGGCCTGGTTGAGATCTTTTCTATTTCCTAAAGCAGTTCTTCTGCAAATGTATTGAGGACATCCCTTACAAATATAATTTTTTGAATTTTACAGATGAGACTAATGATTTAAGTTTTCCTAAATGTTTGCATTCTTCTCCTTTGGGAGTAGTATAATGAGAAATTCATTCTATTCAGTAGGTCATATTTTTGTCTTTTTTATTTCCTCTCCTCCTAAGCTTGATCATCTTTTCTACTAACATATTGTCCACTTCAAAGACTTTCCACTCTTCAGGCCATTCATAGTTTTTTTTTACTTACAATATTGGGAATATTGGTATCAGGAAGAATACATTAGAATACAGTTGATGCAGGAATTTATCTGTTGGATCTGCAAAGCTTTTTTTTCTGCCACTACTGTATTTGATGACTATGACCTTCTTTTGTAAAGACATAATTGTTTTAGGCCTTCTTATTTATCACCAAAATGCATAAAAAAATTGTATGCATCATTAATATACGTTAATTTTAACCGGACAAGATCAGACAAACCAAGAAGAAAACACTATCTGAGTAACGTTCATATTAACTGGAAATAGTTGCAGCTAGATGAACTTGACAACTACAGGATCGTCATTTCTTATTTCTATTTTCTGGCCCTGAATTATACTATTATGAATTATACCATTATGCATACAAACATTGTTTCATTGTTTAATACCCGTGCTAAATTAAGATTTTATTATCCTTTTGAATGTACTGAACTCTTTTATGTATTTCTTTAAAATAGCTTTTGTTTTTTTAATAAGGACAATATTTTTAATGCAGAACCAGTTCAAGTTGTGTATTAAGGCCATAACATCAACAACAGGATGTTTAGTCTCTAGCATCAAGTGCTTTAAACAGAATCCTTCAGATGCTCATCTTGGACGTGTAGTGGCATTCTGTGATCCTGTAACTTCAGCTAGTTCAGCATTACTATGCTTTGCTAGTGAAGAGGCATTTGTTGGGACCCCTGGAAAACTTACTACTGATGCAACTGAAATCTACAAGTCTATCTTAGGTAGATTTTCCTTAAGCTTTTTTTTACTTTGCTTGAAAAATGTTTTATCAATAAACAGTCAATTGGTAATTTTTTTTACCTTGACAGCATTAAAGAAATAATGCACATCATATTAAAGTTTAAATTTTGAGAGCTTTATTTTGTAGCACCAGCTGTTTTGTTAAATGGGAGAAAGTGGTGACTGAGATTATTTTCTGGCATTTTTTGCCTGAGGGGTTATAGATTTTTAAAAAAAAAAAGTGTTTTTTTAGTTTTTAGGATTTAAATGAAATCAAAAACAGTGTTTTCAGCTCCTAATGCTAGATTTTAAGCCTAGACCTGCATAGAAGAAAATTTCTGAAATTTCCCTAAAGTCTATTTTAACCTTGGCAACACTGCAACCTTTAGATAATCTTTTAAAACTGACCCATGTCAATTTTCATTGTTAGAAAATAAATTTTACATAATACAAGAGAGTAGGCATGAGCAACTGATTTGGTGACATTTGGTTGGGATTAAGATTAATCTCATCTATTTTGCATACCTGGGCATACAGATTTGTTCAAGTCAGGTACAGTATTCTCACAGAAAAGACACTAGGTTATATTTTAGTGTACACATGATAGTTAATAAAGTAACAAGCATGCTGGCTCAAAGTTTGCAATGATGCCCAGGCATTCCATTGAACTCAGGAGATAGGCTAATAAATAACTCATTATCAGTACCTTTTCACAAAATAGTAGACAGTAACATAATATTTATTTTGATAGTATAATCTAACTGAAACAAGAATGAGTTAGGCCTTATTGTCCTTTACAGAAAAATCTGTAGTTATGTTTCCATAGATCTGAGTGACATGGGTTCATCTCGCATATGAATGAATTAGAGTACCGGTTATTGTAAAATTATAGAATTGCTAGCAATTTTGGCAGATAAGAGATATGAACTTATTGTTAACTGAAGGCAAATTTTAATTATTGTTATGTTAAATACTTTATTTATTGTTTTATGTAAAAAATAGGTTAATATAATTAATGTCAGTTTATTTATATATAAAATAAAAGGTAACTATTTGTTTACTTCCAGTGGCCATAGGTCAGTCAAGGACCAGGATACTTGTAATAAATATTAGTGCATATTTCTTAAGTGAGAGCCTTTTTTAAGTTGTGCTCCTTTATGCAACTGGATAATTGTTAAGCATGGTCCCATTACACTATGTACCATGATTTTTTTTTTCATGGCTTCCAAGTGTAAAGCTCATCGAAAAATGTTTGCATTCAGCACAAATTTTGATTTTAAGATGGCCCAGAATAATGTCTTTTTATTGTGACAAAATAGAAAATTTATATATAAAAAGACAAAGACAGTTAAAAATCACTCAAAAAGTTTCAGAAATGATTAGGTTTGTAATTGTATTGCTCTTGACAAAGTCCAATATATCTTGATAAAAGCCCTCACCTTTAATCTCCCATGTTATCCTTGACTTTATCAAGCTGAGCGTTAAGGATATGGGCATTCTGCATCCCATTTTGGCGTAATTCTTAATGAGAGTCTTATGCACAGAGTGAGCCATAGGGAGAGACAAGTAGTTGTTTCTTTTGTGAGGCAGCACAGCTTTGAGGCTACTGGTTGAACTATCTATGAATAGGTGTCATTTATTCGGGTTACAGGTGATACTTATAGCCTCGAATAGGTCAGCCACATTGTTGTAGAAGGACAGCCCACCTGGATGACTGAAGAAATTGAAAAATGTTTGGTGACACTTTCTCTGATCTCTGACTTGCTGGTTAGTGGAAAGTGGCCTTCTCCACAACTGCATCTGTGAAATAGTAATCTGGATCTCCAATAATACATTAAAATATGTGAAAATTTTGTCATTTGCCACCCCCTTAAACTGTACAAGATATAAATCATTTAAATATAAAACATTATCATATAAGACAGCAGCAAATATTCACTTTATCTTCAATAGTTTTCTTTCAATATTTGCATCTGAAATGAAGTTCCCGGGACTTTTCTTGATCCCCGACAGGCATGCTGAAGTATGCCTTAAAAGTCTCGAACATTTTACGGAATACTTTCTCTCGCTCTTGTTTTTATAAATCGACCACACATGTAGCAAAATGCATCTGATGGGTGCAAACAGCCTCTTGATTCCATTTAAATCAATTATAATTGCTCTTTAATTACGTTGGATTATTCTCTTACATAAACTGAAATGTTGGTTAGAGTCACCTGTGCTTTAATACCTGCATGACTACTTGTGGACAGTCTGAGAATGTTCTAGAAACTTCTAGATAATTCTGGACAATTTCAGCAGTGCAAGAATATTCTAGAAGAATACTCAATATTGAATGCAATCAAGGAAAGTCTTGAAAACAGAAGAATTTCAGAATATCATTATCCTGATCACAGTAGCAAAGATTTTTGTAGAGCAATAGCTATTTTCTATTTGTTTTATGCATTAAGAGTTAGGAAACCCGGGAACAGAAAACAAAGATAAAATGTGTTTACATAGTGTTATTTATTAAATGAATTTCAGAACCAGATTACTTTTTTTTTTACTTACATTGATGTAATTAGTGATGTAGGTCTTTAGGAAATGTTGTGAAAATTATCAGTAAAAGATATTATACATGACACAGCAGATATATAAATTTTAGTTGGTTTTTATTATCATTATTTTTCAAGCGTATCTTGTAGTTTTATACCACTTAATCTAAACGTTTTAAACTTTTTTTTGTAGGTTTATCGATGAGTATTGCTTCCGCCAACATACAGATCTGTCGAGTGGTTCGCGACCTTGTATATTCCACATCTTTAAAACGTAACCAGGACCGCTTATCGTTATGTGTAGAATCAGTTACAAGGTCATCATCACAACTGCGAGATTTGCTATTATCTCATGAGTTTATACCTAAGATGAACAATGACTTGAAACAACTTGACTATTCATTATCCATTGACAATCACATTGTCAGAAAATCACATGAAGGGAGCCAGCTAGAGAACTCCAAACTGTCACCTAAACATAAAGAAAGAATGTTGAAACAATCTTTTGAAAAATCTAAAGAAATTTTAGCCCTTGGAGATCTTCACCTGAGTGATTCCTCTCTTTTGAAATCACGTCCTTCATCTTTGTCCGTGGAGGTTACTTTGGCTGACATTCACTCAGAGGATCAGAGAAAGTTATCGTCTCCTAATAATATTTCACCATCTTCTTTCCTTTCCTCTCCACTATCCACATCTTCATTGTCTTTGGCATCAACCTCATCCTTCAATATGGACTCTTTATATTTTGTAGAGGAAGTATCTCCTATGTGTGAAACTAGGATGGAAGGAGAGCATGGAGCTGAAGCAAGTTGCAAAGAATATTGTTTAACAGAGGTCAAAGATTGATACAAATAGGCCTGATTGTTCTAATAATGACTTGAGAATCTATTGAGATGTTTGCATATTGCTTTATTTTAAATTCAAATCCTTTTGGATTATGCTGTTTTAACATGTTTGTTATCACTGGAGATGTATGTCAATTTTTTTTTTGCCATTTTTATTTTATCAGGTACTGAATATTTTTGTATTTTTTTTTCAAGTACCTTATCTAGTCTTGTGTCATAAAATACTTTTATCAATAATCTGACTCAATAAAAAAATATCTTTAGATGTACAGCTATATATCAACAAAAACATACTGCTGATTTAAGACTTTTTTTGACCCTTCAAATATGATAAAACTGTCTACAAGTCTTCATGTTTATTCCTAGTTTTAAAAAAATATATTTTGCAGCATCAAAAATGTTGAAACAAATAATTGTGTTTTCATCTTCTTTTAAATGTGCTGCTGGCAATTTCTGTTTTATTTTTTAACACATTTTTTTACTACAATTAAAGCTGCACATTTTATTTAAAACATTACAAGATCAAAATAAAATTTGTACATTCAAGTCTTTTCTTGGCACATAATTTTCCCAATTTGAGGCTAAAACTTTCTCAATAACATTTATATAGTGTTTTTTTGAAATTTATTAACCATTTCAGTAAATATTTTATTCTTTAACTACAAAGTTGTAACATTTTTTTTGTCATAACTTATTCATATATTTAAAAAAAAAAATCATTCTTAATAAAAGCATACTATATTTATTACTAAGCTCACAAATTTGTAATAAAATATTTCCACTTTAAGTCATTTTTTATCATCATACCCTTGACCAGTGTGGTTGTTGGGAGAACACATGGCCAACTCAACAGACATATTTCTCCATACTTGCCTACCTTTAGTTCATTCATTTGTAGCCCTGTCCATTCTTTTATATTGCCAAACCAACATTTCAACAGTTGCCCTCAGCAATGGCCTCCTTCTGAAGTCCCTTGGAGAATAGTTTTTGGCAGGCTATCATTATCATGTCTTGACACATGCCATCATTTTTTAGATTATATTAATTAATACTCATGAGTATTTTGAGCAATGGATTCCACATGGAGATACTACATACCATTGTGAGAAATATATGAAATATACAAGTACTCAGTCATGTACCTAATATACTGTTTGATTTTAAATTTGGGTATTATGTTTTATTTTTGCTTTCTTTAAATACGAAAACTTTTTGTAATCTGATATCTATTCTCCATTTATAACAAACAATTATGTGCTGATACATGGCATGTCTCTTAAATTATTTCTTTTTTAATTTGTATAAAAATTGCATAGTAAAATTCAAGCTTTAACGTCTATAAACTAGAAGTTAAATATTGAAAAATTATTTTAATCAATAGTTTTATATGTGTATCCCAATTCTAAAAATAAAAAATGCTGTATTAAAGTAGGTAGTCCAAACCTACTTAAAAAATTAGCTTATCACGCTTGACAGAACATTTTAGCACTATATTTATTAAAAGATTTTGCTCCTATAGAATGTTACAATTTATAAAAATAATATATTATTTTAAACTGTGTTCAAAGCACTTTTAAAATATGATAATTTTATTCCTGTTAATAAAAAATAATATAGCGAAAATTAAGATTGAGTTAGGTCATCATGTTGTATTTTTAGCAAGAAATTTTTTCTTGCATTCTACCCGTCCTGTTCAATTGGCTGGCGGCATTTTTCCACAAAATGTATCGAGTTAAAAAATCAAAGTCAGTAGTATTTTTAATTAGTGTATATTTTAACTTAATTTAATAAATTTTTAAAATTATTATGAACCATTCTTTCACTCGAAACATTAAGTTCTCAATGTTTAAATTGTCTCTATCGTGAAATGCAGAAAATTATGAGTTTTTGTATATAATAGACGACATGTTGGTTGACTCATTGAATATTTGTTTAGGCTCTAGACTTGTATTTTATAACCTTTGTTTTTTTAAATAGAGGTCACGTGACATATCCAAAGTGAACAAATTTAAACCTCAATGTTTACATTGTCTCTAGACCCCCTGTTCTATTTGCAGATGAATCTAATTTTATTCTGTTTCCAAATTTAAAATATGACGAGCTTTTATAATAGTAGGCTTGTTGATTGTCTTATTCAATATATATTTAACTTTAGACCTTGTATTTTATTACATACATTTCGTTATGAAGAGGTCAGGTGGCCCCTTCATCGATGATTTGTTTCACATTCAGGGGTTTGGATTCATGAATTCTTTTCAGTTTATAGAATAGTTTCTTGGTGAGTCCAATACTAGTAATTCTCTTTTAATTTTTGATCATAATGTCCAAACTGTTCAATACATCATCAATATTCAACAAATAAATAAACAACCTTTATTCCAATACCCATTATACCCAATTTTTCTATTAGTAGTTTTATGCCAAGACACTTTCTCTTGATAGTCTTGATATTAGCAATTTAAACAATATTTATATTTTCTCAAATAGAGGAATTTTTCTAAAAGTATTTTGATACATTTCTTGTTACATTTTCTAAAAGACAAACTATTTGAATCATCAACTATTGGTTATAATGAATTGTCAAACAAATAAAGTTTCCCCAAATGTTTAACACAATAATCACTATGTTTTTTAATTTATGAAAATGTGCAAAAACTGCATTTTTATTAACTATTTAACCTCTTGATAGATTACGTGTATTCAGCATTTTAAAAAATCTCAAACAATTAATATAATGATTAAGCTTACAAGATGCTTCACGTTAATATTATAATTATCTCTAAGTAATTCCGTTAATTTTTGTGTGAATTTTTCAAAATTGTCATCTTTAGTGATTTTATCTCCCTTGGCTAATCTGACGAATAGCAATGTTTAAACCCAAAAGGTTACATGTTACTTTTAGTTTGAGAGTTGTCTATAGGTTATTATGTATATGTGATTTAGGTTTGATGCACATATGTGTTTCTCAGATAATGGCATACAAAATGAGACTTTTCAAGGTTTTTAAAAAATGTTAAAAATACGACTTGTTACTAGCTCGTTACTTTTTTATTGTGTAAGATATACTAATAAATTTAGTATTCACATTCTTAGAATAACGAGTTCTTTGCGATGAAACACCATTTTTTAAAATGAGAAATCAGTTTGAAAAATCGCTTTAGACTACCTGTAACGTTATATATTTTTGAACGTTATGTACTTGTTGATGTAATGCTTCTCCAATGTAACACTGTGTGTTTCTCACTGCTGCTTCAGATAACTATACTGGTTTTATGTAGCTGCCGATATTATAACCAGTGCTTTTTTCAGTGGGAACTCATGGGAGCTGAGTTCCCATACCTTTTTTGGCCAGAATACATTTTTCCACATAAACTATATAGTCAGGTCGGTTTTTATTATAATGAGTTCCCAAACATTTTTCGATAGAAAAAAAGCAATGATTATAACTGGTTTATAAACTTAAGTAGCGTTCAGTCTCGTTGCACTTTCAAACAACACACCAATCAATGAGGCAAAGTTCCACGATTCAATTATATTTATTCAACAATAAGAAAACATGTAGTATGAACTTGTGTGCAGCAGTATTTACAAAAATGCTTCGTACACTCACTTAGTATCCTGTGTCCCCGAAAGGATACAGACATATACAGACAAAGGATTATCCAGACATACTTTGACACTTAGTATCCTGGGTCCTCGAAAGGATT
The DNA here is from genome assembly GCA_021962125.1 of Bulinus truncatus. NCBI lineage: Eukaryota > Metazoa > Mollusca > Gastropoda > Planorbidae > Bulinus > Bulinus truncatus. Next base: position 663,411 of record JAGDYQ010000308.1, on the reverse strand, counting down.
ATCCAGAGATATTTCAATAAAATAGACTTTGACTGTGTACTGTAAAACGCAATAACTTGATATCTTGTGCCTCTATTATTTCTCCACTAACTTCTCCTCTATCTCTACAACTGGTGTCCTGATGTCTCTATCGTCGATCTGTCGGTCTGCCCCCAAATCTCAGTTACATCTCTTATTTATGTGAAGGTGAATTATCACGTGCCCCAAAGCCCCAGAACTTTTGATTGGCTCCCTAACACCCTTTCTAACTCATCTACATATTAATGACTCTTATTCCAGCCTAGGGATTGGTGCGGCTAAAAACTCACTCTGGTCTAGTATTCCTTTGTCTGCCTAATTACACCTATCGTCACCTACCTCTGGAGGTCATAGACCTGTGATGACAACCAATTTTACTCTAAACAAAGATCAACCGCTGGAATTCTAGTTATCAAAACATATGACTGTATCCTGGACCCATGAGTTTGAACAGTGGTTCTAAAATTGTATGGATCTATCTAAAGCTATTGCTACACTACTTAATTAAAGTAGTTAGACGACTTAGAAAAACTTAAAGAATTTATTTAGCTACTCTTTCTGTTAACTTAGCCTGTTGATTTTATGAAATATGTATATACCATTTTAAACGTTATATGAACTATTTTTATTACTACTGTAAATTAATTGACTAAATTAAATACTTTTTAGCATTATTAATATGCAACTCCAAAAGCGCTTCTTCTATCCATGGCAAGACTGATTTTAGGCCTAAACCACTGGTGCGACCATATTCATCATATTAGTAATATAAGATAATCATTCACAAAAGCATACAATTTCGATTTTAAGCGCAGGTGCTGCAAAATTCTATATTACATTTCATTTAACCATCTTCTATAAAGTCAGTTATTAGTAAAACTAGCCGTCCCGCGGCGTAGCATACGCCGCCTTATTAATCAATATAATTACTGTAATTATATTTTTAAATAAGCAATCAAACAAAATAACAGGCTTATATCTTCGGAAAAATACATGGTTTGCAAAGTTGAACTTTGTCCTGTGCAGACTTTATGGTCACTATCTGGTACCTTCCAGCAACTTGTTTTTTTTTTTATTATTTATTGTTTTTTTTTATTCAGCATTCCCTCATTTCCGCGGATTTAAGGGGGGCATGCCCCCCCCCCCCGTTACCGCAAGTTTAGGTAAGATTAAGTTATCGAAATATTTTTTTTCTAAGACGGGCGGACGGACTATAATTTTTTTTTCTAAGACGTCAAAGTTGCCTAGATCCGCCCCTGAACATGGTTACGACCAAACAATGCTGTTTTAAAATTACTGGAGCTGTCTAGACATGAAATAGTATTGTACAACCACCATTGCGCTCGTATTGCTTAATATATTTCACTATATAAAAGAACAAAACGTCATATAAGAAATTAAAATAATCTGGTTTTATAAAAAGTCAGAAAAATTTAAATTTATCTGGGCATGCCTCCCTTCTGAACCCAGCTGTAGTAAATAGTCTCGCAGGCTGATGTAATAATTGCTGGGTTTTTTCCCCGCTGTCGCAAGTTGTCGTCTGGGATCAGAAAAACAACACGCTTGCTGTGTTTTGCACACTATAGTGTTTTTTTTCCTGTTCGCGAGATGTCGTCTGTGATCGGGAATTCCACAATCTATAAATAGTCTTGCGTGGCGTTCTCAAATTGTGTTATAATATATATATATATATATATATATATATAGATAATCACCAGTGTATTAAAAGAGAGTAATATCCAAATAACATGTAACAAATCAGTCATAGATAGATTGCATTCTTCTAATATGTGCCATTAAAATCACGAGGGCGTACACACATTAATGTTAAATGAATTACATGTAATAGTTTACACATTGTATACAGTTATATTTAAGAAGTGATAATAAAAGATTTCAAATGTCAGGTATCAAAAGTCTTGTGGAAGTGTGCAGAGCTAAAAATCATGAAATAAGGTACTTCCCCTGAATCAATTACTCAATTCTATAAGAAAATCAGAACAGCACAGGCATGAGTGAAAAAACAACAAGTAATAATTTATTTTCAATCAACAACTCCAAAGGCCATTGTTCTTCACGTCACGAAGTCACTGCTTTCACTTGTAGGTACCACAAACTGACTCAAAATCGTGGTTTTGCGTCACTGTAGTCAATATTTGGATAGTTTTAACTTAACGATTTCTCTACGTAAAATTATACCACAATTATACAATTTTAAAGTATTTTGTTAGCCTTACAATAATATAGTAAGTAGTAAAAAAAAGTAGCTAGAGTAAACGGGGCGGTCCGTTCAAATGTCACCCCAGTAACCCTATACGACCCTTTGTTGAATGTTTAGGTGTAGAAATTTTCATAAATACTCTACACGGGCCCCAGGGCAGGACATCATTGCGGGCCCCTTTATAAACAATAATTCGTGAAAAAATTGACATTGTCAGATGCGGGTCCCCTGGCAATGACCCCCTGCTCCCCTCTTGGCGTGCCTGCCTCTAGGCTCTACTTTACTCTAATGACCGGTACGTTACTGCTTACATGTGTGATGTAAGACCAAATCCGAATCCAATACCACAAAACAAATAGTTCAAATCCAAAGATTTTTAAAATCCAACTGTTCACTTTCAGAACATCTAAATGCTAAACACGACAATGCACAGCCCAAAAGAAGGTTCTTCGATACTATAGTCCTAGAAGGAATATCTTCTTGTTTTCATTGTGGCAAAAAGGTCAATAACATCGTCAAAATCTATTTGTCTTGTAAGCTCGCGTTCAATGGACAGAACAGCTATATCCGACAATCTCACAACCTCGACTGGCTCATGGTTGACCGGAGGCAATGTTTTATAAGTTTCATTTTAGAGAAACTTCTTTCACACGATGCCACAGAAACATATATTGTCAGAAAGAATCTTAGAGTCAGGTAAGATATGGCAATGATTCAAAAAAGTCCCACTTGATGATAAACCGTAGAGTTGCAGTATAATCCAATGCTTGGCTTCCTCCAAGTTTATTTCGGCTGCTTGTATGTGTTGTCATAAACGTGGAATTTCTAGTCAAAGGTCTTTTTCAGACAGCTCATCATACACGGTTGTGAGCTTGGTAACAGACAACTGTATTTCTTCGTCGTTGGCACAAATAATATGGTCTGGCTGAACGGTAGAAAAAGTCAGCAAAATGTCATTCACTGCCTTTCCTCTCGTATCTAAAACCATATGAAAACGGTCCAGAGAATCTAACATTGCTTTCTTTGTCTCCTGCTGAAATGACAATCCAGCATCTCTTGCCTACTGTCCTGTCAATCTTCTCTTCCTTATGATTCTCTTATCTGTATGGATATCAAGTTCTTCACAGTCGCAAGTGCCTGCTGGACGGCATTGTCAATAACCTTCGTACGATGCTCTTATACAAAGACCTTGAGAGCCCTTAGTTTGGTTGCATACCATGTCCACGGTAATACCTTGTGTTTGCATGTACTTCTGTGCTAAGTCGACTTCTTGTAAAACATCACCTCAGTAAAACAAGAACGAAATGAAAGAGAAGTCGCATATAAGCTGGCAACAGATTGTGCGCAGCGCCTCTTGTCTCGACGCTTTCTTCGACATCACACAGAGCTTCAATGGCTTCCTCAAACTGGTTAAACTTCTGTATCACTTGCTTCACTGCATCAGCATGTGCACTTCAGCGAGTTGTGGACAGTCTCTTCACTGTTAGACCTGTGTATTTCTCTAGTACATCCCAACGATCGGTCGACAGTGCAAAAATGTGTACAGCGCCTCATGACTTCCAAAAAACGTTACACAAGACGGATAGCTAGCAAACGAATGTTTGTCGCAAAGGTTCAATGAATGATTCGAACAAGGTAAAAAAAAATTGCCTTCGGATTAGTGTCTTTGATCTTTGGTTGCACACCACCGTGGATTCCAGCCATGCTTGCTGCATTATCGTACCCTTGACCGCAACATAACTGAATATCCAGTCCTTCGTTTTCTAGTTTCTCGATTCAATGCAGTAGCTGTTTTACCTTTCAGAGGAAACAATGCATGGAATGACTTCAACTGTACCACCGCTGATCTAATACCGGTCAGATTTCCTGTGTTGGATGGGTTTTTATAACAATTCTATTCTCAGACTATTTTCGCACCTTAGCCTGGCTAAAAACATTTGATGGAGGCGACATAGTGTCACCCACCATATGCTGTCACCCGGGGCGGTCCGCCCCCTCGCCCCCCCCCCCCAGCTACGCCACTGACGAAAACCATCACGAAGTCACTTTTTACCGGCCGACGAGTGATATAATTTGAACATCCTATTTTCAATCTCCGTGCGCTCCAGGGCCATTCGTCCGACATTAATGCCAAATATATCAATGGGTGCGAAAATGAATGCCCTTTACAACCATACTAAGCATTTAATTAAATTATATTTTAAAATATTTTTAATATAAAAGAATCAAAATAAAAAGTAAATTACTATGTGATGTTTTAATTATATAGGTTTATCTTTAGTATCATTAGAAATCTCGCCCATTTCTCTTTTAAAATATGATAATAAAACTTAATTTCTAAACATGGCCCAGAATCGCAGAGCGCTAAGAGATAGCATATATATATAACACATTTTCAACGTATTTTTGCACGACCGTGAAAATGGCCAACAATCATGTTGACAACGCTACACCAGTCACAATAATATTAACTTTATTGGAACTTAAATACCTAGTTATTAAGTAGAAACGAAACAAACTTGTAGATAAATAGTTACATTATTTGTTCATTACTCTTTTAGCTTTACATGTCTTTGGAAATGTTTATTGTTGTAGTTAAAATAACTTTAATTTTATAAACCTCGAGGCCATTTTGATGCTTTTGTACATCGAAAGATACCCCTCATGTTTGCGAACACTTCTATTTTTTTTTAAAGAGATTAAAATATTTTCTAAGGGATTATATAATCAAAATTGATTAGTATATCATTTTTTTAACAATTGTTATATTAAGTTACTCAAATTTAAACACGCATAACAGTCACGTGATCGGTAATTGGTTGTCAATGTAAACATATAGCAGCTTGTAGGACGACTGAATTAACTATTATTGAATGGATATTGGATATTTTTTGAATTATTGTTGTTTTCATAGTCTATACTTAAATTCACAATTATCTAAGTTAGAACCATTTTACAACGTTTTTTATTAACTTCCCTTCTTGTTTGTCTTTCCGGAGTCACTTCTTGTTTGTCTTCCGCTGAATTGAGCAATCCAAATACAGTCGATTCCGCTTAATTGGGACACATCGGGACCAAGGCTTTTTGTCCCAATTAAGCGGCTGTCCCAATTAAAAATACAAATTTACTATTGGCTTCTTGGTTTGGTTTCTTTGAGATTTGTTCCAAATAAGCGGCTGTCCCAACTAAGCGGTGTTCCAATTAAGCGGAATCCACTGTAACTCTTCGTATGTATTAATTGAAAAAAAAACTAAAAAACCTAAAAAGTAGAAAATAAAAATTTCATTATAAAAACATATTTTATAAAAAAAATGTTTTTCTTGCAGAAAATAATTTATGAATAAATTGGTCACATGGTAATAGACTTTATAAGAGCTTCTAGTTTTTATAAAACGAAAAACGTTTGGCGCAGAAACACAAACATCCAGGTCCAGACCTTTCTAAAATACTCTAATTTATATAAGGCACTTGTTACGGGACCATACGTATGGTCTCCGTATTTTTTTTACCCGGGTACCAGCCGTAGATAATATTGCTCCACACCCTAACCCTAACCCTATCCCTAACCCTAACCCTATCCCTAACCCTAATCCTGAAAAAAAAATTCTGAAAAAAAAAAATAAATTATATATGTCATGTTCCTTATACCCTAATATAATGGTCACGTTTGGTCCCGTAACAAGTGCGTTTATATAAATCAAAACCTGTTTAATATAATTTCACTATATTAATAAATTGATTCAATTAAATTTACAAGCATTACATTCTATAGTCTATATCATGAGTTATACAACACAAGAAATAATTGTACATACTCATATGCATTTAGTTATATAAGTTCTAATAATTGATCTGCAATATCGTGATATTTCGAAATCCTTCTGTAATAATTCTTTTGCGATTTAATTTTTAACGTTGAAATAATTGTGCAATAAACGAATTGAAATATACATCTCTTAAACAAAATTTCAGCATTGTAAAACAAACATTCACATAATATAAAATTCATGTGCCCAACGTTAAAGGTGGCAAGTAAGTAATCTTCCGCTTTTTTTGTTTTTGTTTAACATTTTTTTTTTAAAAAGTGCGCTTGTCTTTTCAACCTTTCTCTAGTTTTTTTTTTTTAACCCGGTGTTTTTCACTTTAGTTTGTATTAATATTTGAGACCACCTTTACCTTCCGAGGTTCTTTAATACAACTTTCTTCCTGGTTTGTTTACCTCAACTTTTTTTTTACTCTGCAGCTATAGTAATACCACGCTGCCCTTTTAATCTATATCTGAGACCTACCAAGGTTCTTTTTCACCACTTTCTTCCGCGTTGGTTTCTCCCAAACTACTAATTTCAATTTTACAGCCATAGTTACACCACGCTGCCTTCCTAATCTATAGTTTAGACCACCTCTACCTTCCTAGGTTCTTTTTAACACTACCTTCCTTCCCTTTGTCATAAAATGGAATTTGAAAATAAAATACCTAACAAAAATGCATTACAAGTTTTTATTTCTGGAACCACAGCATTCCAAACATCAGTCCAGACTCTCACCACACTGTTAGAAAAACGTTTCAGCATAGAACACCAACAAATAAAAAGTATCTATAGATTTGAAAACCCCACCAACTGGTTCATCTGTCTTCTTTTAAAAAGGGGCCCAATATTGTCTTCTGTGACTGGGTTCCTGAAGAACATTAAATCTTCTTTCTCAAATAAACTGGTATGTTTTTGAAATTTTCAGGGCTTGTTGTACATTCAAAGTTGAGTGGTTCCTGAAAATTTCAGACCATTTGGTTAAAAACTTTGTGAGATATGATTTTTAGAGCATTTTCGAAAAAAATGCTCTATTGTCCCCGTTTTGTCTGTCTGTCTCTCTGTCCGTCATCACCCTAGATCTCAACAACCATAAGTCCTACACCCATGATGTATATATCATTTAGTAGGTCTTGGCCTGCCAAGTGTACATCAAAAGTTCATTTCGCGATCTGACCTCTGAGGGCCGAAAAAGGGGGCGTTTTAAGTACCGTTTTTGCTTATATTTTAAATATAAAAAATAAAAGCTAATCAAAGGGGCGTAATCTTTATTTATTTTTGTAACAGTTATTCAACATGATTACTGCCCTCTCTATTTATCGTAAAGAAAATGCTCTAAAATGTCCTTTGTCCGAAACAGAAAAGACTTAAATTGCTTGTTTAAATTTTTAAGGGTAGTCACGAGTTCGCGTAACATTTACATTTTCGCGATATTTGAACGTGAATATTTCAAAAACTAAAAGAGGTATCAGACTGAAATTTTCAGTATTTACTCATTGTTTTGTCTTGAGTTGAATGATGTATTTATCTCAAGTGTAGCTTGCACAAAGAATGCCCTAAAATTTTCCAAACATTGCACTTCAGACAGTTTTCATCTATATTTGACCCAGTATAGCCAAGAACCTATAAGACATGAAATGATTTTTGTTATACAATTAGTAAGTAACATATATGTGTTTACTTTTTTGATAGAGAATTCCTGTTAATCAAGTAATAGTATACTCATGTTGGGCCCCTTTAAGCTTCATGGTCTGCTTTTCTCTCATCAAGCCAAGCTTTCTCACTGTTTGTCAACTATGAGCTGGATGTAGAGACATCAATAGCAGCAAATCGTGATGAATCAAGGGTCGGTCACGTTTGAACAGTGAAAAGTGTGTTCCAGATGATTTAAACAACTTGTCAAATACTGCTGCTGATATTATTTCAAAGATGTGAGGACGGCATGCTAGAAATAGAAGGCGTTTGTCAAACATCCTCTGAATAACTGTTATGGCGCCAGTAAGAAATTCTGTGTTAGAACTTGTATCAAAACAAAGACCAGCCAGCCATTCTGGGACACCTTTCAACTCATGTAGTATCTGAACCACAGCTTTATCCATTAATTCACCAGTTGATCTTGGAAGTTGTAGAATTGTCAGAAGCTCTTCAACCTTCACTCAAGACACAACAATTGGCATTCGAGCAACTAGCTTGCCTGATTGGCCACCAACATATGGTAGTAATTTTCCATCAAAATGAGCAACTAATGGTGTGCTTGGCACAAACATCTCCTTCTGGTTTACTGTGACTGATTGGCAAACATTTTTTCTAGCTCTATATATTGTACTTGTTGACAGTGATACTGTTGTTGATTCATCAGCTGGAAAAATTCAACTCTCAGCTCCATCTGCCTATCACTTCGACAGCCTTTGTTCTTGCCAAGCTTAACATATCTCTCGTACAATGCTTTCAGCTTGGCAACAGCATTGGGTTTCTGTTTTGTTGGGATGTGCGCTATAAACCATATAGCAAAAACTTCATCGATCACATTTGAGCAGTTCAGAGAGAGAAAGCTTCTGACTCTTCAAGTAATAAAGCAAACGACGCAGAGTGAGCCCTATAGTTGGTAGGCTGTTAGAACAAGTGACTAAATCAAGAGATGCTAACTGTTGACCAATCAACCAGACATCGATTTCACATCTAGTTTTGAAAGTCTTTTGAGGTACAGATGCCATATTAATTATTACAATTGAACTCTAAATCTGAAATCTGAAAGAAAAAGAACGCACAGCAGTGTACATTGCAGAATGAATAATGCGGAATTAGCAATCTAAATGTCAATAATAGTACACTACAAAGACAATTTAAACAAGCAATTAAGCCTGTTCCATTCTGGACACAGGACGTGTTAGCGCATTTTCATGTTATGTATCAGTACGTTTGTTAGCTTTCAGTAAATATTTGTAAATTTTGGAAATGTTTATAAATTCAATTGTGTAATGCATATATCTGTAAAAAAAAATATTATAAAGACGTTTCTTTATATTTGAAAAAAAAATATTTTCTCTTAAATCTAACTACAAGTGGTTTGTGGTTACTGAAATAGGACTCATAATTGAAAACATTCGAAATTGTAGTCATTTAATCGTCCGAAAACTCCGTCAATTGTTGCATAGCTCTGATACTTTCAATTAAACTCCGAACACAAGCTTACTATTTCATTTGATGAGTTTCTTAATAAATCTTGGTGAAACTACGTGCTGCAGTATTTCGCACCAAATGAATGGGTTATTGAACGAACAAGGTGTATAAATAATATATAAGCCCATTAGGAGCCCTGAAGCCGGCCCTCAGAGGTCCTATCGCGAAATGAACTTTTGATGTACACATGGCAGGCCAAGACCTACAAAATGATATATACATCATGGGTCTAGGACTTATGGTTGCTGAGATATAGGGCGCTCCATTACTAATATAGCTTATATAGTAAAAAACGGTACTTTATAAGGCCCTTTTTACGGCCCTGAGAGGTCAGATCGCGAAATGGAAAAAAGTCATTTCTTGGCAGGCCAAGACCTACAAAATGATATATACATCATGGGTCTAGGACTTATGGTTGTTGAGATATAGGGTGATGACAGACAGACAAAACGGGGACAATAGAGCATTATTTTTTTCGAAAATGCTCTAAAAATCCACTCCAAAATTGCATCATATAGGCTTACGAACAGGGACGAGGCGTGAGTGTTGCCGGTCTAACTCTTAGAGAAAAATTGATTGATGATTTTATAGCCATATACAAAGCACACACGAACAAATATCTGTATATTTGTATAAAGTATTGCACTAATAATATACACAATTTATATAAATACATTTTATATATATTTAAACTTGTAATCATTTTATTATGAAAGATTATGCTAACTATATTCAATGCACACAGGACCATTATATAGCTATAAAATGGTCTTGAGCAGTCTGTTAATGTCAATCTTTTTGACTGAAATTTTTACTGGTTACCTAATACATCAATCCTCATCCATTAATGCCCTATGGGGTTAAATTTGAAAAAAAATTGTTTTTAAACACTCTAGTATATATATATATATATATATATATATATATATATATACTTATAAGACGCATTTGTTGTCTGTCTGTCTGTCTGCCTGTTCCCTTATAACTCAAGATCCAGACAAACAAATAACGTGAAATTTGTTACACATACACATAATTACATGGGGAAGGTTATAGGACAGGTTTCGTTTCATATCGATGGGTAGTTTAATTGTAATTAATTTTTTTTTTATTTTAGTATTTTACTATATTAAAGTAATCTCGACGGCGCCAAAAATAAAATTCCTCTGTGACGTCATTTCCCTATGATCGAATAGAACTTGCGCGCTGGTGCTGTATTGTGCCTTTGTGATGCAAAGAATTGTTGATGTTTTTTCATGCTCTCTGATGTGTACAGTTTGAGGAAGGTAAAGGAATAAAGAAGGATTTTAGAAGAAGTGTGAAACCATAATAATAAGTATATATATATATATATATATATATATATAGAGAGAGAGAGAGAGAGGGGGGGCAGGGTGGAGAGAGAGGAAAGGAGGGTAGGAGGGAGGGCGGGAGGGGGGAGAGAGGAGGGAGGGGGTGGGCAGGGGGGAGAAAAGGAGGGGGAGAGAGGGAGATGGGAGAGGGAGTAGGGGGAGAGGGAGAGAGAAAGGAAGGGAGAGAGGGGGTAGGGAGGGAGAGAGAGGGGAGGGAGGGAGAGAGGGAGGGAGAGAGATAAAAGTGAGAGGGGCAGGGAGGGAGAGAGAGGGAATGAGGGAGGGAGGAAGGGGAGAGGGGGGGAGAGAGAGGTAGAAAGGGGAGGGAGGGAGAAAGGAGGGAGAGAGGGAGGGAGGGAGAGAGGGGGAGGGAAGGAGAGAGGGAGAGGATGGGAGAAATAGGAGGAAGAGATAAAGAGAAAGAGGGGGCAGGGAGGGAGAGAGAGGGAAGGAGGAGGGAGGAGGATGGACGGGGGGGGAGAGAAGGAGGGGGAGAGGGGAGAGAGGGAGATGGGAGAGGGACGGATAGAGATGGGAGAGAGGGAGGGAGATGGAGGGAGGGAAAGGGAGAGAGGGAGGGGAGGGAGGGAGAGAGGAAGGGAGAGAGGGGGTAGGGAGAAAACAGAAGGTAAACAGAAAACCTTATTTTAAACCCGGGCAAAGCCGGGTACTTGCAACTAGTATATATATATATATATATATATATATATATATATATATATATATATATTAGGGTGGAGCTTATTTTTAAAGTTGTGAAAAATAACCTTTTTACCCTCTCAGTTCATTTCTAATATAATGAAATAAATTCATGCAAAATATCAGCTAGATTAATGCCTTATTACTGGAAGCTCAAAAGCATGTTTGTTCTTACAGTTTTGTTTATTAAGGTTTGCCAGGTTTTATGGCCAAAACACTAGGGGTGTGCCGGAATCCGGTCCGGAATCCGGTTCCGCCGGATTTTGCACTATCCGGTGAAATCCGGTTCTGCCGGATTTTCATGTATCTGGAATAACCGGATTGCGGAATATACCGGTTTTGGAATTTGCCAGATTTTGTGACTCACCGGATCATAATCTGAAATAAAAGTAATTCTCTTTCCCGAATTCCACACGATCACGGCACATTAATCGATTTTTTCGAGCGTTGAGCTTGTTTAATGTTTTGAACATACCAGAGACTAGAGTCAGCACCGCTAATAGTGGCCAATCGGCCAATTTGAAATGTTGTCATGTTTTACGAACGCCACAACTAGGGAGCGACCGATAATCGGATCGGTATCGGTATCAGACCGATATTGGCACTATGGGTTAACTATTGGACCGGCCGTTTTTTGGCTGCCGATACATTGTTTTTTTTCACAGCAGAGTTGCAGGAAAAAAAATCAGTAAATAACCCAATTCTATAACCAGATCAGACAAGATTTTAAAAAAAAGGAAAAAAAAAACCCGTACACAGAAACTGTCACGTCTACATAAAATTACATCAGAGATATGACCTTGAAACAATAGGATTGGCATTTCTTAATTCTAATGTATGACCTTGAATGATACAATTAGTGAACATCTGTGTGTATTTTTTTTGGAATGGAAAGTGGGGGGGGGGGTAAGCAAGACACGCGTGGGCGAAGTGTTACAAAATATGTGAACATGGGTTGACATACGTCATACAGCAAGAGAAAAACACGTGTTTGGCATTGTTGTTGCTTAAGGGGCTGTCCATTAATTGCGTTAACTAAATAGGGTGGGGGGGGTCAGAAAATTTTTGACAATTGTTGACAAGGGGAGGGGGGAGGTCAAGAAAAGTTGACGTCAACAATGTTACTTTTTTTAATTTATTATAATTACTTAATAAATAGGAAAATTAAGCAGCGTTTGTAGTTCTGTGTTACACACTCGCTTAACATTCAGTATTTTAATTAAACTAACTATATTCCTACTAATTTTGCCACATAAACATTTTGGAAGCCACCTTTTTTAGAGGGAGGGGGGTAATCAAATGTTGACGTAATTTTATAGGGAGGGGGTCTCTGGAAGTTTGACAAGTTGTTGACAAGGGGGAGGGGGGAGGTGAAAATCGCCAAAAATTTGTTGACATAAATAATGGACAACCCCTAAAAAGAAAATATCGGTATCGGTAAAAATGCTGGGAGGGGGGGGGGAATATCGGTATCGGACTATCGGTAAAAAGGCATATCGGTCGCTCCCTAGCCACAACAGTAACACGCAAATCACCACAAGAAATCTTTAACGGGGAATCGTTTTGTGTTCGTTTTAAATCTTGTTTACCCTCCGAAATTTTTTTAATGGCATGTTTTTTTGTTATATATAAAGGTAAAACAGTTTTATTTCATACAATAATTGTATCAATCATTTAAAAATAACTTTTTACTACGACGACAAATAGAACGCGTCATTTCGTGTATTTTTTTACCGCAAATTTGTAATAGACTAAAAACAAAATGGTCGCTTTATGTATTTAACAATTTTATTATAAACAGAATATCTGAAATAGAGTAGATAAATTAATAAGGCTGTGCTATTCGGACCCGGGTCCCAATAAAATCCGATTGTTATTCGGACCCGTGGCAAATATGCAGTAAGCTTAGCTACATTTAAACTTTATTAGACGGAACCCGAAAAAATAATAATACAGAGTCCGCTTAGCGGAACCCTAGACTGAGTAACGATTAAATCATACCATTCAAACAAGTATTTAAAAAAATAAACAAAAAACAATAATGAAGTTTATGTATAGCTAAGCTCAGTGCATATTGCCCCTGGTCCGAATAACAATCAGACTTTATTGGGACGGGGTCCGAATAAAAATCGGAGTTTATGGGTACCCGGGTCCAGGCCCGTAGCCAGAGGAGGGCTAGGGGGCTGAGCCTCTCCGTTCATGACCTGAGACCCCCCCTCCGTGCATGATTTGAGCTTTTTGACAAAATTTTAATAATAACGGCTATAAACATCAATCATTTTGTTCAATTTAGTTTTAGGGGCCTGGACTGAGCTGGACAATCAACTTTTTAAAATATTAATATCAGCACGGGGGCCCGTGTCACCCCAGCCCAGGGACCCGAAATTTCTGTCGGTGGGCCTGTTCGCAACCTTTTAATAGTTTTATATATTGAATACAATGATATTGACTTCTGACTTCACTTTTATACATATGTATAATAAAATAATAAAGTACAAACTCCGTGATTTCTGAGTGATTTGCAAATGTACTTTTTAGTAGAATTAATTTTATTTTAAAGTGAATAATTGCGACTGGTCAATTTGTTGTTGATAGAACTGTTCTTTGTTTTCAAAATTTTATAAGAAATATCACACAAATAGCTAAGCTATATTCGTGCATCTTTGTCGTTCTTCCCGGGTTGTACGTTAAACCAACAGTATAATAATATAAATCAGGTATCTATTATGTAACAATTGTGTAGCAAGACAAATGGTCAATTCATTTATAACAGGAATCAGAAATTGCTCAGCCTCAATAAATTTTCATCATTAAAACTCTTTACTATTTAAATTATTTTTAACAAAACTGCAACACGCCATGCATTATTGAAACGTAGTTAAAATTATATATTTCTTATTAATAGCTAAACAATTGGTAATACAATTCACCATTCATGATATGGAAATGTAAAAAATTTCTTGGGGTGGGGACTCACTAAGGTTCCCTCCCCAAACCCCTCCTCTCCGTTTGCAAGCTTTCGGCGCCACGCGCCTCCATCTTCGCCCCCCGAACATTTCTTCTACCCCACCAGGAGCGGAATTAGGGGAAGGGGCCGGGGGTGGCATTTACCTCTCCCCCCCCCCTGAAATATTTTTTGTTCAAAGACCAATTTTCAACAATGTAAACAATTTCACCCCTCCCCCCGGTCAAAGTTTTGCCCCCCCCCCGTCAAAGTTGTCTAGATCCGCCCCTGTACCCCAGGATCAGTTCTTCGCCCCCCCCCCCCGGGCCGAAAAAAATTTCTTTGCTCCCCTGAAAATTTCTTCGCCCCCCCCCCCAATGCAATATTCCTGGCTACGGGCCTGCCGGGGTCCGAATAGTCACTTCGAATTTATAAATATAAATACTGAAGTCTTTAAATTATTTTAAATTATGTATCATTTTACTATTGGCTAATTTGATCATTGAAATAACTTTTTATATCTTATGAAAATGGCGACTAGTGAAACCTCGATAAAAAATAATGATATGTTTCTGGATGCACTGAAATGGTTTGGTTTTAGTAAAACCGACATGCGTATATTTTTCAAGTTCCTGATTATGGGGGTGAACGCGGCAAAATTTACATAACTTTTTATCAGCGGCATGTTAGCGTTGAGCAATTACAATAATTTTTGTCTCGTGCGATACTATGTTAATAGGGAGCCGGAGCTGTGATTGTGTGGCATCACTGGAATGTGTACATTATTTGGCTGTGGACTTGGAGTAATTTAACACTGTTAACAAACTAATAGTTAGTTATCAACATCTTATTTTTGCTTCTTTAGGCCAATTGAATTCATTAAAATTTGTACTTCAATTTTCAAACTTGTAAAGTACAGAAATACAGAATTATTGTTCTCAAATCTCAATTCAATTCAATCTTGTTATTTGTTGTTTTTTTCAATTAATTATCCATTTCAATACACATCATAAACTATGAACATTTGAACAATAACAATAAGCAATAAGCATCCATCATCCAATGAGCCAATGACAAGACGAGATGAACTCAGATGATGAGTCTGACTTTCTCCTCAGATTTAAAACAATTAGTACACTCAATAGTGTCACGGGTTGAGACTAATCTGTCGAAACCATCCCCTTTACTCCAACCCTTAACTTAATAGTATTACTAACGTTAAGATGTATATTATACCATGTATAATAATATACGTTCCCGTTCTCCAGTTCCCCACCCTTTTTACCCCACCCCCGTAATTGCGTCATAAGAGCAGGTGGTCAGCGAAACCTCCGCCGATGAACAGGGCAGTAGTTGACAGAAACACGTTACATTCCTCGCGGGATTCTCCCTGGCACTGGGCTCCTGTTCAAAGCCGACAAAGGGACTGATGTCCAGTTACTTCTGTCTTTGTCGGTAAGACGTACTTCTCCCCCCCTCCCCATCTAGGCTCCACCCCCTGATTTGACAGAAACAGATATTATAATTGATTGGCTAGGGGTCACGTGAGATAAGTGATATGAGAAATGTAAGAGAGTTTTAACGACATTTGACCGGTGAGCCGGTCGTGTCTAGTCGCAATTCGACTGAGTGATCTCTGAGTGAGAGAGAGAGAGAGAGATAGAGAGAGAGAAGGGTGATCTATCGAGAGAACGTCCCTTTGATTCTATTCATTGATACTGGATTAATCTTTGGCATTTTGGATTACTTTTGCTTATGATTTTAAAGACCACCAGATCTCTGTTACGGACTGGTGTCTCTGTAAATAAATATATTTTGTTGCTGTACACACTTGTTGAATTGATCATCGTCACTTATTGTACGTTTAATTGTTGGTGAGACTGTATGTGGTAGAAACACGAATACAAATACGGGTCATCATTGAGTCAGCCCTCATACTCTTAGCAACAAGCCAAGGGCACCCTCATAGGGGTCCTCAACAAATAGTTAAAAATTACACTGCCAAGTGGCAAGTGTCAAAGTAATGAAAGTAATAGACTAATAGTAAAGTTGTTTTCCTTTGACCTTATAGCGAGTTAGAACTTAACAGCGAGTTTTATTACTTATGGATAATAACTTATTATCAATCTGCGTTATATTCTGATTTCAGTGATCACTGAATAATTTCTGTTTTCTAATTTATTTCAAAGTTCTTCACTTCCAACTTCCAATCAGCCAATGTCATTTAGCCGTTTCTGTTCAGAAGGCATCCAACCCCTCAGATTTAACGGTATCTGCAAAGTACCAAAATCCGGAATAATAATCCGGATCCAGTACCGGATCCGGCGGATTTCGCATAAGAAAATCCGGATCCGGATGGAAAAAACGGATCCGGCACACCCCTACAAAACACTCAAAGATGAGGCATTTATGTAACAATTTTTAACATTCATATTGATCTGATGGGCCATAATAATTTTGATGCTGTATCCAATGCACTGCAGGCCTATAGGCATGCTCAGCCAAGATGAACTGATGATATTATTTAATGATGTCAGCACTCTATGCCTTTCTAATCTGCAGTGCATTCACAGCTGAGCTGACCTCATATAGTTTATTCATTCTGAAGTAATTATTACAGTTGAAATGTCTGAATTCAGATTTATGTTAAATTGATTAATAACTACAGAGCAACTTTTCAGAATTCGTTAGTTACTGTTTTAGACCGAACCAAGACTTCAGACCTCAAAGCAACATTCCTTCTTGCTGAAACTGCCAAAAGCTTGGGACATAACATGACAACCAATCCCTCAATCATGACACCATTCGCTGAGAGAGGATGAAACAAAGGGCTCAGTAGGCAACGCAGTTGAAAGCAGAATTTAAAGGTGATGTTCCGCTTGTTGCCCACTGAGACAGCAAGTTGCTTCCAATGTTCCCTCTAAGGATTTGGGGTTTGTGCGCCAAAATTTAATTGATGTGTAAATAGTGCGCCAATAGCACGACGCGCACTACAAATACAATTACTGTCATTTGAAAAGAAAATAAATAATAAGATAATAGAGTCAACCACATGGGGAGCTTCCATATATGTACATGTAGGAAATTTTTTATAAAGCTTTTGTAAATAAATTCTTTTAGAATTTAAAAAAAAAATTATGGTTGCAGTAAATATGGTTAAGTATAAGAAATAACATTTAAAAATGACGAATATGCAACCAAGAAAATAGAGATAAACTGATAAGTTTTTAGATATAAATATAAATGGAACTTTACGTGAGATAGACACACACTAAACTAAATTTTAGTACAATAAGATAAAAAAGAAAACCCAAGAATTGAAGTCAATTAATTTTATTTGGTAATAATTAACTTTTCCCTTCTTCCGTTTTCTGCTTTCCAAAAGTCATATACATGATCTGTGTTAATGACATTTTCAGCTAATAAATATGACTTAATTCTCATTAAATGTTACAAATGGTCTACATCAAGCCTATTTTGCATTTTTGTTTTAATTGCATTCATTAAGCTGAATCCTCTCTCACAATCTGCACTTGAAGCTTGAAAAGTTCCATAAATATGAATAAGAAGACAAAGTTCACTAAACTGTTCATTTTCCTGCACACAATTTACAATGTCCTGAAAGCTTTTCAGTGTTCCAAATTTTTCTTTTTCATTTAAAAGTAGCTTCAACTCTGAATATTCATTCTGAACTTCTTTTGCAAAAGATGTCGCAACCTTTTGGAATAAGGTGCCATAACGATTCACTAGTCTTCGAAGTTGATCAGTGACAAAATAAAAACTGTCCAAGTTTGATGGATTAAAAAAAAACACCCTTATCAAACACACACCAGTCCTGTAATTCCTGATCTGGAAATCTTTTGTCCATGTGATCACGTGTCTCTTTAATAAATTTAATAATATCATCTGTGTTGAGTGAATAATTATATGATGATAATAGATTTTTCACTTCTTCCTCAAAATATGTACTTTCCCCAAGATACTGTGATCTCAGTTTCCTTATTTTGGCTTTGGCAAACTGAAACGCCTCGACTGTATTGAGGTTGCTTCTCTGTAGAGTCTTACATAATTCTGCTAACTCGCCAAGAACATTACATGCAACGCGAATCTCTGGTTTTGTTAATTTGTCAAGACAGTATTTGTGCACTGGGTAATGAATTTCGTTTACTTCCTCTCTGCAATACTCAACCAAAATATCATAATTCTTTATCAAAGCACTAACAGCAAAATGCCTAGAAAGCCATCGTATTTGATTTAATGGCCTGAAAGAAAAAATAACACAATCTTCAGCTTCTGCTATTTCTGCCAATTTTGCCTTTTTTACACTTGACCTGCTGAACAATGTATAGACAGTACGTATTAAAGTTTCTAGTTGTTTCATTAATTTTATTTTTTTCCATGCATCATCTAATCCTAAATCTTCTCTATGAGCGACACAGTGTTGTTCAACAAGATGAGGAACAGGCTTGCGTAATATGGCAGCAACACCATTATTCTTGCCAAGCATCACAGATGCATCATCCGACGTGAACATAATCATTCGATTTAAGTCAAGATTAGTTTCTTTGTAAAAATTTCACAATTGCAGAAACAATTGAATTGCTATCGCATGCTGTTAGTTGTTTAATACCAGCAAAAACAGTTTCATAAATCTGTTTGTGAGCATTTCTAAATTTAATGTACAATGTCAGAATTTTCGAAATGGAAACGTCTGTACTTCATCCACAATAAGGCTGTGGAAAGAAGAATCTCGAATTTCTTTTAAAACTTTAGCTTTAGTATTGTCCTAACTATCAAATCTTTCTAGGAGCGTCACCTGGTCGTCATTGTTAACCCTCCTAGCCTGTCCGACGTCGCCTCCCGGTCTTCACACCTTAGATGTCTTCTTAAAACGTCGAAGGGAATTGTCTCTGTCTCTACATCTACTCTAGCTCGTCACAATATCACCAAATGACTCGACTCCTGATCGTCACCCTTTCGCTTCGACTTTTTTCTTTTTTTTTCTCATTTATATAGCGCGAGTCACGGCGGAATTTTATGACAAAATTTTATGTAATTTTTTTTTCTTTAATCACAAATTTTGTGCGCCAAGCCAAAAACCAAAAAGTTGTGTACTGAGGTCTAAAAATCGTGCGCTAGCACAGGCTGGCGCAGCTTAGAGGGAACGTTGGTTGCTTCCTGATCTGACTGGCAATGAACAAGTAGATCGCCTCCCAGTTATTGTATCAGGTAAATGTGTTTCTCAGCTGCTAACTAATGCGAAGATACCAAGTGGAACATGTCAGGCTCAAGCTACAGCAATTTGTGAAACAGTTGAAGATTGGAGTGTAAGTAATAAAATCTGTGCAATGTGTTTTGACACAACTGCCTCTAACATGGGTCGACTGGCAGGAGCATGTGTCCTGCTAGAATAAAAGCTTGGCAGAGAGCTGTTATCACATGCATGCAAGCACCACATTTTGGAACTTCTGTTTGTGCAGTTTTTGAATCATGCTTAAGTGTCAAATCAGCACCAGAAATTCAACTTTTCAAGAGATTTCGGGACTACTGGGGATTCATTGATCAAGAGAAGTTTGAAACAGCACTTGAAAGTGAAACAGTTCTCTGTTGGTGCAAGATATCTGAGAAAACACTGTAGAGTTTGCTAACAAGCAGCTGGAGCAGCATCAGCCTAGGGATGACTACAGAGAATTCCTTCAACTGGTTTTGATTTTTCTTGGATCCAAACCCCAAGACGCATTCATTTCATGGCGCCTGGAGCCATGCATCATGCTCGATAGATGTCCAAAGTTCTGGATTTATAGAAGTCAGCTTTATTCTCACGGGCTCTAGTTGTCCTAAAGAGGAAAAGGGAATATAGGATATTTGTGTTTTTGCAGCACGATTGCATCTGAAGTCATGGATAACATCCCCTCTCTCACCCAATGCTCCATACAATGATTTTCTTCTGCTCAATGAACTCCTCGACTATTCCACCATAAATGATGTGATATTGAAGGCTGCATCAAAAAAATTTGCCGGTCATCTATGGTAATGATTGCTTTGGCGCTCTTTGATGACCGTGTGAGTTCTCAAAAATCAAGAGGTTGATGGTACATGCCATGAAAAATGAAGATAATCCTGAACATGATTATACAAAGTCACATCACAGTGGATTTGGCATTGTTTCGAGATAAACGCTTGGAACGATTTGTTTCTGCAAAGTCAAAGAAACTGTTTTAAATCCTAAAGTTATTAGACACATTTCTAGCAACAGATCCAGAAAGCTGGTATTTTCAGGAGGAGTTTCAGCAGGCTATGGAAACCGTTCTCGCTCTTAAGTTCGTTATTGATTATGCTGAGAGCGGAGTTGCCTAAATTCAGGAAATCACAAGGTTGATGACACATAGTGAGTTACAACTTCAGTTTCTACTACAGGTTGTCCAGAATCAATATATAGATGTTCTTAGATTACTTACACTTACACTCTAATAAAGATTTCGTTTTTTTAACTAGTTATACCTATAGTAGGGTGACAACTATTTACATTTTTTTTCGTAACGAAACTTAAACCCCTTACATTCGAGGAATAATTGTATGTAGATGACAGTAGCAACATTAATTTTTTTTAATTGAAAAAATTTCCCCCATCTTTTCATTTTTGTTTTCTCATATCGCGCAGTTTGACGCTCTGTTTCAATTTCACACTGAATTTTTATATGACTTTCTAGACTGCTTTTAAGCACATTCCAGTCATCTGTTTCCATTTGTTTATAAACAAGAATCTACCCTCATCTTCCAAACAGAATAGGGATCCAAGAATTCTATCTGTTGAAAAGCTAATCAATCTCACATGGATGCCGACAAACCGTCAAATTCTTGGAAACTTCACTTTTCTGTTCAATAGCCAGAAACGGCGACTGGATCGAATCAAAATTATGATTACTGATATAGAATTGCTCTGGAGGGAAATTCTAGACTTTCCACTATTATCCAGCACACTAATCAGAATGAAACTCAATGGTCTAATTGATTTATATGACAAAAACAAAAAGAAACCATCTGATAACACTTTCTCAGTTATTTGATGTCACCAACGTTAATGGAGAATGGAAAAGCACAGAGGATAAAGAGCTCTACCAGAGGCAAGTTAACAGTGGAGGAAAGATTGGTTATTCAATGGTCAAACAAGCCCCTTTGGAATCATTCCACCCAAGAAAACGAATCCGACTATCAAAAACTCAATCTCAAGCCAGCTCTTCTCAATCACAACCTACAAAAACACATACAACTGTCTCACAACCTACACAAACACATACAACTGTCTCAAAACCTACACAAACACACACAACTGTCTCAAAACCTACACAAACACACACAACTGTCTCAAAAACTACACAAACACATACAACTGTCTCAAAACCTACACAAAAACATACAACTGTCTCAAAATCTTGGATTCTGAAACCTCTGCTTCTTCACCCGAGTCGCCAACTATTTCTTAAACGTCATCTTCTGAATGCAAACCGAAATACCAAAGAGCAAGCACTAGAACGGCGGGTTTACTAGTACTGAAAAACATTTCTACACATAAAGCACATGACGTTCTTGCAACCATTGCTGAACAGGGTCATGATGTGCCGGTTCCAAGTCAGGCGGGTGTCTGGAAACGAGTAATCTCTGAAGGACGGAAAATGAAAACTAAAATTGTTCAAAAACTTCAAAGCAAAGATCCCTATTGTCTCCAGTTTGATGGTAAAAGAGTGCAAGGGGAAGAGTATCAAGTAGGTTTGCTGAAAAATATGACAACCGAAATCAAACTCGGTATTCTCAAATGTGAGAGTGGTTCTGCCGCGGCCATTCACAATGAACTACATCAGCTAATTGATGAATATGATGCTTGAGAAAATATTTGTATGTTAATTTGCAACACGACCACAGAAATACTGACCATTTGCACGGGATTGTAAACCTCATACAGGATGATGCCTTGAGCAATGGCTTTCAGAAGCCACAATATATTGACTGTCAGCACCATGTACTCGACCTTCTTCTGAAACATGTCATGAATTTTCTTATTCAAGAGCCAACGAGCAAACCAGAACTCAACTATTCCTTCATTGGCAAATTAACACAAAACTATGTCACTCTTCAAGCTGATTACCGCTTCTTGCGACAGAAGATGTTAGCACAGGCGAGAACCCACGTTGGCCTCGCATCAGCTGGAATAAATTACCAAATTTACACCAGGCAAGATGGAACTCACGTGCAATATTTACTGTTATAGCATTATTTCTGATACCAGAGTGGCGCAGCATTCTCGCTTCTGCCTGCAACTTCATCTGCTACGAATGGGCAAATGCTTGGTTCGATTCGCAACACTACAATGAAGCGTCCTTCAATGAACTGTTTACCTCACTCATCAAGATAAAATGCAAGAAGGCAATTAAGTGTTTAAAGACCCATTGGTCAGTCGAGAAGTCATTAATTGACATTCCCAGATCTAACCAAATTGCTGAACGTGCTGTGAAACTGATGGCGGAACTTCATGCGAAATCGAGAAAAATTGAATTTTTGAATCTGAAGTTCATAGGACAAAATATGTTTTGAACATTTCTTGTACATTCTGTACATATTACTAACTGTTCTGTATCTTATTTGTTAATAAAAGTTGATTAGTTATTATTAATACTCTTTTGAATTAAGCTAAAAAAAACATGTCCTTTTTTTTGAAAAAAATAATATTTTTTTCACTTTTTTATTCCAAAAAATGGGGAGGTGGGGGAACTTTTTTTAAAAAAAAATTAAAAATGCAATTCATATTCTTAAATTACACATAAAGTTTCCTCGATTGCAAGTTGTTTTTTTTTTTTTTTGTTATCACCCTAAACTATAGTCCTATCCCTTATGATCACCCATTGTTTGATTATTATATTGTTCCCCTTTTTGTTGAAGGTGGTAGGGCACTTGGGACCTGTGATGGAGTGTGAGGTGAAGGAAAAGAGAGGGGGGAAAAGACTTACACAAATAGATATGTATCTTAACAGCAAGAAGGAGACACTAGCAGCTATAGCAGTATAATAATTTACCAGCTAATAACATTTTTCTTCAAACTATTTTTTTAAACTCATTTACTTAATTTTTACATTTACATTTAATTTCATTTACATTTACTCATTTAGCAAGCAGTGTTAGTGTGTTTAACTTGTATTAATTGCATTTAGTTGAATCAATGATCAAATAATAATTTAAGTCCACGTGTTTCGTTTTTCGCAATAATTTGACTTTCTTATCAACTTTCACATCATTGAGCTACCTCTAAATGATTAGATAAGAAGGTCAATTTTTTTTATAATGTTTTTACACGGAGAGAAACTTTTTCAGAGGGTAAGACAGCAAAAATTCAACATTTTTATTTTTATGAGTCCCTAAGCTCCACCCTAATATATATATATATATATATATATATATATATATATATATATATATATATATATATATATATATGTAAAGGATAGTATTTATATGAACTGGTTTATAAGGAGAAACTCAATTCATATTCCATGGTTCATACAGTTTATTAACAATACGATAAAATATAAACAGTAGAATAAATCCAATATAAACTGAATTATCACAATGACTGATAATCTCAACTCAATGAATAAATACTTATTAACTTTCCAATAAACTCAACTGATTAAATAAACTCATATACTCTGATACACTGAATATGCTGATTCACTAATTGACTGATGATCACACAGCCCAACAAAAAAAAATTTTTTGCGAGTTGCCAAGAATGTTTGAATGAATTTATAGCAATTCATGGGTGCTGATTTCAAAACTGCCACTGCTTTTGCTGAATTGGCTCTAGTTTCTGAGATATTGGACACCCTTGAAAATATGATTTTACCCTTTGTGTAAAACAAATGCAATAAGTTTGGTGTCTGTTGTTTAATTTAACTATACCAAGTTATAACTTTGTTTAGTTTTTTTCTCTTTTATAGCTGCTTTCTACAGACATCATGAGTTCATCACGAAGATGCTGCAAACATAGTCCGAATGTATTCTGTTACATCTGTGGAGAATACATGATTGAAAAGCAAAGAAGAAATATAACCGAATTTGTGCAGCAGGCATATTTGGCTTATTTCGGTGTGAAGCTGGGAGACCAAGACAAGTCTTGGGCTCCCCATAAGGTCTGCAAAAACTGTGTGGAGAGCCTACGGCAGTAGACAAATGGTGAGAAGAAAAGTCTACGTTTCGGTGTACCAATGGTATGGCGAGAGCCGAAAGACCATTTTGGTGATTGCTATTTTTGTATTGTGAATGTTAAAGGCTTCAATCGCCACAAGAAATCTAAGTGGGATTATCCTGATCTTGAATCTGCAAGGAGACCAATTCTACATAGCAGTGAAGTTCCTATACCAGTGTTTAGTGGATTATTAGAGCTTTCACCATCAGACTCCGACGAGGGGCAAGATCTGGAGTTTTTGGCAGGTGAAAAAGGTGGAAGCGATTATGAAGAAAGTTCTTCAACACCTCAACCATTTAGTCAAGAAGAACTCAATGACCTGATACGATACCTAAATATGCCCAAGCAAACATCTGAGCTTTTAGCGTCCAGGCTCAATGAAAGAAATTTTCTCAAACAAGAAGTTTAAAAATATCTTATCGGAAAAGAGAAGAGTTTCTTCTTCCATATTTCAGCCAAGAGGAAGATCTTGTTTACTGTAATGACATCCTTGGACTTCTGCTCCAAATGGGACTACAAGACTACCATTCCAAAGACTGGCGTCTTTTTATAGACAGTTCCATCAGAAGCTTGAAATGTGTTCTGTTACACAATGGTAACCGTTATGCATCTCTTCCTATTGCTCACTCAACAACACTAAAGAAGAGTATGAGAATATCAAAACAGTATTGCAGAAAGTCTGTTATTTTGAGCATCAGTGGTCAATTTGTGTTGATCTAAAAATGGTAAACTTCTTGCTTGGGCAGCAGTCAGGATACACAAAATACCCATGCTTCATATGCCTTTGGGATAGAAGGGCAAGGCAAGGTCATTGGACAAGAGTGACATGGCTTGCAAGGGAAACCATGACTGTAGGTAAAGAAAATATCATCAACAAGCCACTGGTTGACAAAAATAAGATCATTCTCCCACCGCTTCATATCAAATTTGGTTTAATAAAACAATTTGTTAAGGCTTTGGGATTTTTGACGGTCCTCAGATTCGAAAACTCATTTTACTAATTTCACGGAGCACCTTGAAGCTTCTTCGTGGAACAGTTTTCAGTTGTCAGGAACTTCTTAGGTAATAACAAAGCAGAGAATTACAAAAAACTGGTACAAGATATGCTCGCTAACTTCATAAACATTGGAGCAAATATAAGCATCAAGGTACATTACCTGCACAGTCATTTAGACAAATTTCCAGGTAACCTTGGGGACTTCAGTGAGGAACAAGGCGAGAGGTTCCATCAGGATATGAGGGTGATGGAGGAGAGATATCAAGGAAGATGGGACATAATATGATGGCTGACTACTGTTGGAGCCTCCAGCGCAATTGCCCCAACGACACACACAAAAGGAAGTCGAGTAATCAGCGAGTTGCTAATGCATTACCATAGACAATTAACATATTAATTAATTAATTAGACATAATTAGTTTTTCAAATGAAAATGTTTTCTTCTATAACACTATTACACATCTTTTTGAACAAATTTCTGCATGACTATTAACATTTTCACTAGCATTTGTTAGTATACTATTTTACTTCATGCAATTCTTGACAATTTTCAAACACGGTGCATACATTATTTAATTAATTTTAATTATCTCGTAAAATAGAGCCAATCTAGCAAAAGCACTTACATATTCTAAATCAGCATAGTTGACTTAACTCAACTCCCGTATCTTCCAAACATCCTCTTTATATAATTTGCTTGCAACATACTCGAACATTCTACGTCGCTCTCTATCACCTTCTTAGACAATCCTATTTACAATAAACATAATATTTATACTGTCAAATTAACTAGAATCTTGACCCCGTGACCTCAGGTTGACCTGGTTGGCCAAGCTCCAAACATACACACACACACACCTGTGTGCGTAGTACACACAACTATACCATGACAATATATATATATATATATATATATATATAAAAGGCCGTAGCCAGGATTTTGTTGGGGGGGGGCTGTGCGGTTGGGGGTGGGGCTGTGCGGAGAGTTTTATATAAGAAAAAATTGGAACACAATAATAAAGAAGTATAATTTTATAATAAAATTTGATTTTTAGAATTAGTTTGGGGGGGGGGGGGCTGCATCCCCCCTAGCATCCCTGGCTACGGCCTTGTATATGTATATATTACAATTTTAGGGTCTACAAAATTTTGAGGCACAATTTTGAAAAATATTGCTAAGTTGTTTTTTTTTAATTGTGTATACATCACCCAACATTTTGGGGGTCCCTTATTTCGCGGGGCCCCTAACTGTTTTAACTTATTTACTTACTATCGTTTACTAATTACTTACAAGAAGAAAAAAAAAAAGGTTTGTAGCAGAATGTTAACCCCCTCCTCTGCTCCGATCCCCCCCCCCATATTATTGCTGGCCCATAACCAATCGTTTTGTTTTTTTTCTTTTGAATATGCGTGCGGCCCTTTGTATAATTTAACTAAATGATTCTTCATTAATTAAAAACTTGGCAAAACTTGGCTTCACTCGATGAAGGCGACATCCATTTGTTTACATTTACTATAGGAATGTCATAGTACACGGCGCGTCGATACGACCAATCGTTCTCTTTTTCCATTTTCTCTATAAAACAATGAGACAAATAAGGCTTTACGTGCATTTTTTAAATTTAATTACTTATAATTTTTGAAGTGGGCGTATGACTACAACATGGTATAATAAATACTACTAAGGACCCTAGCTTAATGTTTTAGCAGGACCCGAAAAAAGTTGCATTTTTTTTTGGGGGGGGGGGGGGTAGGTAAGTAAAAAAAATTATAAAAAAAATTCTATTTAATATTTCCAAAAAAAAAATTGGACATTTGTTTGAAACACACTCATTAACATTTGTGCAAAGTTATTTTACGATATCTACAATAGATTTTAAAAATTGGTTCTTTGAACATTTTTGAAAATATGTCTTAAAATTACACTTTTTTATCCAAAAAAGTCACAAAATACATTTTTAAATAAATTTTTTTTATATTTTTTTTATTTCTTTGTTCATTAATTGGTATGTTGCATGCATGTGCCAAAAATGGCTAGTGTAGCTTAAAAAATAAAAAAGATAGAAAAAACAAGTAGCAGAAACCTTAAATGCCCCATGGACCACCTTAACCACCGAAGCCTTACAGGGTACGGCCCTGGCGTTTTAGGGCGTAGACCACATCCACAGCAGTGACATACTTTCTCTTGGCATGCTCTGTGTATGTGACTGCATCCCTAATGACATTCTCAAGGAAAACCTTCAAGACACCCCTTGTCTCTTCATAAATGAGACCAGAGATACGCTTGACACCACCTCTACAAGACGACGGATGGCGGGCTTGGTGATACCTTGGATGTTATCACGCAATACTTTGCGGTGACGCTTGGCGCCTCCTTTGCCGAGTCCCTTACCACCTTTACTACGACCTTTTTTATTTAAAGTGGGAGAAATCGGAGGAGACCTCAATTGTGTTAGGAAAACATCTTCCTAAGGTCATCATTGGTTTTCCTCCGCTTCTTGCTTCCCACTTTTAGAGAATTTATTACATTTAAATAAGTACATAATAATTAATATATGATAAAATATAACAAGATACAGTAAATACATAAATATATAAACATACATACAAATGCATATCTGTATATGTGGATTCAAAATCATACTAATAGATGAATTTTTAAATAATAAAAGATTAGCATAGTAGTGTTTTTTTCCAAATTAATACATAGAAATACATATGGTACTTATCCATATAAACTATTTGTGTCAGGGCACCTAACGTGGTAGGTGGTTTATTTTCTCAATAGAGATAATTTTGGAAGGTTTTTGTCCTTCCCCGCAACTTCCTTCCCGCCTTTCTCAATTTTTTCCACTTGACCAGCTGGAGTGGTGGTTCTGATCCGTCCCCCTGGTGGTTCTGATAGAGAGAAAGGGGTATTGAGTGTATAATGTGTAGATTTGTAAAATACCACACGTATTTTAATATGTCTCTTTTTTATATATAGATATATAAATAGCCTATATTTACATATATTTAAACAGGCATAATTTTTGGGCGACTTGTTTTCATTATTTTGTTACAAAAACAGAAGCAAATTTTGCAATGATAAAATAAAATTAAATTACATGTTGATTTTTGAGAGTAAATTTTTAGCTTACTTTGAAGTTGCTTTCCTCCTTGGCGTTTTCCTTGTCTATGGTCTTGTCGTAAGTAAGTACTGTATTTTCAGTCTGCAGAGCCTGTCTAGCCCGTCTGGCGTCGTCGCGCGATGGCCGTATTTGCTGTCTAGTCTGGCGTCCCATATCGTCTGTCTGTTTGTCGCCAGGATTAGTATATTTGTGTCGTGGTCTCTGTTTACATCGTTTGGTATTGTGATAAGTGTGATTGCTCTATCTGTGTCTAGGTGTAATTGTGTTGTGGACTGTAGTAGGTTGTGTAGAGTGCCCTTTGTTTTTTGTATGGCAGGGCAGTGTAGGAAAATGTGTTTTTCTGTATCTTTTTGATGTCTGTTCTTGCAAAGGTGGCACGTGTCTTGGATGGGGATGGGTGTCATGTTGTATATTAATCTGTCTGTTGGTCATTTGTGAGTTGTGTAGATTTTGGAATGTTTCTGTGAAATCTGTAATCCCTGCTTCTCTACCCCAGCGAATTCTTTGTTTATGGTGTTTGTTTGCCTGTTGGATGAGTTGTGTGTATGTCTTTTGTTGTTTTCATCTGTATTAGCGTAGTGTTGGATTTGTGCGTTTGGATAGCCTGTTTGTAGAACGGGGGTAGTTGTGGTCCCGCGTAGTGTGGTGTGTTGTTGTTTGTCTTTAGGATTGGGTGCAGTCTCTGTCCGATATAATATTATACACAAGGGTACTGGCCTATGTTTTGTGTCGCCAGTCCGATGTATCTTACCCTAAGTGCTTGTATTTTTGTTTCTAGGTGTTGTAGGTGTAATTTGTGTTGTGCTAGTAGTGTTGCGCTGAGACTATGGAGTGTGTTTCTAAAGATGAAGTTACTAATTATTTTGTTTATTTGTGTGAGTATGTGCTGTGGGGGTTGTATTGTTGTTGCTTGGTAGGTGATTTTTGGGAGTATGAGGGTGTTTATGATGATTGCTCTGCCGAAAATTGTCTGTGTTCTGTATTGGTATATTTCAGTAAGAAAAAACCTCTAGAAACCCTCACAAAAAAAAACTTAAAGAGACAGAAGTGACAGAACCAACACTTAAATTATTATCCCTCAATATAAAAGGACTGAGACACAAAAAACACCACACCATAGAGCTCATTCACAAACACAAACCCGACTTCAATTTTTTTTACAAGAAACAAGCATACACACAGAAATCGAAGCAGAAAAAATTACATCACAATTAGGCCTCACAAACATTGGATTTAGTAGGACAACAACACACATGTTAGGGTGCGCCATCCTCCAGACCTCAGACACATAGAGAAACTCAACCGCCCACATAAATACACAATTTGCAACATACACGTCCCGACGGTAGACTAATCCGACTTTTTCCAGACATTACACGAGAACATCCAAAACACACAACGTAACCAACTAATCATTGTTGGAGATTTCAACTGCACTATAGACAAACAAGACAGGGCAACACTGGACAGTGGACGAAGTAATACAAAAACAATTACAAAATATAACAAAATAGTAAAATACTTCAAACTCATGGACCCTTACCGACAAAAATACCCCAAAGGAACTGATACCACGTTCAAAACAAATAACCAGACGACTAAACAAATTTCTCATCCCAGACAACACACAAAGCTACAATATACAACACCTCCAAGAAACCCTAAATTACACAGGTCACAAGGCTGTACTCCTAGAAATAAACCCAACAAACACAAAAAAAAACACCTCACTGGAAATTCTACAACAGTCTCCTACAAGACCCAAAGTACACCAACACAATCAAACATACAATGGAAATTACACACAAATCATACCCGAAACTAACTTAGCAAACCACTGGGACACCTTTCAGAAAATAATTACACACGTCACCCAGGAAGTAAGCAAACTCATACAACAGGAAACAAGACAAAAGACAAATTAGAAGAAAAACTGAACATTCTAAAACAAATAAACCCACAGGCACCCGAAATAAAGGAAATAGAGCAAGAATTACAAACACTCACCAAACACAAACTAACAGGAGCAAAAATTAGAAGTAGAATACAAACAGCAGAAGCACCCACCAAAGCATTTCTACAGATAGAAGATAGCATACAAAGATCACGACAAATAGAACACATCACCACAGGGCAAGACAACATTACAGACTCAGAGCAAAAAGTCAACATTATTTTACAATCACTTCAAAGACATCTACAAAGAAGACGCATTAGACGAAACAATACAAGACAAATACACACAATACATGACAACACTACCCGATGACACAGATCGCATCACTAATACAGAAATAACAATAACTGACATTCAAACAGCAATTAAGCAACTAAACAAAAACAAGACACAAGGACCAGAAGGACTCACAGCTGAGTTCTACAAACATTTCACGTCAGACATAGCCCCATTACTCCTAGCAACACTACATGAAGCACACACCAAACAAGAACTCCCAGACTACATGAAAGAAGCATACATCACATTACTACCAAAAGGAAACACACCAACAGTGAACAATTACAGACCTACATCGTTACGCAATACAGACTACAAAATATTATCCAAAGTCTTAGCCAACAAACTATCAACACAACTACAACTCATACACATGGACCAACAATGCAGCATTAAAGGCAGAAACATCACATACCACACACACTACATTAGAGACCTGATTCAATATACAAAAAAAAACAGAAAACAACAAACATCATACTTAGTCTGGACCAAGAAAAAGCTTTTGACAAAATATCACACACATATTTACACAAAGTACAACAAAAAACAAACTCAGGAGCGCACTTCTGTCAATGGATATACACCATATAGGATCTTACTCAACCACACACTAACAAAAACATTCACACTAGGTAAATCAGTTAGACAAGGCTGCCCACTGTCACCTATGTTATTTATATTAGCATTAGAACCAGTACTCAACAGTACTTAGGGAAAAAACATCACCACCCAACAACATACACAACATACCAATCACCAACAAACAGAAAATACTAGGAATAACATACTAGAGCACACCGTCAGACAATCTCACAGAATGGAAAGGATGTATCCAAAAATTAGAAAACAAACTCAGACTATACCAATACAGAACACAGACACAATCAAAAATTTACACATCTCACAAATGACCAATAGACAGAAAGAAATCACATACAGACTAATATACAACATGACACCCATCCCCATCCATGACACGTGCCACCTTTGCAAAAACAGACATCAAAAAGACACAGAAAAACACACCTTCTTACACTGCCCCGCCATACAAAAAACAAAGAGCACACTACATAACCTAATACAGCCCACAACACAAACACACTTAGACACAGATAGAGCAATTACACTCAACACAATACCAAACAATGTAAGCAGACAACAACACAACACAAATATACTAATCCGCCAACAAGATATTTTCTGGATGACAAAAGTAGCTGTTGTTTTGAAGCAATGGAGCCACGACATCCTGATCATTTGTGTCACGTTTTTTGGTACAGTGAAATCATGAAGAAGAAGTTCTTGGCTCCATCCTGGCAGCTTGGATGAGATTTGATTAAAAACCATGATGGAGCATAAAAATTCAGTATGAATTTCACAATTCGTTGAAGGTCGGCAGAAGGACTTTGTTCGGAGGCATACAACCTGAGTATTCGGTGCAACCACTTTGAATAAGCAGACAGATTTTCATTAAATACTTCTGATCTGTACTTCAACCTCAACAACATAACCTGAAACTGGAGAAAATTCGATGATTGATTTCTGCTGGGGATCAAATTCCTGCATGCTTGTTATCTGTCCTTCTAAAGTCTTTGGACCAGTGGTCTTCCCATCAACGACTTCTATTAGCTTCCTTAAAGGCAATTCGTTGGTATGCAGTAAACAAACCAACCACTGAAGCTGAAGTTCAAGTGCTCGGATTACACCATTATGTTTACCAGTATTTATTGGTGTTCCATCACAAACAACTGCTTGTTAAGTTGGTTCCGACCTGCTGCTTGTAACCACTGACATAATTTCTCTGGAAATATCCTTGGACTGATGCTGGAACAACATGTTCAACATAGCTGCGGGTAGGAAATTATACTAAGACGTAGTGCTCTTCTTTGACTTTGCGACGAGTAGACCCAGTATGCTTAAGAGTGACATCAATCTTGCCATCAAAACCGAGACAAACGATTCCTTCACTTTCTTCTTTGTGATCCTGAACTGACTTCTTTCTCCAAGCATCTCTTTGACGGCGCAGCTTGCTGGGGTGCAAAGCATTTCCAGTTGTCAACAGTCCAAGATCTTTCAAGACGGCATTTACAATCAAAACGGTATCACGATTGCTGACATTGGCCCTATCAACAGCTTTGCAATGCTTTAGATGCAGCCAGCCCCGTAGCGTGAAAATTTTACAGCAAGGACCAGGCCTTCTACAGCAGGGGCCAGGCAATAGCAGGGGGCCAGGTAATACATTTTACTAAGTAGAGCAAATAAGCAGAGGGGGTCAGACAAAACACAGGGGGGTCCGTCCCCCTGCCTCCCCCCGCACGCTACGGGCCTGGATGCAGCCATCTATTTTGTGGACCATTTCTGGAACGCACTTCTTTGTCACTATCTTCTTCTGTGTCTTCATCTTGCACATAACTGCTGTCATTATTTCGGTTATCTTTTGAATCGTTTCCTGAACAAATTTCCATTTCCAAGCCGTCTGTAACAACGGTGCCTTCATCTATGTGCGCTCTTGTTTTTGTTTTAAATAATAGTAATGTTAATAGTTATCATTTAGCTGTACAATTATACCAAACATAAATATGATAACTATTCTAGATCTATTTCGTTAATATTAGTTGGCACTATAGGGGTTAATATTCATAAAATGTACTATAAGAACTGTATTTTTCAAAGTTGCGACCCCCTAGACATGAAAATAACACATGAACATGAATTGTGAAATTGATCACTAGATGAGGGAGCATCGATTTATAATTGTCTGACAGAGACAACAGCAGTTTGCCCCACCCTAATATACATTCAATACCCCTTTCTCTCTACCAGAACCACGACACCGGCTGGTAAAGTGGAAAAAATTCAGAAAGGTGGGAAGGAAGTTGTGAGGAGGAAGGTCAAACAAAAAAACTACATACCACAGGAGTGGCCAAATCCAATATACCCCCACGGGGAGAAAAGAAAGTGTTTTTGTTTAACAAAAACAAAAGAGAAAACTAAACGTCGGTAACCATATGTATTTATATGAATATTTAATTTTTAAAAATATACTATTTTACCAAACCACCATGTACAAACATAAATGTAAATTATTCATTGTATATACCAATATGGGGCCGTTCGTAAAGTACGTCACGCTCCAAGGGGGGGGGGGGTGGGAGGGGGTGTAAGAAAGTGTGACAGTTTGTGACAGGGCAGAGGGGGGGTCAGGCCAAGTGTGACGTCACATTTTTTATATATTTTTTTTAATGTTATTTCTAATTTAATTTTTTTTTTTTAATAAAACTTAATAGTTTTAAAAGTATTTTTCAAAAATTTTGTGAAACACTTAAATTAGTTTTATGTCAAAATAGCATGAAATGCATATCTTTTCAATGTGTTGTTCAGGCCCGTAGCGTGCGGGGGGCCAGGGGGGCCGGGCCACCCCTGCGTTTTGTCTGCCTTCCTCTGCTTATTTGCTCTACTTAGTAAAATGTATTACCTGCCCCCCTGCTATTGACTGGCCCCTGCTGTAGAATGCCTGGCCCCTGCTGTAAAATTTTCACGCTACGGGGCTGGTGTTGTTCACAATTCCTCATGTTAGTTCATATTTCAACGTTTTACCTTCGAGATTCTTTCCTCCTCCAATCCCAATCAATCAAACAACTGATGCAAAGCCGCTTTATCATAGGTTATGGCCTACGGACTTTTCAAGGGCCTTCGAAAGCCAGAACATAAAGTGAAAACAAGTTCAGAATGCCAATAAAATTTAATAATTTTTTTATTAAATTAACTATATATAACCGTGTGAGATGAGCACGTCAAGCTGAAGATCTGTAAATTACGGTATGTTAACTTTTCGGCTCTTTGTCTTAGCAAAGTCACATATGACGTCCTCAAAAATTTATTTAATTTTCAAATAGCAAATAAGTGCGGTTGCATTCTTGAAAAATATTAAATATGAAGATGGGGAGGGCCTATGACTTTGAAAGTGCCTAGGGCCTACGATGACCTTTAAAAGGCCCTGAACTGATGAACTCAGAGCTTCAGAAAGAGCAGATGCCAATGCTCATAAATTTCCTTTATTGTTTGTGGCACAAACTATCAAATTTGACGACATTATGCCAAGATCAACAGGAATTTTAAAAGTACAATCATATGATCTTTATCGTCCATCTTTGCAGACCAGCTTACATGATCGAATTTGCAAAGTGTGTACTTATATTTTGCCTCACAAACAATGTTGAAGAAACATACAGGACAACACAGAGCTCGGGCGCAGGAGAATGTGCCAACCCAACATTTTCCAGAATCAACTCAGATAAAACGCCTCCGTCCTTTGAGAATCGCTGCTAGAAGGCAAAGAGAACTCATGGCAATTATTGGCAGAATGGGAAATGCACATTCAGAGGATGTTGAGTGGCTAGATGAGGATGAAGTTGATGTGTCTGCAATATTATTCTTCCAGGAAACGATGATGGGAAAAGATTTATGTCAGTCGTAACTATGGATGAACACTTCACTTCACCATGGATGGATGATGTCTAGTGAATATTTTTTTAATTAAGCATAATTCACAGGCCCACTATAAACATATTCAATATAGCCAGGCCCGTAGCCAGAGGGGGGCTAGGGGGGGCTGAGCCCCCCCCCCCCTATGCATGATTTGAGCTTTTTGACAAAATTTTAATAATAACGGCTATAAAACATCAATCATTTTGTTCAATAAATCAATAATAATAAAAACTTAAAAGTTTATATTTTGGCAATCATTCAGGCTATTTATATATACTTACATATATAGCTTATCTAATTTTTGGGCATAAAAGATTGAATCTTATTGAAGTTCAGTTCTGGATATTTTGGGCAGCATAGGCATTGGGAGCTTCAAAAGCCGTGTGTGAGAGCAGTTTCTCAACCCTCACGCAAATGCTCACCCCATATCGCAGATCAATGTTACAAAAGCGTTTAAGCAATCTTTTCCTGCTTGCATTTGAAAAAGATTTAACAGACAATCTGAATGCTGAAGCATTTTTAGGTAAATTCAGTGCTAAACCACGACGTTTGCAAATTTGAAACGTATGTATGTGTGTGTGGGGGGGGCGGGGGGCCAATGCCCAGGGGCCCGGCAAGTTTTAGGGCCAATCAACTTTTTAAAATATTAATATCAGCACGGGGGCCCGTGTCACCCCTGCCCAGGGACCCGAAATTTCTGTTGATGGGCCTGTTCGCAACCTTGTAATAGTTTTATATATTGATATCTTCTGAGGACAACTAGCAACTTAAATAAGTTAATAAAATAACATTGACTTCTGACTTCATTTTTATACATATGTATAATAAAATAATAAAGTACAAACTCCATGATTTCTGAGTGATGTTATTTAATTTGCAAATGTACTTTTTAGCAGAATTAATTTTTTTTTGAATTGAATTATTGCGACTGTTGTTGTTGATAGATCTGTTCTTTGTTTTCAATGTTTTATAAGAAATATCATACAAATAGCTAAGCTTTATTCGTGCATCTTTGTCGTTCTTCCCGGGTTGTACGTTAAACACATAGTATAATAATATAAATCAGGTATATATTATGTAACAGTTGTGTAGCAGAATAAATGATCAATATATTTATAACAGGAATCAGAAATTGCTCAGCCGCAGTAAATTTGTATCATTAAAACTCTTTACTATTTAAATTATTGTTATCAAAACTGCAACATGCCATGCATTATTGAAACGTAGTTAAAATTATATATTTCTAATTAATAGCTAAACAATCGGTACTAAAATGCACCATTCCAGATATGGAACTACAAAAAATTTCTTGGGGAGGGGACTCACAGAGATCCCCTCCCCAAACCTCTCCTCTCCGTTCGCAAGCTTACGGCGCTTCGCGCCTCCATTTTCGCCCTCCCCCCCCCCGAACATTTCTTCTACCCCACCAGGGGCGGATTTAGGGGGAGGGGGCTATGACCCCCTCGTTATCGCAGGTTTAGGTAATACATCATTAAATTATCGAAATATTTTTTTGTTCTCAGACCAATTTTCAACAATGAAAACAGTTTTGCCCCCCCCCCCGGGGTCAATGTTTTGCCCTCCCCCGTCAAAGTTGTCTAGATCCGCCCCTGTGCCCCAGGATCATTTCTTCGGCACCCCCCCCCCCGAAAAAATTTCTTCGCCCCCCCCCCCCAATCCAATATTCCTGGCTACGGGCCTGAATATAGCACAAAAGCTGCTCACATAATTTGTCAATCTAGTCCTTTTTTTTAGTCGCATTGTTTTGTTTCCATCTTTATTATTTAATCACTGGTTGAGGTCAAGTTTCGCTAATCTACTTCTTATCCTAAGTCAATAGAATGCATATTCGGAAGATTATCCAGGGCCCTGGAGAGGAGTAAAATGTGCCGGTGCAAGATTTTTTGGGGCCCCTCTTATATAAAGCAAAAATTAGTTTTTTTTTACTTTAGAACGTGTATGTAAAAAAGTTGAAACTTTAATAATTAAAATTATCACATATTATATTAAGTAAAATAAAAAAAAACTTGAAAAATTTTTCAGCTATAAAAGATTAATGCAGCTGTTCAATTACTAGAATATATCATAAACAAATATACCTAAATTAAACAGAAATACACAGAAAAGAATAAAATGATAACAAAAATTTTATACACAAATATTGTTAAAACAAGGTCGCTTTGCGAGCTTTTTTTTTTGGGCAAAACTACGAATTACAGTGTCAAAGTCTATATTCTTTGCAATTTCAAACTCAATACTGAACCTAGCTAGGTTGTTCAGGCGATCCTGACCCATGGTAGACCTGAGATAATTTTTGATGAGTTTAAGTTTGCTGAAACTTCTTTCTGCATATGCTACTGTGGCTGGTGTTGTAAGGAATATTCTCATTCTCAAATTGACTGTCAAGTTGGGAAATATGCTTTCTACTTTGTATTCGCATAAAGCATTTAGCTATTTCAATGCGCCCAACTGTTTTCCACCAAAATTGGCATTGTGAACCATTGTTATGTCCTGTTTAAGGTCTTCAGAGATTATGTCATTAAAATATGTCTCCGCTAGTATCGCTGCTTTGCAATTTTATTCTTTTTCTGACATTTTTTGATAATTCCAAAGAAAACTGCAGTTATCAGAAATCAGTTTTGCTGCACCAAAACGAACTGTAAGCCCTCCAATAACATTATCCAAAATTACATAAAATATATGCTTTCGAAACTGTGCTTTCTCAATAGATTCATCTGATTTATTCATTTTATCTAAATTTCCATCAGGTGCACCCTCGTCGTGGAAACATGTTTTTTTTTTCCTGGCATAGTTCCTAAACAATTTTATTTCTATCTGAAGACTGGATGCAACAAGTTTAGATTCAGTCCACATTGCTTTCCAACTCTCTCGCAATGCCTGTAGTTGTGAAAGCAAGCTTTCTATGTTTGCAGCTTCCACATCTAAAGTTGCACCACTAGCTTGAATGGTTTTGTTACAAAAATCAATGGGAACTTATATTCTGTACCATATGACTGACATTATGATGCAGGTGAAAGAACTGACATAAAAGAGCTCCAGTGATTTCGTTCCTAGTTTTTGCAGTGATATTGAGTTCTAGCAGGTTTTCTAAGGCCAACTTAACCCCTGAAAGATGAGCTACAAACGGTTTTACGCTTTCAACTCGATCTGACCATCTGGTACCAGATATGCCATGAAGCGAACAGCCAATTCGTTTTAACAATGTTTCCCATCTTTTTGGACTGCAACTGAATAATGTATATATTGTTTGTAAGGTTCCAAAGTATGTGATTGCTTCTGGAATACATTCAGTAGCATCATTACCACCAGCCCCGTAGCGTGAAAATTCTACAGGAGGGGCCAGGCATTCAACAGCAGGGGCCAGACAATAGCAGGGGGGCCAGGTAATACATTTTACTAAGTAGAACAAATTAGCAGAGGGGGCCAGACAAAACGCAGGGGGGCCCGGCCCCCGGCCCCCCCCCCCCCGCACGCTACGGGCCTGATTACCACATAAGTTTAGTGTGTGGCAACCACAAGGCGGTAGGGTATTGTTCTTTGATTATCGCTTGTGCTCCTTTGAATTTGCCTGACATGTTTGCCACATCATCATAACCTTGAGCCCTACAGTAATTAGTTGCGCTATTTTCGATCCATTTTTTTTCACTGCAAATTTTAGAAATCGTTCTGCCATTTCATATCCTGATTCATGGCAAACTAAGTAACGCAAAAGAAATCTGGTGTAGAATCTACGATTATTGCATAGTACTTTGCCGTTTGCCTTTCACCTAAAATGTACTGCTTTACAAGGTCAGAGCATTCTGCAATTAATTCATTTTGAGAATAAATAGAGAGGTAATGTACTTGCAGCCTTTCCCCCTTTTTCTGCGACTCTTCTACTTTTAACATGTTTTCTTAAAATAGGGTCCCAGTGGGAAAGCAACTCTATCAAACCTAAAAAATTTCCATTATTTGAGTCACCAATGCATTGCGAAGAGTCTTGAAAAGCAAGACCACGTTCTCCTAAAAAAAGGGTTAACATCAATAATTCGTTTCAAAATGTTGTACCATTTTTCAGATTCCACTCTGATAGATGCCTCTAGTAGATTTTCAACACCTTCTTGCATTAACAGGCGTCAATTTGATACGAATGACGTAAAATATAAATTAATTTTTTTTTTTAATTTTCAACATATTTACTTTAATTTGTATCTACTGCTCATGATGGGCCCCTAAAATTTCATGGGCCCCGGTGCGGCGCACCGGCTGCACCCCCCTCTCATAGGGCCTGAGAATATCTCTAAGTTGACCTCACCCATTGTAAATGAAAAGGTAGCAGATAAATGATATTTATTCTATAATTGTCAAGTCTAATTTTTTTAATTTTTTTTTCAAATTCAATTGATTGATTTACTGTTTCAAAGAATAGGCCTAACTGTTACAACTGTCGACAATTAATTATTCTACTAGTAAAGTCATTTAATAATCTGATAGTTCTTTTAATATTTATATTTTAAGGCAGTTAAATAGTGAAGTGCGTTTTAAGTTTTATATTAAATTTTAATTAGTTGTTAATTAATTTTTTTTTAATTGTGACGTACTTTAAGGGGGAGTGGGTCCCGAGATTTGTGACAGTTTGTGACAAGGGGGAGGAGGGGAGTCAAAAATGGTAAAAAAATAGCGTGACGTACTTTAAGGACGGCCCCTATTCATTTATATGTTAAACTGTCTAAAAGGGATAAGCTTTTATTATTTTAAAATGCCATATAGGTCTATAATCTTACTGTATCTTGGTACAATTTATATATTATGTATTTTTTTTAAATAAAATAAACTCTCTAAAAGTGGGAAACAAGAGGCGGAGGAAAACCAATGATGATATTAGGAAGTTGTAACCTAAAACTATTGAGGTCTCCTCAAAAAAATAAGCTAACCAGCAATGCCGCCCAAAGTTTCATCGAAAGGAGCAAAGAAAGCCGGTAAGGCTAAAGCCGTACGCACCGGTGACAAGAAGAAGAAGAGGAGGAGAAAGGAAAGCTACAGCATTTATATCTACAAGGTGTTGAAACAAGTGCACCCAGATACTGGTATCTCTTCTAAAGCCATGTCAATTATGAACTCATTCGTCAATGACATCTTTGAACGCATCTCTGCTGAGGCCAGTCGTTTGGCGCATTACAACAAACGTAGCACCATCACATCCAGGGAGATCCAGACTGCCGTCCGTCTGCTCCTACCTGGTGAGCTGGCTAAGCACGCCGTCAGTGAGGGTACCAAGGCCGTCACTAAATACACCACCAGCAAATAGAGAGACTTCTCCACCCCCCAATCCCACCATCTTAACAACGGCCCTTTTTAGGGCCTCCACATTGTTTACAATTAGTCTTGAGTGATGCAGCCATTTTAAACCTCTTTTTTTGTTTTGTTTTTCTTGTAATGGTTGGTTTTTACAATCAAGGCACGTTTTCTTCATTGAAATAGTTGAATACAGTCTTGTGCACTAGGTCTGGTTGACAAAAGGACATAATGCCCCAGGAATGTTTGTCGCTGCGGCTCCCTTTTTTGACAAAATGTCAAAAAAGGGAGTGCTTCGCGCGCTTTTGAGGCCTAAGCGTGTTTTCTTGGGAAAAGTGAAATTTGGTGATTTTTTTCTAACATGGGAGGGGTAGACAAAATCAATATCATATGCTTAGAAAAACATATCAATGGTGGGAAACTTTTTCATTTTGTTGATATTGCTAGGGTAAATAGTTATATTCTTTTTCAAGACTGGAGGAAACAAAAATGCAGATATTATTGAATTAACTCTTAATCGACGGCAGGTTTTTGGTTATTTTTTTTATTACCAAACAGGTGTCCTTAAATTTTGGACTATATTGTCTGTTTCCTTTATAGCCCATATATGTGTGATATAATCATTTTTTTTCTACTTTGAATAGGCTTTTTAAAACTGTGCAGCTTATTTTTGTGAAAATGAAACTTGATAATATTTTAAAAAAAAAAGAATTTAACAAAACAAAATTATTTTTTTTAAAGTGTACAAACAGCAATAAGACAAAAAACAAGTATTAAAAACAAAAACATTTTTTCAGACATTTTATTAATCTACATATATTTCTGAAAGGAAATATTCAGTTATCAATCAATTTCTTCAAAAAATAAATGTTTGTTGACTTTTTTTTCAAATATGCATATTTTCCTTTAATTATTCACATAAAAAAATCTAATTTTAAGAAAAACGCAAAAAATGTAGAAAAAAAAGTTTTTTTTTTTTTTTTTTTCATTTTTATTAAAAAAGACATAATGCACAGTGTGTTTTTTGCAAAATGTCAAAAAAGTGAGGGGTATGGCCTTATGCGCGCCTGTGTCATGAGGCTACCTTGTGTTTTTTCTTTAAAAAGTTGAAAAAAATGTTTTTTGGTCAGTTTTGAATGTTTTTATATTTTTTTTTTTTGATTTAGCGAGTGTTAGTTTCATCTTTGTCACTAGATTTAAGTTCTTTTTCCACTAAATAATGAGAATCTGAGTCCATTTTAATTTAGTCGAAGTGACTGACAAAACGTAAACAAATCAAAATGACGTTCGGTGCCGGTCAACTGATAGTGTTATTTTATTTGCGAGAAATTGTAGTTCAATAAAAAAATAAATAAATATTTTTTATTAGAAAGTATTTAGAATGCATTTTTTTAATAAAAATATTACATTTGTAATAAAAAAATATTTAAAAAAATAATATTTTTCATGGTTTGACTTTATGGATCACCAGAGTCACATTTTATTGTATGCCGTTTGTTGGGAGTTAAATAGACCAGCAAGATATAGTCAGTTAGATTACACAATAGAGTGAATTAGAAGGTTAGAAAAGATTGATGACTTTGACAGCGACAGCATATAAAATAAAAACTAATCATCCTATTTTACCTGTAATGGTTCCTTCAAAGGAAAGAAAAAAAAAACAACTGTACATTATGTTATTCACTTTATAAACTTGAAAGAAAAACAAGAACTAAATGTTCTGCATGAGATACTTTCTTATGTTTTCAAGATGACAGAAATTGTCTTTTACTTTATCATAAATACCATTTAAAGTAAATATCAATTCATTGAAATGTGTTTCCTGTCACTTATACTAATAATATAGAAATTTTAATGATCCATTTTGTCTTGTCTAACATTGTATTTATTGTGTGAAAATTATATGTCTTGTTTCCCTCTAGAGGCATCAGTCCTTTTTTTTTTTCCAATTTCTATAGTATCATTTAAGGTTGAATAAAAAAAAAAAATTATCATAATTTTAAGTCCAAATTTATTTATGTGTTGTACAAATGAATAATGTTTATGTAAATAATAAAGATTTTGTTTAAATCCTTTTTTTTTATTCTTACTGTTTGTGATGTATTTGTATTTTTAGTTAAAAAAAAATAATAAAAAAATCATTTACACTATAATTTTACAAAATTAAACATTTCTATTATGTAAAGCTTTTTATATCATTAAATAGCTTATTGATTTCTGAATTCAATGATGTATAACTTCACTAGGTAGCTTATTACATAATGAAAAATGCCTAGTTTTACAAAACACCCTGCAATCAGCTTAAAAAAATGGCTGAAAATGAACAACAGTTGAGAGTATAAAAGAGCACATCATAATGTTTGCCCTAACTCCTAGAAAATACATACATGTATTACATTACATCTTTTACAAAATAACTTACATTATAATTTCAACAATAAATATTTTAACTTTTTGTTTTATTTTTGTTTTAATATCTATCAATGATGAAGACAATTTGCCTTAAGTACCATTAAAAAAAAAATGAGACCAAACAACAAATACAGTTTAAAAAAAAAAAAAAAAAAAAGATTTTCTTAAAGTTAATGTTTATAAACTAATAAGCAGATGCGGTTTCAATGGATGGCGCATGCTCTGAGCCCCGACTTCTAAAGGATTCCACAAAATCCCAATTTTACACATTTAATTTTACTTTCACTGTCTTCTTTTAAAAAGGGGCCCAATATTGTCTTCTGTGACTGGGTTCCTGAAGAACATTAAATCTTCTTTCTCTAATAAACCGGTATGGTCATTCAAAAAAATAATAGGAATTTCTCAAAAAAAAAAAAATTAAGTTTTATTTTTTTACCAATAGTCAATTCTTTTTTTTTATGCATCAGTAAGAAAGTGTAGTTTAACAAGATGGTGTAAATGTTTATTAGCTTTTAAATAAATCAAAAAAAAAAAAAACTATTATAAAGAAACTCAGGAAAAATGCTCTTTAGGTACAAGGGCTCTTTATGCGTCATTTCATCGCATTACACCAAATACTTTTTTTTTTTACCAGATACATTTGTAAATGCAGAGGCCAAGCCCCCAGGGCCCCAAAATCCCTAGGTTCGGCACTGGGATCCACATACTCCTATATGGGGGTGCATGACTGATACGCTATGTCTTTCCTTCCCACCATCCTTTTGATTTAGAGTTTTATTTTTTTGTCATACAAGTTTCGTTTTCTGGATTCAGCACTTGAGAAGATATAATACTCAAACATAATCCAATAAATGAATTTCATTGAGTTTTCTTTAGGTTATGCAGTACAGTAAGCATGCCACTATGTGCATGTAAAAAAAAAAAAAGTATAAGCTATTCAATTTTCAGCTTTGGTTGCTTTAGACACCCTTGCATGTCCTCCATGAATAAAGGCATATATATATATATATATATATATATATATATATATATATATATATATATATACAGAGCCATATTTACAATTTTAGGGCCCCTAGGCCTACAAAAATTTGAGGCCCCATTTTGAAAAATATTGCTAAGTTGTTTTTTTTTTAATTGTGTATACATCACCCAACATTTTGGGGCCCCTTATTTCGCGGGGCCCCTAACTGTTTTAACTTATTTAGTAATTTACTATCGTTTACTAATTACTTACAAGAAGAAAAAAAAAAAGGTTTGTAGCAGAATGTTAACCCCCTCCTCTGCCCCGATCCCCCCCCCCCCCCATATTATTGCTGGCCAGCTGTTTACGCGGGGCTTTACCACCGGTACTTTTACGAGCGGTTTGTTTTGTACGTGCCATGTTTTTTTGGTCAATGCGGGTTGACTGAAATGATCGGAAAAACGACTGTTACCAGGCTTATATAAACGCGCCTCGCCGCAAGCTCTGCTCGTAACGCGCCCATTGGTCATTATCGCAGATTCGTGTTTTGATTGGTCGGATCGTTCTGTACTCGACTGGAATGTTTCTCGTTTACCACATTTTTTTCTATCGCTTTCATGTTTCACATACGTTATAATTCAGTAGAAATGGGCCCGACCACAATAAATGTACATACGAAAATAGTATATCAATCTTATAGGTGAAAAGCGGGCGACATTG
Organism: Bulinus truncatus; assembly: GCA_021962125.1. NCBI lineage: Eukaryota > Metazoa > Mollusca > Gastropoda > Planorbidae > Bulinus > Bulinus truncatus. Next base: position 618,708 of record JAGDYQ010000308.1, on the reverse strand, counting down.
ACTAAATATTCTTTTAACAGTGAGAGGCGAAAGAAATAAAGTTTCTGTGACACAGTTAGTTTTACAATACGAAAACAACGCTCGCGACGTGCAGTCAGTCATTCATTGGTCTAGATTGGCGCTTTCTGATTGGTTAATGCTTTCTGTACTCGAAAGGAATGTATCGCGTCTACAAAATGTAAACAAAGACTCCCCCGGTTGTCTGAAACTTTACTGCATTTCGTTCCGTTCAATGTTCTTAAATAATAATAATAATAATAATAATAATAATAATAATAATAATACATTTTCTAAATAATTTAAAGAATACAAGACTGATGGTGGGTTACATATTCATTAATTTACTTACTCATAGGTATTAAAGGGGTATCTTTTTGTAGACATTGTGCATGTTTTGTGACCCAACCATTGAATTATGCATTATTAAAGTTAGGTTAAACGTGAAGTTCACACCATTTCGATGATTCCGTGTAACTAAAATGAACAGTTAATTAACCAACATACACAGGGGTGAAGAAAACACATCGAATCAAATGCAATTTAGTCAATGAGTAATACCAATTAATTTATAGACAAACTCGTGGCGAAAATAAGGTAGAAACAAGCTAATTGTTAATCAGTGGAGGTTGTCCTAAAAAGGACAGTGTTAAGTCTTTGGGACTGATGGGGGGGGGGTGGGTGGGCGTATATATTTTTGATGTTTAACTCTTGCCACCTGGGGTCTTCTGTGTTTTCTTGGGCAGAAGTACGGCCTGGATGTTTGGCAAAACACCACCCTGGGCGATGGTGACACCTGACAAAAGTTTGTTCAACTCTTCGTCGTTTCTGATGGCCAACTGGAGGTGACGAGGGATGATTCTGGTCTTTTTGTTGTCTCTGGCGGCGTTACCAGCCAACTCGAGCACTTCGGCCGCCAAATACTCTAGCACAGCTGCCAGATACACGGGGGCGCCGGCACCCACACGTTCAGCATAGTTTCCCTTTCTCAAAAGACGATGGATACGTCCAACTGGGAACTGTAGTCCAGCCCTGGATGAACGAGACTTGGACTTGCCTTTAACTTTACCGCCTTTACCACGTCCAGACATTATCGAGAATGAGATGTTATTGAAAAAATAAAAGCTAGTGATAGCAACAACGCTGTCGCTGAGCGAAACGATTGAAGAGAAAAAGCGGGCTGCTTAAAAGCTTTTATACTAAACCGAGCGGACTTTCGGCAGGCGAGTTGCAGCGATCTGATTGGTTCAGCGCGCTCGTACTCTCTCTCGTACTCGACAAATTTCCACACCGTTTCGTATAAAAGGCGAGTGTTTCGTCTGTCTCGCTCAGTTTTTCACTAGAAAGCTAACCAGCAATGCCGCCCAAAGTTTCATCGAAAGGAGCAAAGAAAGCCGGTAAGGCTAAAGCCGTACGCACCGGTGACAAGAAGAAGAAGAGGAGGAGAAAGGAAAGCTACAGCATTTATATCTACAAGGTGTTGAAACAAGTGCACCCAGATACTGGTATCTCTTCTAAAGCCATGTCAATTATGAACTCATTCGTCAATGACATCTTTGAACGCATCTCTGCTGAGGCCAGTCGTTTGGCGCATTACAACAAACGTAGCACCATCACATCCAGGGAGATCCAGACTGCCGTCCGTCTGCTCCTACCTGGTGAGCTGGCTAAGCACGCCGTCAGTGAGGGTACCAAGGCCGTCACTAAATACACCACCAGCAAATAGAGAGACTTCTCCACCCCCCAATCCCACCATCTTAACAACGGCCCTTTTTAGGGCCTCCACATTGTTTACAATTAGTCTTGAGTGATGCAGCCATTTTAAACCTCTTTTTTGTTTTGTTTTTCTTGTAATGGTTGGTTTTTACAATCAAGGCACGTTTTCTTCATTGAAATAGTTGAATACAGTCTTGTGCACTAGGTCTGGTTGACAAAAGGACATAATGCCCCAGGAATGTTTGTCGCTGCGGCTCCCTTTTTTGACAAAATGTCAAAAAAGGGAGTGCTTCGCGCGCTTTTGAGGCCTAAGCGTGTTTTCTTGGGAAAAGTGAAATTTGGTGATTTTTTTCTAACATGGGAGGGGTAGACAAAATCAATATCATATGCTTAGAAAAACATATCAATGGTGGGAAACTTTTTCATTTTGTTGATATTGCTAGGGTAAATAGTTATATTCTTTTTCAAGACTGGAGGAAACAAAAATGCAGATATTATTGAATTAACTCTTAATCGACGGCAGGTTTTTGGTTATTTTTTTTATTACCAAACAGGTGTCCTTAAATTTTGGACTATATTGTCTGTTTCCTTTATAGCCCATATATGTGTGATATAATCATTTTTTTTCTACTTTGAATAGGCTTTTTAAAACTGTGCAGCTTATTTTTGTGAAAATGAAACTTGATAATATTTTAAAAAAAAAGAATTTAACAAAACAAAATTATTTTTTTTAAAGTGTACAAACAGCAATAAGACAAAAAACAAGTATTAAAAACAAAAACATTTTTTCAGACATTTTATTAATCTACATATATTTCTGAAAGGAAATATTCAGTTATCAATCAATTTCTTCAAAAAATAAATGTTTGTTGACTTTTTTTTCAAATATGCATATTTTCCTTTAATTATTCACATAAAAAAATCTAATTTTAAGAAAAACGCAAAAAATGTAGAAAAAAAAGTTTTTTTTTTTTTTTTTCATTTTTATTAAAAAAGACATAATGCACAGTGTGTTTTTTGCAAAATGTCAAAAAAGTGAGGGGTATGGCCTTATGCGCGCCTGTGTCATGAGGCTACCTTGTGTTTTTTCTTTAAAAAGTTGAAAAAAATGTTTTTTGGTCAGTTTTGAATGTTTTTATATTTTTTTTTTTTTGATTTAGCGAGTGTTAGTTTCATCTTTGTCACTAGATTTAAGTTCTTTTTCCACTAAATAATGAGAATCTGAGTCCATTTTAATTTAGTCGAAGTGACTGACAAAACGTAAACAAATCAAAATGACGTTCGGTGCCGGTCAACTGATAGTGTTATTTTATTTGCGAGAAATTGTAGTTCAATAAAAAAATAAATAAATATTTTTTATTAGAAAGTATTTAGAATGCATTTTTTTAATAAAAATATTACATTTGTAATAAAAAAATATTTAAAAAAATAATATTTTTCATGGTTTGACTTTATGGATCACCAGAGTCACATTTTATTGTATGCCGTTTGTTGGGAGTTAAATAGACCAGCAAGATATAGTCAGTTAGATTACACAATAGAGTGAATTAGAAGGTTAGAAAAGATTGATGACTTTGACAGCGACAGCATATAAAATAAAAACTAATCATCCTATTTTACCTGTAATGGTTCCTTCAAAGGAAAGAAAAAAAAAACAACTGTACATTATGTTATTCACTTTATAAACTTGAAAGAAAAACAAGAACTAAATGTTCTGCATGAGATACTTTCTTATGTTTTCAAGATGACAGAAATTGTCTTTTACTTTATCATAAATACCATTTAAAGTAAATATCAATTCATTGAAATGTGTTTCCTGTCACTTATACTAATAATATAGAAATTTTAATGATCCATTTTGTCTTGTCTAACATTGTATTTATTGTGTGAAAATTATATGTCTTGTTTCCCTCTAGAGGCATCAGTCCTTTTTTTTTTCCAATTTCTATAGTATCATTTAAGGTTGAATAAAAAAAAAAATTATCATAATTTTAAGTCCAAATTTATTTATGTGTTGTACAAATGAATAATGTTTATGTAAATAATAAAGATTTTGTTTAAATCCTTTTTTTTTATTCTTACTGTTTGTGATGTATTTGTATTTTTAGTTAAAAAAAAATAATAAAAAAATCATTTACACTATAATTTTACAAAATTAAACATTTCTATTATGTAAAGCTTTTTATATCATTAAATAGCTTATTGATTTCTGAATTCAATGATGTATAACTTCACTAGGTAGCTTATTACATAATGAAAAATGCCTAGTTTTACAAAACACCCTGCAATCAGCTTAAAAAAATGGCTGAAAATGAACAACAGTTGAGAGTATAAAAGAGCACATCATAATGTTTGCCCTAACTCCTAGAAAATACATACATGTATTACATTACATCTTTTACAAAATAACTTACATTATAATTTCAACAATAAATATTTTAACTTTTTGTTTTATTTTTGTTTTAATATCTATCAATGATGAAGACAATTTGCCTTAAGTACCATTAAAAAAAAAATGAGACCAAACAACAAATACAGTTTAAAAAAAAAAAAAAAAAAAAAGATTTTCTTAAAGTTAATGTTTATAAACTAATAAGCAGATGCGGTTTCAATGGATGGCGCATGCTCTGAGCCCCGACTTCTAAAGGATTCCACAAAATCCCAATTTTACACATTTAATTTTACTTTCACTGTCTTCTTTTAAAAAGGGGCCCAATATTGTCTTCTGTGACTGGGTTCCTGAAGAACATTAAATCTTCTTTCTCTAATAAACCGGTATGGTCATTCAAAAAAATAATAGGAATTTCTCAAAAAAAAAAAAATTAAGTTTTATTTTTTTACCAATAGTCAATTCTTTTTTTTTTATGCATCAGTAAGAAAGTGTAGTTTAACAAGATGGTGTAAATGTTTATTAGCTTTTAAATAAATCAAAAAAAAAAAACTATTATAAAGAAACTCAGGAAAAATGCTCTTTAGGTACAAGGGCTCTTTATGCGTCATTTCATCGCATTACACCAAATACTTTTTTTTTACCAGATACATTTGTAAATGCAGAGGCCAAGCCCCCAGGGCCCCAAAATCCCTAGGTTCGGCACTGGGATCCACATACTCCTATATGGGGGTGCATGACTGATACGCTATGTCTTTCCTTCCCACCATCCTTTTGATTTAGAGTTTTATTTTTTTGTCATACAAGTTTCGTTTTCTGGATTCAGCACTTGAGAAGATATAATACTCAAACATAATCCAATAAATGAATTTCATTGAGTTTTCTTTAGGTTATGCAGTACAGTAAGCATGCCACTATGTGCATGTAAAAAAAAAAAAGTATAAGCTATTCAATTTTCAGCTTTGGTTGCTTTAGACACCCTTGCATGTCCTCCATGAATAAAGGCAATATATATATATATATATATATATATATATACAGAGCCATATTTACAATTTTAGGGCCCCTAGGCCTACAAAAATTTGAGGCCCCATTTTGAAAAATATTGCTAAGTTGTTTTTTTTTTAATTGTGTATACATCACCCAACATTTTGGGGCCCCTTATTTCGCGGGGCCCCTAACTGTTTTAACTTATTTAGTAATTTACTATCGTTTACTAATTACTTACAAGAAGAAAAAAAAAAAGGTTTGTAGCAGAATGTTAACCCCCTCCTCTGCCCCGATCCCCCCCCCCCCATATTATTGCTGGCCAGCTGTTTACGCGGGGCTTTACCACCGGTACTTTTACGAGCGGTTTGTTTTGTACGTGCCATGTTTTTTTGGTCAATGCGGGTTGACTGAAATGATCGGAAAAACGACTGTTACCAGGCTTATATAAACGCGCCTCGCCGCAAGCTCTGCTCGTAACGCGCCCATTGGTCATTATCGCAGATTCGTGTTTTGATTGGTCGGATCGTTCTGTACTCGACTGGAATGTTTCTCGTTTACCACATTTTTTTTCTATCGCTTTCATGTTTCACATACGTTATAATTCAGTAGAAATGGGCCCGACCACAATAAATGTACATACGAAAATAGTATATCAATCTTATAGGTGAAAAGCGGGCGACATTGACTAAATATTCTTTTAACAGTGAGAGGCGAAAGAAATAAAGTTTCTGTGACACAGTTAGTTTTACAATACGAAAACAACGCTCGCGACGTGCAGTCAGTCATTCATTGGTCTAGATTGGCGCTTTCTGATTGGTTAATGCTTTCTGTACTCGAAAGGAATGTATCGCGTCTACAAAATGTAAACAAAGACTCCCCCGGTTGTCTGAAACTTTACTGCATTTCGTTCCGTTCAATGTTCTTAAATAATAATAATAATAATAATAATAATAATAATAATAATACATTTTCTAAATAATTTAAAGAATGCAAGACTGATGGTGGGTTACATATTCATTAATTTACTTACTCATAGGTATTAAAGGGGTATCTTTTTGTAGACATTGTGCATGTTTTGTGACCCAACCATTGAATTATGCATTATTAAAGTTAGGTTAAACGTGAAGTTCACACCATTTCGATGATTCCGTGTAACTAAAATGAACAGTTAATTAACCAACATACACAGGGGTGAAGAAAACACATCGAATCAAATGCAATTTAGTCAATGAGTAATACCAATTAATTTATAGACAAACTCGTGGCGAAAATAAGGTAGAAACAAGCTAATTGTTAATCAGTGGAGGTTGTCCTAAAAAGGACAGTGTTAAGTCTTTGGGACTGATGGGGGGGGGGGTGGGTGGGCGTATATATTTTTGATGTTTAACTCTTGCCACCTGGGGTCTTCTGTGTTTTCTTGGGCAGAAGTACGGCCTGGATGTTTGGCAAAACACCACCCTGGGCGATGGTGACACCTGACAAAAGTTTGTTCAACTCTTCGTCGTTTCTGATGGCCAACTGGAGGTGACGAGGGATGATTCTGGTCTTTTTGTTGTCTCTGGCGGCGTTACCAGCCAACTCGAGCACTTCGGCCGCCAAATACTCTAGCACAGCTGCCAGATACACGGGGGCGCCGGCACCCACACGTTCAGCATAGTTTCCCTTTCTCAAAAGACGATGGATACGTCCAACTGGGAACTGTAGTCCAGCCCTGGATGAACGAGACTTGGACTTGCCTTTAACTTTACCGCCTTTACCACGTCCAGACATTATCGAGAATGAGATGTTATTGAAAAAATAAAAGCTAGTGATAGCAACAACGCTGTCGCTGAGCGAAACGATTGAAGAGAAAAAGCGGGCTGCTTAAAAGCTTTTATACTAAACCGAGCGGACTTTCGGCAGGCGAGTTGCAGCGATCTGATTGGTTCAGCGCGCTCGTACTCTCTCTCGTACTCGACAAATTTCCACACCGTTTCGTATAAAAGGCGAGTGTTTCGTCTGTCTCGCTCAGTTTTTCACTAGAAAGCTAACCAGCAATGCCGCCCAAAGTTTCATCGAAAGGAGCAAAGAAAGCCGGTAAGGCTAAAGCCGTACGCACCGGTGACAAGAAGAAGAAGAGGAGGAGAAAGGAAAGCTACAGCATTTATATCTACAAGGTGTTGAAACAAGTGCACCCAGATACTGGTATCTCTTCTAAAGCCATGTCAATTATGAACTCATTCGTCAATGACATCTTTGAACGCATCTCTGCTGAGGCCAGTCGTTTGGCGCATTACAACAAACGTAGCACCATCACATCCAGGGAGATCCAGACTGCCGTCCGTCTGCTCCTACCTGGTGAGCTGGCTAAGCACGCCGTCAGTGAGGGTACCAAGGCCGTCACTAAATACACCACCAGCAAATAGAGAGACTTCTCCACCCCCCAATCCCACCATCTTAACAACGGCCCTTTTTAGGGCCTCCACATTGTTTACAATTAGTCTTGAGTGATGCAGCCATTTTAAACCTCTTTTTTGTTTTGTTTTTCTTGTAATGGTTGGTTTTTACAATCAAGGCACGTTTTCTTCATTGAAATAGTTGAATACAGTCTTGTGCACTAGGTCTGGTTGACAAAAGGACATAATGCCCCAGGAATGTTTGTCGCTGCGGCTCCCTTTTTTGACAAAATGTCAAAAAAGGGAGTGCTTCGCGCGCTTTTGAGGCCTAAGCGTGTTTTCTTGGGAAAAGTGAAATTTGGTGATTTTTTTCTAACATGGGAGGGGTAGACAAAATCAATATCATATGCTTAGAAAAACATATCAATGGTGGGAAACTTTTTCATTTTGTTGATATTGCTAGGGTAAATAGTTATATTCTTTTTCAAGACTGGAGGAAACAAAAATGCAGATATTATTGAATTAACTCTTAATCGACGGCAGGTTTTTGGTTATTTTTTTTATTACCAAACAGGTGTCCTTAAATTTTGGACTATATTGTCTGTTTCCTTTATAGCCCATATATGTGTGATATAATCATTTTTTTTCTACTTTGAATAGGCTTTTTAAAACTGTGCAGCTTATTTTTGTGAAAATGAAACTTGATAATATTTTAAAAAAAAAAGAATTTAACAAAACAAAATTATTTTTTTTAAAGTGTACAAACAGCAATAAGACAAAAAACAAGTATTAAAAACAAAAACATTTTTTCAGACATTTTATTAATCTACATATATTTCTGAAAGGAAATATTCAGTTATCAATCAATTTCTTCAAAAAATAAATGTTTGTTGACTTTTTTTTCAAATATGCATATTTTCCTTTAATTATTCACATAAAAAAATCTAATTTTAAGAAAAACGCAAAAAATGTAGAAAAAAAAGTTTTTTTTTTTTTTTCATTTTTATTAAAAAAGACATAATGCACAGTGTGTTTTTTGCAAAATGTCAAAAAAGTGAGGGGTATGGCCTTATGCGCGCCTGTGTCATGAGGCTACCTTGTGTTTTTTCTTTAAAAAGTTGAAAAAAATGTTTTTTGGTCAGTTTTGAATGTTTTTATATTTTTTTTTTTTTGATTTAGCGAGTGTTAGTTTCATCTTTGTCACTAGATTTAAGTTCTTTTTCCACTAAATAATGAGAATCTGAGTCCATTTTAATTTAGTCGAAGTGACTGACAAAACGTAAACAAATCAAAATGACGTTCGGTGCCGGTCAACTGATAGTGTTATTTTATTTGCGAGAAATTGTAGTTCAATAAAAAAATAAATAAATATTTTTTATTAGAAAGTATTTAGAATGCATTTTTTTAATAAAAATATTACATTTGTAATAAAAAAATATTTAAAAAAATAATATTTTTCATGGTTTGACTTTATGGATCACCAGAGTCACATTTTATTGTATGCCGTTTGTTGGGAGTTAAATAGACCAGCAAGATATAGTCAGTTAGATTACACAATAGAGTGAATTAGAAGGTTAGAAAAGATTGATGACTTTGACAGCGACAGCATATAAAATAAAAACTAATCATCCTATTTTACCTGTAATGGTTCCTTCAAAGGAAAGAAAAAAAAAACAACTGTACATTATGTTATTCACTTTATAAACTTGAAAGAAAAACAAGAACTAAATGTTCTGCATGAGATACTTTCTTATGTTTTCAAGATGACAGAAATTGTCTTTTACTTTATCATAAATACCATTTAAAGTAAATATCAATTCATTGAAATGTGTTTCCTGTCACTTATACTAATAATATAGAAATTTTAATGATCCATTTTGTCTTGTCTAACATTGTATTTATTGTGTGAAAATTATATGTCTTGTTTCCCTCTAGAGGCATCAGTCCTTTTTTTTTCCAATTTCTATAGTATCATTTAAGGTTGAATAAAAAAAAAAAATTATCATAATTTTAAGTCCAAATTTATTTATGTGTTGTACAAATGAATAATGTTTATGTAAATAATAAAGATTTTGTTTAAATCCTTTTTTTTTATTCTTACTGTTTGTGATGTATTTGTATTTTTAGTTAAAAAAAAATAATAAAAAAATCATTTACACTATAATTTTACAAAATTAAACATTTCTATTATGTAAAGCTTTTTATATCATTAAATAGCTTATTGATTTCTGAATTCAATGATGTATAACTTCACTAGGTAGCTTATTACATAATGAAAAATGCCTAGTTTTACAAAACACCCTGCAATCAGCTTAAAAAAATGGCTGAAAATGAACAACAGTTGAGAGTATAAAAGAGCACATCATAATGTTTGCCCTAACTCCTAGAAAATACATACATGTATTACATTACATCTTTTACAAAATAACTTACATTATAATTTCAACAATAAATATTTTAACTTTTTGTTTTATTTTTGTTTTAATATCTATCAATGATGAAGACAATTTGCCTTAAGTACCATTAAAAAAAAAATGAGACCAAACAACAAATACAGTTTAAAAAAAAAAAAAAAAAAAAAGATTTTCTTAAAGTTAATGTTTATAAACTAATAAGCAGATGCGGTTTCAATGGATGGCGCATGCTCTGAGCCCCGACTTCTAAAGGATTCCACAAAATCCCAATTTTACACATTTAATTTTACTTTCACTGTCTTCTTTTAAAAAGGGGCCCAATATTGTCTTCTGTGACTGGGTTCCTGAAGAACATTAAATCTTCTTTCTCTAATAAACCGGTATGGTCATTCAAAAAAATAATAGGAATTTCTCAAAAAAAAAAAAAAATTAAGTTTTATTTTTTTACCAATAGTCAATTCTTTTTTTTTTATGCATCAGTAAGAAAGTGTAGTTTAACAAGATGGTGTAAATGTTTATTAGCTTTTAAATAAATCAAAAAAAAAAACTATTATAAAGAAACTCAGGAAAAATGCTCTTTAGGTACAAGGGCTCTTTATGCGTCATTTCATCGCATTACACCAAATACTTTTTTTTTACCAGATACATTTGTAAATGCAGAGGCCAAGCCCCCAGGGCCCCAAAATCCCTAGGTTCGGCACTGGGATCCACATACTCCTATATGGGGGTGCATGACTGATACGCTATGTCTTTCCTTCCCACCATCCTTTTGATTTAGAGTTTTATTTTTTTGTCATACAAGTTTCGTTTTCTGGATTCAGCACTTGAGAAGATATAATACTCAAACATAATCCAATAAATGAATTTCATTGAGTTTTCTTTAGGTTATGCAGTACAGTAAGCATGCCACTATGTGCATGTAAAAAAAAAAAAGTATAAGCTATTCAATTTTCAGCTTTGGTTGCTTTAGACACCCTTGCATGTCCTCCATGAATAAAGGCAATATATATATATATATATATATATATATATATATATATACAGAGCCATATTTACAATTTTAGGGCCCCTAGGCCTACAAAAATTTGAGGCCCCATTTTGAAAAATATTGTGTTTTTTTTTTTTTTTTTTTTTTTTTTTATCTTCTTCCCTTGGGTTTCTGGGTCCCTTTTTTCTTGGCCTTTTATTTTTATTTATTTTTTATTTTTATTTAATAATTTATTAAAATAAAATAAAAAAAGGTTTGTAGCAGAATGTTAACCCCCTCCTCTGCCCCGATCCCCCCCCATATTATTGCTGGCCCATAACCAATCGTTTTGTTTTTTTTCTTTTGAATATGCGTGCGGCCCTTTGTATAATTTAACTAAATGATTCTTCATTAATTTAAAACTTGGTGAAACTTGGCTTTCATTAACTCGATGAAGGCGACATTCATTTGTTTACATTTGCTACAGAAAGGTCAGAGTACACGGCGCGTCGATACGACCAATCGTTCTCTTCGTCCTTTTTCTCTATAAAACAATGAGACAAATAAGGCTTTACGTGCATTTTTTTGTTTTGGATTAAAAATAAAAACAACAGCTTTAAGCACCCGAATGCAAAGTTTAAAATAAACATGAAACAATCATCGAAAGACGATGCATTTAAACTCAATCAAAAGTATATAGTAACTATATATACACTTTCTTTCACCACTCTAACGTCTACGGCCATACCACGTTGAAAATACCGGTTCTCGTCCGATCACCGAAGTCAAGCAACGTCGGGCGTGGTTAGTACTTAGATGGGTGACCGCTTGGGAACACCACGTGTTGTAGACACTTTTTTTTTTTAAATTTTAATTACTTATTATTTTTGAAGTGGGCGTATGACTACAACATGGTATAATAAATACTACTAAGGACCCTAGCTTAATGTTTTAGCAGGACCCTCTTCTCAAATGTTTTTAGCAGGGCCGCCAAGTTGTTAGCGACGCCACTGTTCAATCCGTATTATTACGTGTAGAAGCATATGTATTTTCTATTGATAGGCAGTCAGTCCATCTATTTTTACGCTTTGTTTTAGCACAAGTAAGATATTTTTAAATAATAAAATATATATTCTGTACCCATCTTCCAATTAACCGTCGTGATTCCCCCAAAAACATGTGTATAAAACATTTGGAACAGTTTTATTAGGCTTCAGTGTAACACGTTCGCATAAAGGTTTAAATGGTTAATCAAAACCCATGGTTAAAAAAAAAAACAACAACACGTTAATACATTAACTCAAAGGTGTTTCAATTTCAAGCTCATTCTGGATAGAGTGGGGTGGCCCTAATAAGGGCCTTTTGGGGATGTTCAGTGTAAAACAAATGGGTATGTTTAACCACCGAAGCCGTACAGGGTACGGCCCTGGCGTTTCAGGGCGTAGACCACATCCATAGCAGTGACAGTCTTTCTCTTGGCATGCTCTGTGTATGTGACTGCATCCCTAATGACATTCTCAAGGAAAACCTTCAAGACACCCCTTGTCTCTTCATAAATGAGACCAGAGATACGCTTGACACCACCTCTACGTGCAAGACGACGGATGGCGGGCTTGGTGATACCTTGGATGTTATCACGCAATACTTTGCGGTGACGCTTGGCGCCTCCTTTGCCGAGTCCCTTACCACCTTTACCACGACCAGACATTGTTGCAGCAAACTTTTGTTGATAAAATGAATACTGAGTTACTGACGACCGAAACCGCCTGCTTTTATACGTTCGTTTGCCCTGGCTCACTCAACATGGCGGATGATCATTTTCAACCAATCGCTGCGTTGCAGGCTCCGCGAGAGAACCAATGAAATTACAAAAAAAAAAAAACCGAGAGGCGATGCGCTGATCAGTAGACAACACGCCGAGTGGGGGCTGGGATCGGTATGGCGGCTGTTTTGAAAAAAAAGATGTTTACCAATTTCTCCATTCATTATAACCCCATACGCTTATTACTATTTCATAAATGATGATGGATTATTATTATGTGTACTGAATGAATGGAATGTTATGGTGGTATTGAATGAAAAAAAAATAAAAATAGAATAATAATAATAACACTTGAATATGTATGTACGTATGTGGGTCATATCGAATAAGTATGAAGTGTGCATATATATATATATATATATCACATACTTGTGGCCAATTTTCAAACTTTAATTTATTATCAGTAAACAAGTTTAATGGACTATCTATCTATAAAGTAATGAAATGTTACCAAATGGGAGATAAATGTGGGCACAAAATGAAGCGTCAACTCAAAGCTAATTGTGTAAGATGTGATGTGGTCCTAAAAAGGACCGTTGATGGGGTGGGTACTGTAAACCGGTGATTTAAGCACGCTCACCACGGATACGACGGGCAAGTTGGATGTCCTTTGGCATAATGGTGACACGTTTAGCGTGGATGGCACACAAGTTGGTGTCCTCAAAGAGACCGACAAGGTAGGCCTCGCTAGCTTCTTGAAGGGCCATCACTGCAGAGCTCTGGAAACGCAGGTCGGTTTTGAAATCTTGGGCAATCTCACGGACTAAACGTTGGAATGGCAGCTTACGGATGAGAAGCTCTGTGCTCTTCTGGTAACGACGAATCTCTCTCAGAGCGACGGTACCGGGCCTGTAACGATGAGGCTTCTTAACACCTCCGGTTGCAGGGGCGGATTTCCTAGCAGCCTTGGTGGCCAGCTGTTTACGCGGGGCTTTACCACCGGTACTTTTACGAGCGGTTTGTTTTGTACGTGCCATGTTTTTTTGGTCAATGCGGGTTGACTGAAATGATCGGAAAAACGACTGTTACCAGGCTTATATAAACGCGCCTCGCCGCAAGCTCTGCTCGTAACGCGCCCATTGGTCATTATCGCAGATTCGTGTTTTGATTGGTCGGATCGTTCTGTACTCGACTGGAATGTTTCTCGTTTACCACATTTTTTTTCTATCGCTTTCATGTTTCACATACGTTATAATTCAGTAGAAATGGGCCCGACCACAATAAATGTACATACGAAAATAGTATATCAATCTTATAGGTGAAAAGCGGGCGACATTGACTAAATATTCTTTTAACAGTGAGAGGCGAAAGAAATAAAGTTTCTGTGACACAGTTAGTTTTACAATACGAAAACAACGCTCGCGACGTGCAGTCAGTCATTCATTGGTCTAGATTGGCGCTTTCTGATTGGTTAATGCTTTCTGTACTCGAAAGGAATGTATCGCGTCTACAAAATGTAAACAAAGACTCCCCCGGTTGTCTGAAACTTTACTGCATTTCGTTCCGTTCAATGTTCTTAAATAATAATAATAATAATAATAATAATAATAATAATAATACATTTTCTAAATAATTTAAAGAATACAAGACTGATGGTGGGTTACATATTCATTAATTTACTTACTCATAGATATTAAAGGGGTTTATCTTTTTGTAGACATTGTGCATGTTTTGTGACCCAACCATTGAATTATGCATTATTAAAGTTAGGTTAAACGTGAAGTTCACACCATTTCGATGATTCCGTGTAACTAAAATGAACAGTTAATTAACCAACATACACAGGGGTGAAGAAAACACATCGAATCAAATGCAATTTAGTCAATGAGTAATACCAATTAATTTATAGACAAACTCGTGGCGAAAATAAGGTAGAAACAAGCTAATTGTTAATCAGTGGAGGTTGTCCTAAAAAGGACAGTGTTAAGTCTTTGGGACTGATGGGGGGGGGGTGGGTGGGCGTATATATTTTTGATGTTTAACTCTTGCCACCTGGGGTCTTCTGTGTTTTCTTGGGCAGAAGTACGGCCTGGATGTTTGGCAAAACACCACCCTGGGCGATGGTGACACCTGACAAAAGTTTGTTCAACTCTTCGTCGTTTCTGATGGCCAACTGGAGGTGACGAGGGATGATTCTGGTCTTTTTGTTGTCTCTGGCGGCGTTACCAGCCAACTCGAGCACTTCGGCCGCCAAATACTCTAGCACAGCTGCCAGATACACGGGGGCGCCGGCACCCACACGTTCAGCATAGTTTCCCTTTCTCAAAAGACGATGGATACGTCCAACTGGGAACTGTAGTCCAGCCCTGGATGAACGAGACTTGGACTTGCCTTTAACTTTACCGCCTTTACCACGTCCAGACATTATCGAGAATGAGATGTTATTGAAAAAATAAAAGCTAGTGATAGCAACAACGCTGTCGCTGAGCGAAACGATTGAAGAGAAAAAGCGGGCTGCTTAAAAGCTTTTATACTAAACCGAGCGGACTTTCGGCAGGCGAGTTGCAGCGATCTGATTGGTTCAGCGCGCTCGTACTCTCTCTCGTACTCGACAAATTTCCACACCGTTTCGTATAAAAGGCGAGTGTTTCGTCTGTCTCGCTCAGTTTTTCACTAGAAAGCTAACCAGCAATGCCGCCCAAAGTTTCATCGAAAGGAGCAAAGAAAGCCGGTAAGGCTAAAGCCGTACGCACCGGTGACAAGAAGAAGAAGAGGAGGAGAAAGGAAAGCTACAGCATTTATATCTACAAGGTGTTGAAACAAGTGCACCCAGATACTGGTATCTCTTCTAAAGCCATGTCAATTATGAACTCATTCGTCAATGACATCTTTGAACGCATCTCTGCTGAGGCCAGTCGTTTGGCGCATTACAACAAACGTAGCACCATCACATCCAGGGAGATCCAGACTGCCGTCCGTCTGCTCCTACCTGGTGAGCTGGCTAAGCACGCCGTCAGTGAGGGTACCAAGGCCGTCACTAAATACACCACCAGCAAATAGAGAGACTTCTCCACCCCCCAATCCCACCATCTTAACAACGGCCCTTTTTAGGGCCTCCACATTGTTTACAATTAGTCTTGAGTGATGCAGCCATTTTAAACCTCTTTTTTGTTTTGTTTTTCTTGTAATGGTTGGTTTTTACAATCAAGGCACGTTTTCTTCATTGAAATAGTTGAATACAGTCTTGTGCACTAGGTCTGGTTGACAAAAGGACATAATGCCCCAGGAATGTTTGTCGCTGCGGCTCCCTTTTTTGACAAAATGTCAAAAAAGGGAGTGCTTCGCGCGCTTTTGAGGCCTAAGCGTGTTTTCTTGGGAAAAGTGAAATTTGGTGATTTTTTTCTAACATGGGAGGGGTAGACAAAATCAATATCATATGCTTAGAAAAACATATCAATGGTGGGAAACTTTTTCATTTTGTTGATATTGCTAGGGTAAATAGTTATATTCTTTTTCAAGACTGGAGGAAACAAAAATGCAGATATTATTGAATTAACTCTTAATCGACGGCAGGTTTTTGGTTATTTTTTTTATTACCAAACAGGTGTCCTTAAATTTTGGACTATATTGTCTGTTTCCTTTATAGCCCATATATGTGTGATATAATCATTTTTTTTCTACTTTGAATAGGCTTTTTAAAACTGTGCAGCTTATTTTTGTGAAAATGAAACTTGATAATATTTTAAAAAAAAAAGAATTTAACAAAACAAAATTATTTTTTTTAAAGTGTACAAACAGCAATAAGACAAAAAACAAGTATTAAAAACAAAAACATTTTTTCAGACATTTTATTAATCTACATATATTTCTGAAAGGAAATATTCAGTTATCAATCAATTTCTTCAAAAAATAAATGTTTGTTGACTTTTTTTTCAAATATGCATATTTTCCTTTAATTATTCACATAAAAAAATCTAATTTTAAGAAAAACGCAAAAAATGTAGAAAAAAAAGTTTTTTTTTTTTTTTTTCATTTTTATTAAAAAAGACATAATGCACAGTGTGTTTTTTGCAAAATGTCAAAAAAGTGAGGGGTATGGCCTTATGCGCGCCTGTGTCATGAGGCTACCTTGTGTTTTTTCTTTAAAAAGTTGAAAAAAATGTTTTTTGGTCAGTTTTGAATGTTTTTATATTTTTTTTTTTTTGATTTAGCGAGTGTTAGTTTCATCTTTGTCACTAGATTTAAGTTCTTTTTCCACTAAATAATGAGAATCTGAGTCCATTTTAATTTAGTCGAAGTGACTGACAAAACGTAAACAAATCAAAATGACGTTCGGTGCCGGTCAACTGATAGTGTTATTTTATTTGCGAGAAATTGTAGTTCAATAAAAAAATAAATAAATATTTTTTATTAGAAAGTATTTAGAATGCATTTTTTTAATAAAAATATTACATTTGTAATAAAAAAATATTTAAAAAAATAATATTTTTCATGGTTTGACTTTATGGATCACCAGAGTCACATTTTATTGTATGCCGTTTGTTGGGAGTTAAATAGACCAGCAAGATATAGTCAGTTAGATTACACAATAGAGTGAATTAGAAGGTTAGAAAAGATTGATGACTTTGACAGCGACAGCATATAAAATAAAAACTAATCATCCTATTTTACCTGTAATGGTTCCTTCAAAGGAAAGAAAAAAAAAACAACTGTACATTATGTTATTCACTTTATAAACTTGAAAGAAAAACAAGAACTAAATGTTCTGCATGAGATACTTTCTTATGTTTTCAAGATGACAGAAATTGTCTTTTACTTTATCATAAATACCATTTAAAGTAAATATCAATTCATTGAAATGTGTTTCCTGTCACTTATACTAATAATATAGAAATTTTAATGATCCATTTTGTCTTGTCTAACATTGTATTTATTGTGTGAAAATTATATGTCTTGTTTCCCTCTAGAGGCATCAGTCCTTTTTTTTTTCCAATTTCTATAGTATCATTTAAGGTTGAATAAAAAAAAAAAATTATCATAATTTTAAGTCCAAATTTATTTATGTGTTGTACAAATGAATAATGTTTATGTAAATAATAAAGATTTTGTTTAAATCCTTTTTTTTTATTCTTACTGTTTGTGATGTATTTGTATTTTTAGTTAAAAAAAAATAATAAAAAAATCATTTACACTATAATTTTACAAAATTAAACATTTCTATTATGTAAAGCTTTTTATATCATTAAATAGCTTATTGATTTCTGAATTCAATGATGTATAACTTCACTAGGTAGCTTATTACATAATGAAAAATGCCTAGTTTTACAAAACACCCTGCAATCAGCTTAAAAAAATGGCTGAAAATGAACAACAGTTGAGAGTATAAAAGAGCACATCATAATGTTTGCCCTAACTCCTAGAAAATACATACATGTATTACATTACATCTTTTACAAAATAACTTACATTATAATTTCAACAATAAATATTTTAACTTTTTGTTTTATTTTTGTTTTAATATCTATCAATGATGAAGACAATTTGCCTTAAGTACCATTAAAAAAAAAATGAGACCAAACAACAAATACAGTTTAAAAAAAAAAAAAAAAAAAAGATTTTCTTAAAGTTAATGTTTATAAACTAATAAGCAGATGCGGTTTCAATGGATGGCGCATGCTCTGAGCCCCGACTTCTAAAGGATTCCACAAAATCCCAATTTTACACATTTAATTTTACTTTCACTGTCTTCTTTTAAAAAGGGGCCCAATATTGTCTTCTGTGACTGGGTTCCTGAAGAACATTAAATCTTCTTTCTCTAATAAACCGGTATGGTCATTCAAAAAAATAATAGGAATTTCTCAAAAAAAAAAAAAATTAAGTTTTATTTTTTTACCAATAGTCAATTCTTTTTTTTTTATGCATCAGTAAGAAAGTGTAGTTTAACAAGATGGTGTAAATGTTTATTAGCTTTTAAATAAATCAAAAAAAAAAAAACTATTATAAAGAAACTCAGGAAAAATGCTCTTTAGGTACAAGGGCTCTTTATGCGTCATTTCATCGCATTACACCAAATACTTTTTTTTTACCAGATACATTTGTAAATGCAGAGGCCAAGCCCCCAGGGCCCCAAAATCCCTAGGTTCGGCACTGGGATCCACATACTCCTATATGGGGGTGCATGACTGATACGCTATGTCTTTCCTTCCCACCATCCTTTTGATTTAGAGTTTTATTTTTTTGTCATACAAGTTTCGTTTTCTGGATTCAGCACTTGAGAAGATATAATACTCAAACATAATCCAATAAATGAATTTCATTGAGTTTTCTTTAGGTTATGCAGTACAGTAAGCATGCCACTATGTGCATGTAAAAAAAAAAAAGTATAAGCTATTCAATTTTCAGCTTTGGTTGCTTTAGACACCCTTGCATGTCCTCCATGAATAAAGGCAATATATATATATATATATATATATATATATATATATATATACAGAGCCATATTTACAATTTTAGGGCCCCTAGGCCTACAAAAATTTGAGGCCCCATTTTGAAAAATATTGCTAAGTTGTTTTTTTTTTAATTGTGTATACATCACCCAACATTTTGGGGCCCCTTATTTCGCGGGGCCCCTAACTGTTTTAACTTATTTAGTAATTTACTATCGTTTACTAATTACTTACAAGAAGAAAAAAAAAAAGGTTTGTAGCAGAATGTTAACCCCCTCCTCTGCCCCGATCCCCCCCCCCCATATTATTGCTGGCCCATAACCAATCGTTTTGTTTTTTTTCTTTTGAATATGCGTGCGGCCCTTTGTATAATTTAACTAAATGATTCTTCATTAATTTAAAACTTGGTGAAACTTGGCTTTCATTAACTCGATGAAGGCGACATTCATTTGTTTACATTTGCTACAGAAAGGTCAGAGTACACGGCGCGTCGATACGACCAATCGTTCTCTTCGTCCTTTTTCTCTATAAAACAATGAGACAAATAAGGCTTTACGTGCATTTTTTTGTTTTGGATTAAAAATAAAAACAACAGCTTTAAGCACCCGAATGCAAAGTTTAAAATAAACATGAAACAATCATCGAAAGACGATGCATTTAAACTCAATCAAAAGTATATAGTAACTATATATACACTTTCTTTCACCACTCTAACGTCTACGGCCATACCACGTTGAAAATACCGGTTCTCGTCCGATCACCGAAGTCAAGCAACGTCGGGCGTGGTTAGTACTTAGATGGGTGACCGCTTGGGAACACCACGTGTTGTAGACACTTTTTTTTTTAAATTTTAATTACTTATTATTTTTGAAGTGGGCGTATGACTACAACATGGTATAATAAATACTACTAAGGACCCTAGCTTAATGTTTTAGCAGGACCCTCTTCTCAAATGTTTTTAGCAGGGCCGCCAAGTTGTTAGCGACGCCACTGTTCAATCCGTATTATTACGTGTAGAAGCATATGTATTTTCTATTGATAGGCAGTCAGTCCATCTATTTTTACGCTTTGTTTTAGCACAAGTAAGATATTTTTAAATAATAAAATATATATTCTGTACCCATCTTCCAATTAACCGTCGTGATTCCCCCAAAAACATGTGTATAAAACATTTGGAACAGTTTTATTAGGCTTCAGTGTAACACGTTCGCATAAAGGTTTAAATGGTTAATCAAAACCCATGGTTAAAAAAAAAAAACAACAACACGTTAATACATTAACTCAAAGGTGTTTCAATTTCAAGCTCATTCTGGATAGAGTGGGGTGGCCCTAATAAGGGCCTTTTGGGGATGTTCAGTGTAAAACAAATGGGTATGTTTAACCACCGAAGCCGTACAGGGTACGGCCCTGGCGTTTCAGGGCGTAGACCACATCCATAGCAGTGACAGTCTTTCTCTTGGCATGCTCTGTGTATGTGACTGCATCCCTAATGACATTCTCAAGGAAAACCTTCAAGACACCCCTTGTCTCTTCATAAATGAGACCAGAGATACGCTTGACACCACCTCTACGTGCAAGACGACGGATGGCGGGCTTGGTGATACCTTGGATGTTATCACGCAATACTTTGCGGTGACGCTTGGCGCCTCCTTTGCCGAGTCCCTTACCACCTTTACCACGACCAGACATTGTTGCAGCAAACTTTTGTTGATAAAATGAATACTGAGTTACTGACGACCGAAACCGCCTGCTTTTATACGTTCGTTTGCCCTGGCTCACTCAACATGGCGGATGATCATTTTCAACCAATCGCTGCGTTGCAGGCTCCGCGAGAGAACCAATGAAATTACAAAAAAAAAAAACCGAGAGGCGATGCGCTGATCAGTAGACAACACGCCGAGTGGGGGCTGGGATCGGTATGGCGGCTGTTTTGAAAAAAAAGATGTTTACCAATTTCTCCATTCATTATAACCCCATACGCTTATTACTATTTCATAAATGATGATGGATTATTATTATGTGTACTGAATGAATGGAATGTTATGGTGGTATTGAATGAAAAAAAAATAAAAATAGAATAATAATAATAACACTTGAATATGTATGTACGTATGTGGGTCATATCGAATAAGTATGAAGTGTGCATATATATATATATATATATATATCACATACTTGTGGCCAATTTTCAAACTTTAATTTATTATCAGTAAACAAGTTTAATGGACTATCTATCTATAAAGTAATGAAATGTTACCAAATGGGAGATAAATGTGGGCACAAAATGAAGCGTCAACTCAAAGCTAATTGTGTAAGATGTGATGTGGTCCTAAAAAGGACCGTTGATGGGGTGGGTACTGTAAACCGGTGATTTAAGCACGCTCACCACGGATACGACGGGCAAGTTGGATGTCCTTTGGCATAATGGTGACACGTTTAGCGTGGATGGCACACAAGTTGGTGTCCTCAAAGAGACCGACAAGGTAGGCCTCGCTAGCTTCTTGAAGGGCCATCACTGCAGAGCTCTGGAAACGCAGGTCGGTTTTGAAATCTTGGGCAATCTCACGGACTAAACGTTGGAATGGCAGCTTACGGATGAGAAGCTCTGTGCTCTTCTGGTAACGACGAATCTCTCTCAGAGCGACGGTACCGGGCCTGTAACGATGAGGCTTCTTAACACCTCCGGTTGCAGGGGCGGATTTCCTAGCAGCCTTGGTGGCCAGCTGTTTACGCGGGGCTTTACCACCGGTACTTTTACGAGCGGTTTGTTTTGTACGTGCCATGTTTTTTTGGTCAATGCGGGTTGACTGAAATGATCGGAAAAACGACTGTTACCAGGCTTATATAAACGCGCCTCGCCGCAAGCTCTGCTCGTAACGCGCCCATTGGTCATTATCGCAGATTCGTGTTTTGATTGGTCGGATCGTTCTGTACTCGACTGGAATGTTTCTCGTTTACCACATTTTTTTTCTATCGCTTTCATGTTTCACATACGTTATAATTCAGTAGAAATGGGCCCGACCACAATAAATGTACATACGAAAATAGTATATCAATCTTATAGGTGAAAAGCGGGCGACATTGACTAAATATTCTTTTAACAGTGAGAGGCGAAAGAAATAAAGTTTCTGTGACACAGTTAGTTTTACAATACGAAAACAACGCTCGCGACGTGCAGTCAGTCATTCATTGGTCTAGATTGGCGCTTTCTGATTGGTTAATGCTTTCTGTACTCGAAAGGAATGTATCGCGTCTACAAAATGTAAACAAAGACTCCCCCGGTTGTCTGAAACTTTACTGCATTTCGTTCCGTTCAATGTTCTTAAATAATAATAATAATAATAATAATAATAATAATAATACATTTTCTAAATAATTTAAAGAATACAAGACTGATGGTGGGTTACATATTCATTAATTTACTTACTCATAGGTATTAAAGGGGTATCTTTTTGTAGACATTGTGCATGTTTTGTGACCCAACCATTGAATTATGCATTATTAAAGTTAGGTTAAACGTGAAGTTCACACCATTTCGATGATTCCGTGTAACTAAAATGAACAGTTAATTAACCAACATACACAGGGGTGAAGAAAACACATCGAATCAAATGCAATTTAGTCAATGAGTAATACCAATTAATTTATAGACAAACTCGTGGCGAAAATAAGGTAGAAACAAGCTAATTGTTAATCAGTGGAGGTTGTCCTAAAAAGGACAGTGTTAAGTCTTTGTGACTGATGGGGGTGGGTGGGCGTATATATTTTTGATGTTTAACTCTTGCCACCTGGGGTCTTCTGGGTTTTCTTGGGCAGAAGTACGGCCTGGATGTTTGGCAAAACACCACCCTGGGCGATGGTGACACCTGACAAAAGTTTGTTCAACTCTTCGTCGTTTCTGATGGCCAACTGGAGGTGACGAGGGATGATTCTGGTCTTTTTGTTGTCTCTGGCGGCGTTACCAGCCAACTCGAGCACTTCGGCCGCCAAATACTCTAGCACAGCTGCCAGATACACGGGGGCGCCGGCACCCACACGTTCAGCATAGTTTCCCTTTCTCAAAAGACGATGGATACGTCCAACTGGGAACTGTAGTCCAGCCCTGGATGAACGAGACTTGGACTTGCCTTTAACTTTACCGCCTTTACCACGTCCAGACATTATCGAGAATGAGATGTTATTGAAAAAATAAAAGCTAGTGATAGCAACAACGCTGTCGCTGAGCGAAACGATTGAAGAGAAAAAGCGGGCTGCTTAAAAGCTTTTATACTAAACCGAGCGGACTTTCGGCAGGCGAGTTGCAGCGATCTGATTGGTTCAGCGCGCTCGTACTCTCTCTCGTACTCGACAAATTTCCACACCGTTTCGTATAAAAGGCGAGTGTTTCGTCTGTCTCGCTCAGTTTTTCACTAGAAAGCTAACCAGCAATGCCGCCCAAAGTTTCATCGAAAGGAGCAAAGAAAGCCGGTAAGGCTAAAGCCGTACGCACCGGTGACAAGAAGAAGAAGAGGAGGAGAAAGGAAAGCTACAGCATTTATATCTACAAGGTGTTGAAACAAGTGCACCCAGATACTGGTATCTCTTCTAAAGCCATGTCAATTATGAACTCATTCGTCAATGACATCTTTGAACGCATCTCTGCTGAGGCCAGTCGTTTGGCGCATTACAACAAACGTAGCACCATCACATCCAGGGAGATCCAGACTGCCGTCCGTCTGCTCCTACCTGGTGAGCTGGCTAAGCACGCCGTCAGTGAGGGTACCAAGGCCGTCACTAAATACACCACCAGCAAATAGAGAGACTTCTCCACCCCCCAATCCCACCATCTTAACAACGGCCCTTTTTAGGGCCTCCACATTGTTTACAATTAGTCTTGAGTGATGCAGCCATTTTAAACCTCTTTTTTGTTTTGTTTTTCTTGTAATGGTTGGTTTTTACAATCAAGGCACGTTTTCTTCATTGAAATAGTTGAATACAGTCTTGTGCACTAGGTCTGGTTGACAAAAGGACATAATGCCCCAGGAATGTTTGTCGCTGCGGCTCCCTTTTTTGACAAAATGTCAAAAAAGGGAGTGCTTCGCGCGCTTTTGAGGCCTAAGCGTGTTTTCTTGGGAAAAGTGAAATTTGGTGATTTTTTTCTAACATGGGAGGGGTAGACAAAATCAATATCATATGCTTAGAAAAACATATCAATGGTGGGAAACTTTTTCATTTTGTTGATATTGCTAGGGTAAATAGTTATATTCTTTTTCAAGACTGGAGGAAACAAAAATGCAGATATTATTGAATTAACTCTTAATCGACGGCAGGTTTTTGGTTATTTTTTTTATTACCAAACAGGTGTCCTTAAATTTTGGACTATATTGTCTGTTTCCTTTATAGCCCATATATGTGTGATATAATCATTTTTTTTCTACTTTGAATAGGCTTTTTAAAACTGTGCAGCTTATTTTTGTGAAAATGAAACTTGATAATATTTTAAAAAAAAAAGAATTTAACAAAACAAAATTATTTTTTTTAAAGTGTACAAACAGCAATAAGACAAAAAACAAGTATTAAAAACAAAAACATTTTTTCAGACATTTTATTAATCTACATATATTTCTGAAAGGAAATATTCAGTTATCAATCAATTTCTTCAAAAAATAAATGTTTGTTGACTTTTTTTTCAAATATGCATATTTTCCTTTAATTATTCACATAAAAAAATCTAATTTTAAGAAAAACGCAAAAAATGTAGAAAAAAAAGTTTTTTTTTTTTTTTTCATTTTTATTAAAAAAGACATAATGCACAGTGTGTTTTTTGCAAAATGTCAAAAAAGTGAGGGGTATGGCCTTATGCGCGCCTGTGTCATGAGGCTACCTTGTGTTTTTTCTTTAAAAAGTTGAAAAAAATGTTTTTTGGTCAGTTTTGAATGTTTTTATATTTTTTTTTTTTTGATTTAGCGAGTGTTAGTTTCATCTTTGTCACTAGATTTAAGTTCTTTTTCCACTAAATAATGAGAATCTGAGTCCATTTTAATTTAGTCGAAGTGACTGACAAAACGTAAACAAATCAAAATGACGTTCGGTGCCGGTCAACTGATAGTGTTATTTTATTTGCGAGAAATTGTAGTTCAATAAAAAAATAAATAAATATTTTTTATTAGAAAGTATTTAGAATGCATTTTTTTAATAAAAATATTACATTTGTAATAAAAAAATATTTAAAAAAATAATATTTTTCATGGTTTGACTTTATGGATCACCAGAGTCACATTTTATTGTATGCCGTTTGTTGGGAGTTAAATAGACCAGCAAGATATAGTCAGTTAGATTACACAATAGAGTGAATTAGAAGGTTAGAAAAGATTGATGACTTTGACAGCGACAGCATATAAAATAAAAACTAATCATCCTATTTTACCTGTAATGGTTCCTTCAAAGGAAAGAAAAAAAAAACAACTGTACATTATGTTATTCACTTTATAAACTTGAAAGAAAAACAAGAACTAAATGTTCTGCATGAGATACTTTCTTATGTTTTCAAGATGACAGAAATTGTCTTTTACTTTATCATAAATACCATTTAAAGTAAATATCAATTCATTGAAATGTGTTTCCTGTCACTTATACTAATAATATAGAAATTTTAATGATCCATTTTGTCTTGTCTAACATTGTATTTATTGTGTGAAAATTATATGTCTTGTTTCCCTCTAGAGGCATCAGTCCTTTTTTTTTTCCAATTTCTATAGTATCATTTAAGGTTGAATAAAAAAAAAAAATTATCATAATTTTAAGTCCAAATTTATTTATGTGTTGTACAAATGAATAATGTTTATGTAAATAATAAAGATTTTGTTTAAATCCTTTTTTTTTATTCTTACTGTTTGTGATGTATTTGTATTTTTAGTTAAAAAAAAATAATAAAAAAATCATTTACACTATAATTTTACAAAATTAAACATTTCTATTATGTAAAGCTTTTTATATCATTAAATAGCTTATTGATTTCTGAATTCAATGATGTATAACTTCACTAGGTAGCTTATTACATAATGAAAAATGCCTAGTTTTACAAAACACCCTGCAATCAGCTTAAAAAAATGGCTGAAAATGAACAACAGTTGAGAGTATAAAAGAGCACATCATAATGTTTGCCCTAACTCCTAGAAAATACATACATGTATTACATTACATCTTTTACAAAATAACTTACATTATAATTTCAACAATAAATATTTTAACTTTTTGTTTTATTTTTGTTTTAATATCTATCAATGATGAAGACAATTTGCCTTAAGTACCATTAAAAAAAAAATGAGACCAAACAACAAATACAGTTTAAAAAAAAAAAAAAAAAAAAAGATTTTCTTAAAGTTAATGTTTATAAACTAATAAGCAGATGCGGTTTCAATGGATGGCGCATGCTCTGAGCCCCGACTTCTAAAGGATTCCACAAAATCCCAATTTTACACATTTAATTTTACTTTCACTGTCTTCTTTTAAAAAGGGGCCCAATATTGTCTTCTGTGACTGGGTTCCTGAAGAACATTAAATCTTCTTTCTCTAATAAACCGGTATGGTCATTCAAAAAAATAATAGGAATTTCTCAAAAAAAAAAAAATTAAGTTTTATTTTTTTACCAATAGTCAATTCTTTTTTTTTTATGCATCAGTAAGAAAGTGTAGTTTAACAAGATGGTGTAAATGTTTATTAGCTTTTAAATAAATCAAAAAAAAAAAACTATTATAAAGAAACTCAGGAAAAATGCTCTTTAGGTACAAGGGCTCTTTATGCGTCATTTCATCGCATTACACCAAATACTTTTTTTTTACCAGATACATTTGTAAATGCAGAGGCCAAGCCCCCAGGGCCCCAAAATCCCTAGGTTCGGCACTGGGATCCACATACTCCTATATGGGGGTGCATGACTGATACGCTATGTCTTTCCTTCCCACCATCCTTTTGATTTAGAGTTTTATTTTTTTGTCATACAAGTTTCGTTTTCTGGATTCAGCACTTGAGAAGATATAATACTCAAACATAATCCAATAAATGAATTTCATTGAGTTTTCTTTAGGTTATGCAGTACAGTAAGCATGCCACTATGTGCATGTAAAAAAAAAAAAGTATAAGCTATTCAATTTTCAGCTTTGGTTGCTTTAGACACCCTTGCATGTCCTCCATGAATAAAGGCAATATATATATATATATATATATATATATATATATATATATATATATATATATACAGAGCCAGATTTACAATTTTAGGGCCCCTAGGCCTACAAAAATTTGAGGCCCCATTTTGAAAAATATTGCTAAGTTGTTTTTTTTAATTGTGTATACATCACCCAACATTTTGGGGCCCCTTATTTCGCGGGGCCCCTAACTGTTTTAACTTATTTAGTAATTTACTATCGTTTACTAATTACTTACAAGAAGAAAAAAAAGGTTTGTAGCAGAATGTTAACCCCCTCCTCTGCCCCGATCCCCCCCCATATTATTGCTGGCCCATAACCAATCGTTTTGTTTTTTTTCTTTTGAATATGCGTGCGGCCCTTTGTATAATTTAACTAAATGATTCTTCATTAATTTAAAACTTGGTAAAACTTGGCTTTCATTAACTCGATGAAGGCGACATCCATTTGTTTACATTTGCTACAGAAAGGTCAGAGTACACGGCGCGTCGATACGACCAATCGTTCTCTTCGTCCTTTTTCTCTATAAAACAATGAGACAAATAAGGCTTTACGTGCATTTTTTTTTGTTTGGATTAAAAATAAAAACAACAGCTTTAAGCACCCGAATGCAAAGTTTAAAATAAACATGAAACAATCATCGAAAGACGATGCATTTAAACTCAATCAAAAGTATATAGTAACTATATATACACTTTCTTTCACCACTTTAATGTCTACGGCCATACCACGTTGAAAATACCGGTTCTCGTCCGATCACCGAAGTCAAGCAACGTCGGGCGTGGTTAGTACTTAGATGGGTGACCGCTTGGGAACACCACGTGTTGTAGACACTTTTTTTTTTTTTAATTTTAATTACTTATTATTTTTGAAGTGGGCGTATGACTACAACATGGTATAATAAATACTACTAAGGACCCTAGCTTAATGTTTTAGCAGGACCCTCTTCTCAAATGTTTTTAGCAGGGCCGCCAAGTTGTTAGCGACGCCACTGTTCAATCCGTATTATTACGTGTAGAAGCATATGTATTTTCTATTGATAGGCAGTCAGTCCATCTATTTTTACGCTTTGTTTTAGCACAAGTAAGATATTTTTAAATAATAAAATATATATTCTGTACCCATCTTCCAATTAACCGTCGTGATTCCCCCAAAAACATGTGTATAAAACATTTGGAACAGTTTTATTAGGCTTCAGTGTAACACGTTCGCATAAAGGTTTAAATGGTTAATCAAAACCCATGGTTAAAAAAAAAAAACAACAACACGTTAATACATTAACTCAAAGGTGTTTCAATTTCAAGCTCATTCTGGATAGAGTGGGGTGGCCCTAATAAGGGCCTTTTGGGGATGTTCGGTGGGGATGTTTAACCACCGAAGCCGTACAGGGTACGGCCCTGGCGTTTCAGGGCGTAGACCACATCCATAGCAGTGACAGTCTTTCTCTTGGCATGCTCTGTGTATGTGACTGCATCCCTAATGACATTCTCAAGGAAAACCTTCAAGACACCCCTTGTCTCTTCATAAATGAGACCAGAGATACGCTTGACACCACCTCTACGTGCAAGACGACGGATGGCGGGCTTGGTGATACCTTGGATGTTATCACGCAATACTTTGCGGTGACGCTTGGCGCCTCCTTTGCCGAGTCCCTTACCACCTTTACCACGACCAGACATTGTTGCAGCAAACTTTTGTTGATAAAATGAATACTGAGTTACTGACGACCGAAACCGCCTGCTTTTATACGTTCGTTTGCCCTGGCTCACTCAACATGGCGGATGATCATTTTCAACCAATCGCTGCGTTGCAGGCTCCGCGAGAGAACCAATGAAATTACAAAAAAAAAAACCGAGAGGCGATGCGCTGATCAGTAGACAACACGCCGAGTGGGGGCTGGGATCGGTATGGCGGCTGTTTTGAAAAAAAAGATGTTTACCAATTTCTCCATTCATTATAACCCCATACGCTTATTACTATTTCATAAATGATGATGGATTATTATTATGTGTACTGAATGAATGGAATGTTATGGTGGTATTGAATGAAAAAAAAATAAAAATAGAATAATAATAATAACACTTGAATATGTATGTACGTATGTGGGTCATATCGAATAAGTATGAAGTGTGCATATATATATATATATATATATCACATACTTGTGGCCAATTTTCAAACTTTAATTTATTATCAGTAAACAAGTTTAATGGACTATCTCAGGCCCGTAGCCAGAGGGGGCTAGGGGGCTGAGCCCCCCCCCCGTGCATGACATGAGCCCCCCCGTGCATGATTTGAATTTTTTTGACAAAATTTTAATAATAACGGCTATAAAAATCAATCATTTTGTTTAATAAATCAATAATAATAAAAACTTTAAAGTTTATATTTTGGCAATCATTCAGGCTATTTATATATACTTACATATATAGCTTATCTAATTTTTGGGCATAAAAGATTAAATCTTATTGAAGTTCACTTCTGGGTATTTTGGGCAGCATTGGCATTTGGTGCTTCAACAGCCGTGTGTGAGAGCAGTTTCTCAACCCTCACACGAATGCTCACCCTATATCGCAGATCAATGTTACAAAAGCGTCTAAGCAATCTTTTCCTGCTTGCATTTGAAAAAGATGTAACAGACAATCTGAATGCTGAAGCATTTTTAGGTAAATTCAGTGCTAAACCCAGGCCGTAGCCAGGTCAAAGTAAGCAGGGAGGCACCAATACCCAGCAAGAGGGCACCTTTACTTTTTCTTTATTTTTTCCTCTTTTTCTTCTTTTTTAAGTGGGGGGGGGCACTCCACACCTAGCGGGGGGCACGGCCCCCCAGTGCCCCCCTTGGCTATGGGGCTGGCTAAACCACGAAGTTTGCAAATTTGAAACGTATAATAATATAAGGTCGCAACAAGTGCCGACGAGTGGGGGGGGGGGCAATGCCCAGGGGCCCGGCTAGTTTTAGGGACCCGGACTGAGCTGGCCAATCAACTATCGCGTTTAGCTAATACATCATTAAATTATCGAAATATTTTTTGTTCTAGGACCAATTTTCAACAATGAAAACAGTTTTGCCCCCCCCCCCGGGATCAATATTTTGCCCCCTCCCCCGTCAAAGTTGTCTAGATCCGCCCCGATCATTTCTTCGGCACCCCCCCCCCCCGAACAAAATTCTTCGCCCCCCCCCCGAAAATGTCTTCGGCCCCCCCAATCCAATATTCCTGGCTACGGGCCTGACCCCAGGATCAGTTCTTCGCCCCCCCCCCGGGCCGAAAAAAATCTCTGCGCCCCCCCCCCTGAAAATTTCTTCGCCCCCCCCCCCAATGCAATATTCCTGGCTACGGGCCTGCCGGGGTCCGAATAGTCACTTCGAATTTATAAATATAAATACTGAAGTCTTTAAATTATTTTAAATAATGTATCATTTTACTATTGGCTAATTTGATCATTGAAATAACTTTTTATATCTTATGAAAATGGCGACTAGTGAGACCTCGATAAAAAATAATGATATGTTTCTGGATGCACTGAAATGGTTTGTTTTTAGTAAAACCGACATGCGTATATTTTTATAGTTCCTGATTATGGGGGTGAACGCGGCAAAATTTGAATAACTTTTTATCAGCGGCATGTTAGCGTTGAGCAATTACAACAATTTTTGTCTCGTGTGATACTATCTTAATAGGGAGCCGGAGCCGTCAAATTTGTGGGAGCCGGAGCCGAAAAAAAATATGGCGGCTCCGCAAGCCTGGCGCTCAGCTGTGATTGTATGGCATCACTCAGTGCCGGCTCTAGGTATAGGCGATATAGGCAGCTGCCTAGAGCGGCTTTATTTCAAGGAGCGGCCAATTCCAGCAAAATAAAATAAAATAAAAAAAATTAAAAATAAAATGAATTTGATAAAGTGTAGAATTAAATAAGAGAACAGAATTGCTTAGAATGGCGACAACAAATAAGTCACGTGGATTAACGCTCTATCTTAATTTATTACATCACTATTATGACATCACTATTTTCAAAATTATTTTCTTCTTTTCCATTTAACAAAATTAGATCCAGATATAATGGATGATCCTGCTAAATGGACAAATATAAGTGATTACATTCGTTGTTTTCTTATTCAGCATGATCCAAAGCAGATCAAATTGAGTCTGGTTTTCCAAAAGATGAAAGTGGGAGACAATTTTCTAATTACCTCTATACACTCAAGCTTGCTAACGGAGAAATATTTTTCCAGTCACAACTACCATGTGTTGCTAAGGCAGATTTACTCCTGTTATATATTCTGCAACAAAAACAATATACCTTATCTACTGGCGTAGAATACATCAACCATTTCCTTTTTAAAGTATATTGCAGCATCATGAAAAATCTCCAGATAATTTATCCAGTTATCATGATTGGAAAGAACTAAAAATGAGGATAACAAATAATAAAACTATTGATGACGTGAATCAGCGCCTTATAAATCGTGAAGCGAAACACTGGAAGGATGTATTAGAAAGAATAATATCTTTGGTCAGAGTACATGAAGTTCAAAATGTACCCTGAGAGGGCAGCCTGATAGGTTATATAGGCCTCAAAATAGAAACTTTTTGAAATTTGTTAAAGTTATTGCAGACTTTGATCCGGTAATGAAAGAACGTTTAAAATCAAATGAAATTCATGACCATTATTTAGGAAAAAATATTCAGAATGAGATCATTCAACTGTTGAGTAAGAAGGTAAAACAGAAAATGATAAATGATCCAAAATGCAAAATATTACGCTATAGTTTTCGATTGCACACCAGACGTCAGTCACAAAGAACAGATGACAATGATTGTTATATTTGTTACAGCAAATGAATTGACAAATGTGACAAACCTTCAGAAGTTTCTATCAATGAACACTTCATTGTATTCGTAGAACTTGAAAAATCTACAGGTGCAAGTATGGTGGAAATTTTACTTAAAGAACTGTCATATTCGGGCATTTGTCTATATGATAAGAGGGGACTATGCTACGATAACGGAGCGAACATGCGGGGAATACATAATGGTGTCAAAGCAAGAGTTAGCTAAATCGCAGAGCCTTTTATGTCCCATGCAATGTGCATTTGGTGGTGAATGATGCCGTAAACTGTTGTTTGGAAGCAGTGCGGTTTTTTTGAGGTAATTCAAAATATATACACCTTTTTTCTGCATCAACACATCGCTGGAATGTATTGTTAGAATATGTCAAAAACAAAGAGGCAGCATGTTTAACTGTTAAAAAGTTATGCGCATCACGCTGGGAAAGTCGAGTTAATGCTATGAAGGTAATTCGATACCAAACAGTTGAAATTTACGATGCACTCGTTTCAATTGCTGATGACATTTCACTTTCTGGACCACGTGGAACCCAGTCCC
This sequence comes from Bulinus truncatus, assembly GCA_021962125.1. Taxonomy (NCBI): domain Eukaryota; kingdom Metazoa; phylum Mollusca; class Gastropoda; family Planorbidae; genus Bulinus; species Bulinus truncatus. Next base: position 586,082 of record JAGDYQ010000308.1, on the reverse strand, counting down.
GTGCAGAAGCTAAGGGAATTGCACGGGAATATCTATAGAGAAAACGATTGCAGAAGATTTGGATCTGACTGAAGAAATTGAAGAGTTTGCCTCTGCAAAATCTAGAAAAGCATATTTTTTAAAATTCTTTTCAATCGTTTTAATGCTTAACATGACATTTCATTTTTTTTTTATTTTTCTGTACTTTTTTAACTTAGCAAAAAAAAAAAAAAAACAACTTCCTAAAATACACTACGTATACTTAAAACTCTTTAAGTTGCCAAATTTAAATTTGGGCAGCATTGGCATTTAAATTTAAATAACTTTTTATGAAGAATGAAGACCAGTAATAAAACTATAAATATATCAAATTTTTATTTTCATAATTTGGACTTACTTCAAAATAAATAGCATTTATAGAGTTTTCTTAGAAAACACTACAAATACAATTACTGTCATTTGAAAAGAAAATAAATAATAAGATAATAGAGTCAACCTCATGGGGAGCTTCCATATATTTACATGTAGGAAATTTTGTATAAAGCTTTTGTAAATAAATTCTTTTAGAATTTAAAAAAAAAATTATGGTTGCAGTAAATATGGTTAAGTAGAAGAAATAACATTTAAAAATGACGAATATGCAACCAAGAAAATAGAGATAAACTGATAAGTTTTTAGATATAAATATAAATGAAACTTTACGTGAGATAGACACACACTAAACTAAATTTTAATACAAGATAAAAAAGAAAACCCAAGAATTGAAGTCAATTAATTTTATTTGGTAATAATTAACTTTTCCCTTCTTCCGTTTTCTGCTTTCCAAAAGTCATATACATGATCTGTGTTAATGACATTTTCAGCTAATAAATATGATTTAATTCTCATTCAATGTTCCAAATGGTCTACATCAAGCCTATTTTGCATTTTTGTTTTAATTGCATTCATTAAGCTGAATCCTCTCTCACAATCTGCACTTGAAGCTTGAAAAGTTCCATAAATATGAATAAGAAAACAAAATTCACTAAACTGTTCATTTTCCTGCACACAATTTACAATGTCCTGAAAGGTTTTCAGTGTTCCAAATTTTTCTTTTTCATTTAAAAGTAGCTTCAACACTGAATATTCCTTCTGAACTTCTTTTGCAAAAGATGTCGCAACCTTTTGGAATACGGTGCCATAACGATTTGCTAGTCTTCGAAGTTGATCAGTGACAAAATGAAAATTGTCCAAGTTTGATAGATTAAAAAAAAAACACCCTTATCAAACACACACCAGTCCTGTAATCAGGCCCGGTTTAACCGCTAGGCAGGACTAGGCGGCCGCCTAGGGCGGCAAAAATTCTGGGGCGGCAGCCGTGGTAGTAAAAGAAACGTAAAAACTAGGGCTGCTGATTAAACTGCGTTAATTTGCGATTAACGTGTCAAAATAATTTTGCGATTAAAATTTTTAACGCAACACCTAAATGCGTTAATTTTAACAAAAAGATGAAAGTTCACCAAAAACGAAAAATAACAGAATTTCTATCAACAATTTAATGGTCCATTGAGTTATTAAGTACATCTACCACCTCAATCTGTCGCAATTCGCTCACACCCTAACCCCCAGGTATGTCGACAAAAGCCCCACTTGTAATATAAAATGAAGACAAGTAATCCTCCTGCTCCCTTTCCGGTCGATGTAAAAACAGAAAAGTTTCATTTACTAGTTTACATTATATACTATAGTGTATTGGTGGAGGTAAAAAAAAAACAAGTGTACAATGAACCAGTTTATAATTAGATGAAAAAAAATTAGATGATATAAATTTTGTATCATCCTTTTTTTGCAAATAATTTTGTATCGCATTTGGATAATACATCATATTTCTTGTCATGTCTGCAGCAACTGCATTAATATTTCCATATACATGACACCTATAATTAGTGTCTTGACAGTACCTAGACATGGTCTAGACTAGGCTATGCACACATCTGTACAGTAGACAGTGGTTGTATATTTCAGAATAATTGTGACACTGAGTTAAATTGTATATATAGCTGTTGATTTGCTGCAATTAAAGCGTAATTAATGCGTTAAAAATATGCGATTACATTTTAAACACAAACACCTAAATGCGTTACATTTTACCCAAATATTAGCATTTCAGAGTTGCAGAAAAATCAGTAAATAACCCAATTCTATAAACAGATCAGACTACATTTTTTTTAAAAAAGCAAGAAAAAACACCCGAACACAGAAACTTTTACATAAATCACAGCAATATGACCTTGAAACAATAGGATTGTCATTTCTTAATTCTAATTTATGACCTTGAATACCATTAGTGAACATCATTCTGTAGACGCGTGCAATATAGTTCAGCACGTGCCATCGTTTGGGACAGAGGGGGTAAGGTGGTTGGGAAGCAATAAAGTAACGTCATCTTTGTGGGGGAGAGAGAGACTGCTAAGTGTCAAAAATGAAATTGGGATGGGCGAGGAGGGAAAATAAAAAAAAAACGCGTTCATAATAAGGGAGCAAGTACATTCTGGCTATAGTATTATTTAAAGAAAGAAAAAGGCACAAATGACGTGTTGTACGTGTCCCCCTTCTCGGCGTGCCTGGACGTGATTAATACATGTCAATAAATCGGTCTCAGTAACCATATCAATAGACATATGTGCAAATGTTTAATAAATCTTTCTGAATTAATTATAGCTCTTTCGTAAATTAAACTGACTTGTTTGTTATGCCAATATTATGCAATGATATTACTACATACTAGTTTGAATACAAACAAATGTATTATATTGTGTCGATTAAAATATGCGTTAATTTGCGATTAAAATTTTTAATCATGCGTTAATTTCGATCAATTTTTTTAATCGAACAGCAGCTCTAGTAAAAATAGAAATATTAAAAAAATTGACGTCCTTTAGTAATACATGGATTGAATAATATTTTATTGCTAAGAGTTTATTAACATTGAAATTCTTAATATATTTTACTAAATAAAAGGACAAAACGTCATATTAGAAATTAAAATAATCTGGTTTTATAAAAGAAATCAGAAAACAACGCGAGTTGTCAAACGTGTCATGCATGCTTAGACGTATTCGGGAAAACCATAAACGCAACACATCTATTTAGGATTGCATCTTGCAGGCTGCTGCTGTTGTTCAGCATGGTTGGGTGAAGAAGAGAATTTTATATATGTATTAAAAAAATAAATTAAATAATTGAAAATTAATTGTCGTAGAGTTACTCGACTGCCAACTTATACTGCAGGTAAGATATTTAGTTTTCTTATGTAAATACTATACAACAGCGTTATATTTCAAATCATTTGATTAGGGAAGAAATTTGACAATGTCAAGTAACTACTTTCTGTAATCTCCGCAACGTGTTTTCAAATGCGGCCAATCTGTGTCTTTTGAACTTAAAAAGCACTTAAAAATAATGATCCACAATAAAATTCGATCTTGCAGTTTCCATGGTTATTTTAACCCACCACGTTTATTGCTTCTGCTGCAAGCTGTTTACCACTACCCGTAGCGTAGGTGCGTCATCTCTTTCTGATAAATGTTCACATGATTGGAAAAACATGTCTGCAATTCTATCACGGCATGAGAAAAGCAGTGAGCATCTAGCGAATTCATGGAAGGAACTTGAGCTGAGACTGCGACAAATGAAAACAATTGATGCCGAACACATGCGTCTCACTAAAAAAGAAGAACAGTATTGGCAGCAAATCTTGAGACGGCATCAATGATTGCTTTAGTTAGAGTTCTTGGTGTGCAAAATCTTGATTTTCGTGGAACACATGATAAACTTAACACTTCTGATAACGGTAACTTCCTGAAATTTGTGGAATTTCTAGCTTTGTTTGACCCACTAATGGATGAGCATCTCCGAAAGATTAAAGACAATGAGACCCATGTACATTACCTAGGCAAAGACATACAGAATGAATTGATTCAGCTTTTATCCAATGCAATCAAACAAAAAATTCTGGCTTCTGCTCGTGATGCTAAGTACTTTTCAATAATTCTAGATTGCACACCAGATGCTGGTCATGTTGAACAAATGACCATGATCATTCGCTTTGTGGATGTGATTTCAAGTTCAGAAAATGACACTGCGGCACCATCATCTGTAAAGGAAATAAGGGGCCCCAAAATGTTGGGTGATGTATACACAATTAAAACTTTTGCTGGCATGACTGAAACTATTCTTAAGCAGTTAGAAGAGATGTCTTTATCTATCGAAAATTTACGCGGTCAATGCTATGACAATGGCAGCAATATGAAGGGAAAAGCCAATGGTGTCCAAAGAAGAATTTTAGATGTCAATCCACGAGCATTGTTTGTTCCTTGTAGTGCACATGCCTTGAATTTGGCTGTAAATGATGCCGCAAAATGTTGCATCAACTCGCCGATGGGAAGTTTTAACTCGACATGTTTCTAATCTCACTGTTAAACCACTGAATGAAACAAGATGGGAAAGTCGAATTGATGCATTAAAGCCTCTTCGTTTTCAGCTTGGTGAAATCTACGATGCTCTGGCAGATATTGCGGATGGCACAAATTTAACAGGAGCATCTGGTAATACATGTACATCACGAACAGATGCGCAAAAGCCATTTTTAGTTTTAAGTTTGTCGTTTCTCTGGTTGTGTAGTATGATGTGTTGTTTGAGATCAACATGAGTAGTAAAGAACTTAAAAAAAAAAAGAATTAGATATACATGGCGCCATCTATCATCTGGCTGAAACAAAGAAGTTTCTCGTAAACCGCAGAAATACAATCAGTTGATGAAAGGTTCACTTTGATGCAAAAATTAGTTCGGTGTTTGGTTTCCTGTATGATGTTCATAGTTTACAAAATAAAACTGGCAGGGAAGTTACGGAACATTGTTTGAATCTTGAGAAAGCTTTGCGACATGGAGACTCCAAAGATATTGACGCATTTGATCTAAGCAGTGAACTGAAAGCCATTTCAAGACGAGTTGCAAGGTGTGCATCGCCACAGGATGTACTAAACTTTATATTGAAAAATAATCTAACAGATAGTGTGCCAAACACTGTTATAGCTCTCCGAATCCTCTTGACACTTCCAGTTTCTGTGGCCAGTGGTGAGCGAAGCTTCTCAAAACTCAAACTGATAAAGACATATTTGAGAACGTCCAGGCTACAAGAAAGACTTGTTGGATTAGCTACTGTTTCAATCGAACATGATTTTGCTAGAGACATTGATCTGATGGAACTCGTTTCTACATTTTCTTTTAACTAAAAGAACTTTAGTAGGGGGCGGAGTGCAACAGGTTCGCCTAGGGCGGCAAATACTCTGGCGCCGGCCCTGCCTGTAATTCATGATCTGGAAATCTTTTGTCCATGTGGTCACGTGTCTCTTTAATAAATTTAATAATATCATCTGTGTTGAGTGAATAATTATATGATGATAATAGATTTTTCACTTCCTCAAAATATGTACTTTCCCCAAGATACTGCGATCTCAGTTTCCTTATTTTGGCTTTGGCAAACTGAAACGCCTCGAATGTATTGAGGTTGCTTCTCTGGAGAGTCTTACATAATTCTGCTAACTCGCCAAGAACATTACAAAGGATAGTTAATGCAACGCGAATCTCTGGTTTTAATTTGTCAAGACAGTATTTGTGCACTGGGTAAACATTTCGTTCACTTCCTCTCTGCAATACTCAACCAAAATAGCATAATTCTTTATCAAAGCACTAACAGCAAAATGCCTAGAAAGCCATCGTATTTGATTTAATGGCCTGAAAGAAAAAATAACACAATCTTCAGCTTCTGCTATTTCTGCCAATTTTGCCTTTTTTACACTTGACCTGCTGAACAATGTATAGACAGTACGTATTAAAGTTTCTAGTTGTTTCATTAATTTTATTTTTTTCCATGCATCATCTAATCCTAAATCTTCTCTATGAGCGACACAGTGTTGTTCAACAAGATGAGGAACAGACTTGCGTAATATGGCAGCAACACCATTATTCTTGCCAAGAATCACAGATGCATCATCCGACGTGAACATAATCATTCGATTTAAGTCAAGATTAGTTTCTTTGTAAAAATTCACAATTGCAGAAACAATTGAATTGCTATCGCATGCTGTTAGTTGTTTAATACCAGCAAAAACAGTTTCATAAATCTGTTTGTGAGCATTTCTAAATTTAATGTACAATGTCAGAATTTTCGAAATGGAAATGTCTGTACTTCATCCACAATGAGGCTGTGGAAAGAAGAATCTCGAATTTCTTTTAAAACTTTAGCTTTAGTATTGTTCTAACTATCAAATCTTTCTAGGAGCGTCACCTGATCGTCATTGTTAACTCTCCTAGCCTGTCCGACGTCGCCTCCCGGTCTTCACACCTTAGATGTCTTCTTAAAACGTCGAAGGGGATTGTCTCTGTCTCTACATCTACTCTAGCTCGTCACAATATCACCAAATGACTCGACTCCTGATCGTCACCCTTTCGCTTCGACTTTTTTCTTTTTTTTTTTCTCATTTATATAGCGCAAGTCACGGCGGAATTTTATGACAAAATTTTATGTAATTTTTTTTTCTCTAATCACAAATTTTGTGCGCCTAGCCAAAAAGTTGTGTACTGAGGTCTGAAAAATCGTGCGCTAGCACAGACTGGCGCAGCTTAGAGGGAACGTTGGTTGCTTCCTGATCTGACTGGCAATGAACAAGTAGATCGCCTCCCAGTTATTGTATCAGGTAAATGTGTTTCTCAGCTGCTAACTGTTGCGAAGATACCAAGTGGAACATGTCAGGCTCAAGCTACAGCAATAGGGATCCAAGAATTCTAACTGTTGAAAAGCTAATCAACCTCACATGGATGCCGACAAACCGTCAAATTATTGGAAACTTCACTTTTCTGTTCAATAGCCAGAAACGGCGACTGGATCGAATCAAAATTATGATTACTGATATAGAATTGCTCTGGAGGGAAATTCTAGACTTTCCACTATTATCCAGCACAATAATCAGAATGAAACTCAATGGTCTAATTGATTTATATGACAAAAACAAAAAGAAACCATCTGATAACACTTATTTGATGTCACCAACGTTAATGGAGAATGGAAAAGCACAGAGGATAAAGAGCTCTACCAGAAGCAAGTTAACAGTGGAGGAAGAATGGTTATTCAATGGTCAAACAAGCCCCTTTGGAATCATTCCACCCAAGAAAACGAATTCGACTATCAAAAACTCAATCTCAAGCCAGCTCTTCTCAATCACAACCTACAAAAACATACAACTGTCTCACAACCTACACAAACACATACAACTGTCTCAAAACCTACACAAACACACACAACTGTCTCAAAAACTACACAAACACATACAACTGTCTCAAAACCTACACAGAAAAATACAACTGTCTCAAAATCTTGGATTCTGAAACCTCTGCTTCTTCACCCGAGTCGCCAACTATTTCTTAAACGTCATCTTCTGAATGCAAACCGAAATACCAAAGAGCAAGCACTAGAACGGCGGGTTTACTAGTACTGAAAAACATTTCTACACATAAAGCACATGACGTTCTTGCAACCATTGCTGAACAGGGTCATGATGTGCCGGTTCCAAGTCAGGCGGGTGTCTGGAAATGAGTAATCTCTCAAGGACGGAAAATGAAATCTAAAATTTTCAAAAACTTCATAGCAAAGATCCCTATTGTCTCCAGTTTGATGGTAAAAGAGTGCAAGGGGAAGAGTATCAAGTAAGTTTGCTGAAAAAAATTGACAACCGAAATCAAACTCGGTATTCTCAAATGTGAGAGTGGTTCTGCCGCGGCCATTCACAATGAACTACATCAGTTAATTGATGAATATGATGCTTGAGAAAATATTTGTATGTTAATTTGCAACACGACCACAGAAATACTGACCATTTGCACGGGATTGTAAAGCTCATACAGGATGATGTCTTGAGCAATGGCTTTCAGAAGCCACAATATATTGACTGTCAGCACCATGTACTCGACCTTCTTCTGAAACATGTCATCAATTTTCTTATTCAAGAGCCAACGAGCAAACCAGAACTCAACTATTCCTTCATTGGCAAATGAACACAAAACTGTGTCACTTTTCAAGCTGATTACCGCACAGGCGAGAACCCACGTTGGCCTGGCATCAGCTGGAATAAATTACCAAATTTACACCAGGCAAGATGGAACTCACGTGCAATATTTACTGTTATAGCATTATTTCTTTTACCACAGTGGCGCAGCATTCTCGCTTCTGCCTGCAACTTCATCTGCTACGAATGGGCAAATGCTTGGTTCGATTTGCAACACTACAATGAAGCGTCTTTCAATGAACTGTTTACCTCACTCATCAAGATAAAATGCAAGAAGGCAATTAAGGGTTTAAAGACCCATTGGTCAGTCGAGAAGTCATTAATTGACATTCCCAGATCTAACCAAAATTGTTGAACATGCTGTGAAACTGATGGCGGAACTTTATGCGAAATCGAGAAAAATTGAATTTTTGAATCTGAAGTTCATAGGACAAAATAGATTTTGAACATTTCTTGTACATTCTGTGCATATTACTAACTGTTCTATATCTTATTTGTTAATAAAAGTTGATTAGTTATTATTAATACTCTTTAAATTAAGCTAAAAAAGCAAGCTTTTTTTGAAAAAAAAATATTTTTTCACTTTTTTATTCCAAAAAATAGGGAGGTGGGGGAACTTTTTTTAAAAAAAAATTAAAAATGCAATTCATATTCTTAAATTACACATAAAGTTTCCTCGATTGCAAGTTTTTTTTTTTTCGTTATCACCCTAAACTATAGTCCTATCCCTTATGATCACCCATTGTTTGATTATTATATTGTTCCTAAGCTTCACACCGAAATAAGCCAAATATGCTTGCTGCACAAATTCGTATTCTCCACAGATGTAACCGCCCACATAAATACACAATTTGCAACATACACGTCCCGACGGTAGACTAATCCGACTTTTTCCAGACTAATGTCTGGAACATCCAAAACACACAACGTAACCAACTAATCATTGTTGGAGATTTCAACTGCACTATAGACAAACAAGACAGGGCAACACTGGACAGTGGACGAAGTAATACAAAAACAATTACAAAATATAACAAAATAGTAAAATACTTCAAACTCATGGACCCTTACCGACAAAAATACCCCAAAGGAACTGATACCACGTTCAAAACAAATAACCAGACAACTAAACAAATTTCTCATCCCAGACAACACACAAAGCTACAATATACAACACCTCCAAGAAACCCTAAATTACACAGGTCACAAGGCTGTACTCCTAGAAATAAACCCAACAAAAACACCTCACTGGAAATTCTACAACAGTCTCCTACAAGACCCAAAGTACACCAACACAATCAAACATACAATGGAAATTACACACAAATCATACCCGAAACTAACTTAGCAAACCACTGGGACACCTTTCAGAAAATAATTACACACGTCACCCAGGAAGTAAGCAAACTCATACAACAGGAAACAAGACAAAAGACAAATTAGAAGAAAAACTGAACATTCTAAAACAAATAAACCCACAGGCACCCGAAATAAAGGAAATAGAGCAAGAATTACAAACACTCACCAAACACAAACTAACAGGAGCAAAAATTAGAAGTAGAATACAAACAGCAGAAGCACCCACCAAAGCATTTCTACAGATAGAAGATAGCATACAAAGATCACGACAAATAGAACACATCACCACAGGGCAAGACAACATTACAGACTCAGAGCAAAAAGTCAACATTATTTTACAATCACTTCAAAGACATCTACAAAGAAGACGCATTAGACGAAACAATACAAGTCAAATACACACAATACATGACAACACTACCCGATGACACAGATCGCATCACTAATACAGAAATAACAATAACTGACATTCAAACAGCAATTAAGCAACTAAACAAAAACAAGACACAAGGACCAGAAGGACTCACAGCTGAGTTCTACAAACATTTCAAGTCAGACATAGCCCCATTACTCCTAGCAACACTACATGAAGCACACACCAAACAAGAACTCCCAGACTACATGAAAGAAGCATACATCACATTACTACCAAAAGGAAACACACCAACAGTGAACAATTACAGACCTACATCGTTACGCAATACAGACTACAAAATATTATCCAAAGTCTTAGCCAACAAACTATCAACACAACTACAACTCATACACATGGACCAACAATGCAGCATTAAAGGCAGAAACATCACATACCACACACACTACATTAGAGACCTGATTCAATATACAAAAAAAAACAGAAAACAACAAACATCATACAACGAAAAACAAACTCAGGAGCGCACTTCTGTCAATGGATATACACCATATAGGATCTTACTCAACCACACACTAACAAAAACATTCACACTAGGTAAATCAGTTAGACAAGGCTGCCCACTGTCACCTATGTTATTTATATTAGCATTAGAACCAGTACTCAACAGTACTTAGGGAAAAAACATCACCACCCAACAACATACACAACATACCAATCACCAACAAACAGAAAATACTAGGAATAACATACTAGAGCACACCGTCAGACAATCTCACAGGAAAGGATGTATCCAAAAATTAGAAAACAAACTCAGACTATACCAATACAGAACACGGACAATCAAAAATTTACACATCTCACAAATGACCAATAGACAGAAAGAAATCACATACAGACTAATATACAACATGACACCCATCCCCATCCATGACACCTTTGCAAAAACAGACATCAAAAAGACACAGAAAAACACACCTTCTTACACTGCCCCGCCATACAAAAAACAAAGAGCACACTACATAACCTAATACAGCCCACAACACAAACACACTTAGACACAGATAGAGCAATTACACTCAACACAATACCAAACAATGTAAGCAGACAACAACACAACACAAATATACTAATCCGCCAACAAGATATTTTCTGGATGACAAAAGTAGCTGTTGTTTTGAAGCAATGGAGCCACGACATCCTGATCATTTGTGTCACGTTTTTTGGTACAGTGAAATCATGAAGAAGTTCTTGGCTCCATCCTGGCAGCTTGGATGAGATTTGATTAAAAACCATGATGGAGCATAAAAATTCAGTATGAATTTCACAATTCGTTGAAGGTCGGCAGAAGGACTTTGTTGGGAGGCATACAACCTGAGTATTCGGTGCAACCACTTTGAATAAGCAGACAGATTTTCATTAAATACTTCTGATCTGTACTTCAACCTCAACAACATAACCTGAAACTGGAGAAAATTTGTATCATTAAAACTCTTTACTATTTAAATTATTGTTATCAAAACTGCAACATGCCATGCATTATTGAAACGTAGTTAAAATTATATATTTCTAATTAATAGCTAAACAATCGGTACTAAAATGCACCATTCCAGATATGGAACTACAAAAAATTTCTTGGGGAGGGGACTCACAGAGATCCCCTCCCCAAACCTCTCCTCTCCGTTCGCAAGCTTACGGCGCTTCGCGCCTCCATTTTCGCCCTCCCCCCCCGAACATTTCTTCTACCCCACCAGGGGCGGATTTAGGGGGAGGGGGCTATGACCCCCTCGTTATCGCAGGTTTAGGTAATACATCATTAAATTATCGAAATATTTTTTTGTTCTCAGACCAATTTTCAACAATGAAAACAGTTTTGGCCCCCCCCCGGGGTCAATGTTTTGCCCTCCCCCGTCAAAGTTGTCTAGATCCGCCCCTGTGCCCCAGGATCATTTCTTCGGCACCCCCCCCCGAAAAAATTTCTTCGCCCCCCCCCCCCCCAATCCAATATTCCTGGCTACGGGCCTGAATATAGCACAAAAGCTGCTCACATAATTTGTCAATCTAGTCCTTTTTTTAGTCGCATTGTTTTGTTTCCATCTTTATTATTTAATCACTGGTTGAGGTCAAGTTTCGCTAATCTACTTCTTATCCTAAGTCAATAGAATGCATAATCGGAAACTTTCGAAACTGTGCTTTCTCAATAGATTCATCTGATTTATTCATTTTATCTAAATTTCCATCAGGTGCACCCTCGTCGTGGAAACTTTTTTTTCCTGGCATAGTTCCTAAACAATTTTATTTCTATCTGAAGACTGGATGCAACAAGTTTAGATTCAGTCCACATTGCTTTCCAACTCTCTCGCAATGCCTGTAGTTGTGAAAGCAAGCTTTCTATGTTTGCAGCTTCCACATCTAAAGTTGCACCACTAGCTTGAATGGTTTTGTTACAAAAATCAATGGGAACTTATATTCTGTACCATATGACTGACATTATGATGCAGGTGAAAGAACTGACATAAAAGAGCTCCAGTGATTTCGTTCCTAGTTTTTGCAGTGATATTGAGTTCTAGCAGGTTTTCTAAGGCCAACTTAACCCCTGAAAGATGAGCTACAAACGGTTTTACGCTTTCAACTCGATCTGACCATCTGGTACCAGATATGCCATGAAGCGAACAGCCAATTCGTTTTAACAATGTTTCCCATCTTTTTGGACTGCACCTGAATAATGTATATATTGTTTGTAAGGTTCCAAAGTATGTGATTGCTTCTGGAATACATTCAGTAGCATCATTACCACCAGCCCCGTAGCGTGAAAATTCTACAGGAGGGGCCAGGCATTCAACAGCAGGGGCCAGACAATAGCAGGGGGGCCAGGTAATACATTTTACTAAGTAGAACAAATTAGCAGAGGGGGCCAGACAAAACGCAGGGGGGCCCGGCCCCCTGCCCCCCCCCGCACGCTACGGGCCTGATTACCACATAAGTTTAGTGTGTGGCAACCACAAGGCGGTAGGGTATTGTTCTTTGATTATCGCTTGTGCTCCTTTGAATTTGCCTGACATGTTTGCCACATCATCATAACCTTGAGCCCTACAGTAATTAGTTGCGCTATTTTCGATCCATTTTTTTCACTGCAAATTTTAGAAATCGTTCTGCCATTTCATATCCTGATTCATGGCAAACTAAGTAACGCAAAAGAAATCTGGTGTAGAATCTACGATTATTGCATAGTACTTTGCCGTTTGCCTTTCACCTAAAATGTACTGCTTTACAAGGTCAGAGCATTCTGCAATTAATTCATTTTGAGAATAAATAGAGAGGTAATGTACTTGCAGCCTTTCCCCCTTTTTCTGCGACTCTTCTACTTTTAACATGTTTTCATAAATAGGGTCCCAGTGGGAAAGCAACTCTATCAAACCTAAAAAAATTCCATTATTTGAGTCACCAATGCATTGCGAAGAGTCTTGAAAAGCAAGACCACGTTCTCCTAAAAAAAGGGTTAACATCAATAATTCGTTTCAAAATGTTGTACCATTTTTCAGATTCCACTCTGATAGATGCCTCTAGTAGATTTTCAACACCTTCTTGCATTAACAGGCGTCAATTTGATACGAATGACGTAAAATATAAATTAATTTTTTTTTAAATTTTCAACATATTTACTTTAATTTGTATCTACTGCTCATGATGGGCCCCTAAAATTTCATGGGCCCCGGTGCGGCGCACCGGCTGCACCCCCCTCTCATAGGGCCTGAGAATATCTCTAAGTTGACCTCACCCATTGTAAATGAAAAGGTAGCAGATAAATGATATTTATTCTATAATTGTCAAGTCTAATTTTTTTAATTTTTTTTTCAAATTCAATTGATTGATTTACTGTTTCAAAGAATAGGCCTAACTGTTACAACTGTCGACAATTAATTATTCTACTAGTAAAGTCATTTAATAATCTGATAGTTCTTTTAATATTTATATTTTAAGGCAGTTTAATAGTGAAGTGCGTTTTAAGTTTTATATTAAATTTTAATTAGTTGTTAATTAATTTTTTTTTTAATTGTGACGTACTTTAAGGGGGAGTGGGTCCCGAGATTTGTGACAGTTTGTGACAAGGGGGAGGAGGGGAGTCAAAAATGGTAAAAAAAATAGCGTGACGTACTTTAAGGACGGCCCCTATTCATTTACATGTTAAACTGTCTAAAAGGGATAAGCTTTTATTATTTTAAAATGTCATATAGGCCTATAATCTTACTGTATCTTGGTACAATTTATATATTATGTATTTTTTTAAAATAAAATAAACTCTCTAAAAGTGGGAAACAAGAGGCGGAGGAAAACCAATGATGATATTAGGAAGTTGTAACCTAAAACTATTGAGGTCTCCTCAAAAAAAAAAGCTAACCAGCAATGCCGCCCAAAGTTTCATCGAAAGGAGCAAAGAAAGCCGGTAAGGCTAAAGCCGTACGCACCGGTGACAAGAAGAAGAAGAGGAGGAGAAAGGAAAGCTACAGCATTTACATCTACAAGGTGCTGAAACAAGTGCACCCAGATACTGGTATCTCTTCTAAAGCCATGTCAATTATGAACTCATTCGTCAATGACATCTTTGAACGCATCTCTGCTGAGGCCAGTCGTTTGGCGCATTACAACAAACGTAGCACCATCACATCCAGGGAGATCCAGACTGCCGTCCGTCTGCTCCTACCTGGTGAGCTGGCTAAGCACGCCGTCAGTGAGGGTACCAAGGCCGTCACTAAATACACCACCAGCAAATAGAGAGACTTCTCCACCCCCCAATCCCACCATCTTAACAACGGCCCTTTTTAGGGCCTCCACATTGTTTACAATTAGTCTTGAGTGATGCAGCCATTTTAAACCTCTTTTTTGTTTTGTTTTTCTTGTAATGGTTGGTTTTTACAATCAAGGCACGTTTTCTTCATTGAAATAGTTGAATACAGTCTTGTGCACTAGGTCTGGTTGACAAAAGGACATAATGCCCCAGGAATGTTTGTCGCTGCGGCTCCCTTTTTTGACAAAATGTCAAAAAAGGGAGTGCTTCGCGCGCTTTTGAGGCCGGGCTGTTTGGTGACTAAGCGTGTTTTCTTGGGAAAAGTGAAATTTGGTGATTTTTTTCTAACATGGGAGGGGTAGACAAAATCAATATCATATGCTTAGAAAAACATATCAATGGTGGGAAACTTTTTCATTTTGTTGATATTGCTAGGGTAAATAGTTATATTCTTTTTCAAGACTGGAGGAAACAAAAATGCAGATATTATTGAATTAACTCTTAATCGACGGCAGGTTTTTGGTCATTTTTTTTATTACCAAACAGGTGTCCTTAAATTTTGGACTATATTGTCTGTTTCCTTTATAGCCCATATATGTGTGATATAATCATTTTTTTTCTACTTTGAATAGGCTTTTTAAAACTGTGCAGCTTATTTTTGTGAAAACACATCGAATCAAATGCAATTTAGTCAATGAGTAATACCAATTAATTTATAGACAAACTTTACAAACTCGTGGCGAAAATAAGGTAGAAACAAGCTAATTGTTAATCAGTGGAGGTTGTCCTAAAAAGGACAGTGTTAAGTCTTTGGGACTGATGGGACTGATGGGGGATGGGTGGGCGTATATATTTTTGATGTTTAACTCTTGCCACCTGGGGTCTTCTGTGTTTTCTTGGGCAGAAGTACGGCCTGGTTGTTTGGCAAAACACCACCCTGGGCGATGGTGACACCTGACAAAAGTTTGTTCAACTCTTCGTCGTTTCTGATGGCCAACTGGAGGTGACGAGGGATGATTCTGGTCTTTTTGTTGTCTCTGGCGGCGTTACCAGCCAACTCGAGCACTTCGGCCGCCAAATACTCTAGCACAGCTGCCAGATACACGGGGGCGCCGGCACCCACACGTTCAGCATAGTTTCCCTTTCTCAAAAGACGATGGATACGTCCAACTGGGAACTGTAGTCCAGCCCTGGATGAACGAGACTTGGACTTGCCTTTAACTTTACCGCCTTTACCACGTCCAGATATTATCGAGAATGAGATGTTATTGAAAAAATAAAAGCTAGTGATAGCAACAACGCTGTCGCTGAGCGAAACGATTGAAGAGAAAAAGCGGGCTGCTTAAAAGCTTTTATACTAAACCGAGCGGACTTTCGGCAGGCGAGTTGCAGCGATCTGATTGGTTCAGCGCGCTCGTACTCTCTCTCGTACTCGACAAATTTCCACACCGTTTCGTATAAAAGGCGAGTGTTTCGTCTGTCTCGCTCAGTTTTTCACTAGAAAGCTAACCAGCAATGCCGCCCAAAGTTTCATCGAAAGGAGCAAAGAAAGCCGGTAAGGCTAAAGCCGTACGCACCGGTGACAAGAAGAAGAAGAGGAGGAGAAAGGAAAGCTACAGCATTTACATCTACAAGGTGTTGAAACAAGTGCACCCAGATACTGGTATCTCTTCTAAAGCCATGTCAATTATGAACTCATTCGTCAATGACATCTTTGAACGCATCTCTGCTGAGGCCAGTCGTTTGGCGCATTACAACAAACGTAGCACCATCACATCCAGGGAGATCCAGACTGCCGTCCGTCTGCTCCTACCTGGTGAGCTGGCTAAGCACGCCGTCAGTGAGGGTACCAAGGCCGTCACTAAATACACCACCAGCAAATAGAGAGACTTCTCCACCCCCCAATCCCACCATCTTAACAACGGCCCTTTTTAGGGCCTCCACATTGTTTACAATTAGTCTTGAGTGATGCAGCCATTTTAAACCTCTTTTTTGTTTTGTTTTTCTTGTAATGGTTGGTTTTTACAATCAAGGCACGTTTTCTTCATTGAAATAGTTGAATACAGTCTTGTGCACTAGGTCTGGTTGACAAAAGGACATAATGCCCCAGGAATGTTTGTCGCTGCGGCTCCCTTTTTTGACAAAATGTCAAAAAAGGGAGTGCTTCGCGCGCTTTTGAGGCCGGGCTGTTTGGTGACTAAGCGTGTTTTCTTGGGAAAAGTGAAATTTGGTGATTTTTTTCTAACATGGGAGGGGTAGACAAAATCAATATCATATGCTTAGAAAAACATATCAATGGTGGGAAACTTTTTCATTTTGTTGATATTGCTAGGGTAAATAGTTATATTCTTTTTCAAGACTGGAGGAAACAAAAATGCAGATATTATTGAATTAACTCTTAATCGACGGCAGGTTTTTGGTCATTTTTTTTATTACCAAACAGGTGTCCTTAAATTTTGGACTATATTGTCTGTTTCCTTTATAGCCCATATATGTGTGATATAATCATTTTTTTTCTACTTTGAATAGGCTTTTTAAAACTGTGCAGCTTATTTTTGTGAAAACACATCGAATCAAATGCAATTTAGTCAATGAGTAATACCAATTAATTTATAGACAAACTTTACAAACTCGTGGCGAAAATAAGGTAGAAACAAGCTAATTGTTAATCAGTGGAGGTTGTCCTAAAAAGGACAGTGTTAAGTCTTTGGGACTGATGGGACTGATGGGGGATGGGTGGGCGTATATATTTTTGATGTTTAACTCTTGCCACCTGGGGTCTTCTGTGTTTTCTTGGGCAGAAGTACGGCCTGGTTGTTTGGCAAAACACCACCCTGGGCGATGGTGACACCTGACAAAAGTTTGTTCAACTCTTCGTCGTTTCTGATGGCCAACTGGAGGTGACGAGGGATGATTCTGGTCTTTTTGTTGTCTCTGGCGGCGTTACCAGCCAACTCGAGCACTTCGGCCGCCAAATACTCTAGCACAGCTGCCAGATACACGGGGGCGCCGGCACCCACACGTTCAGCATAGTTTCCCTTTCTCAAAAGACGATGGATACGTCCAACTGGGAACTGTAGTCCAGCCCTGGATGAACGAGACTTGGACTTGCCTTTAACTTTACCGCCTTTACCACGTCCAGATATTATCGAGAATGAGATGTTATTGAAAAAATAAAAGCTAGTGATAGCAACAACGCTGTCGCTGAGCGAAACGATTGAAGAGAAAAAGCGGGCTGCTTAAAAGCTTTTATACTAAACCGAGCGGACTTTCGGCAGGCGAGTTGCAGCGATCTGATTGGTTCAGCGCGCTCGTACTCTCTCTCGTACTCGACAAATTTCCACACCGTTTCGTATAAAAGGCGAGTGTTTCGTCTGTCTCGCTCAGTTTTTCACTAGAAAGCTAACCAGCAATGCCGCCCAAAGTTTCATCGAAAGGAGCAAAGAAAGCCGGTAAGGCTAAAGCCGTACGCACCGGTGACAAGAAGAAGAAGAGGAGGAGAAAGGAAAGCTACAGCATTTATATCTACAAGGTGTTGAAACAAGTGCACCCAGATACTGGTATCTCTTCTAAAGCCATGTCAATTATGAACTCATTCGTCAATGACATCTTTGAACGCATCTCTGCTGAGGCCAGTCGTTTGGCGCATTACAACAAACGTAGCACCATCACATCCAGGGAGATCCAGACTGCCGTCCGTCTGCTCCTACCTGGTGAGCTGGCTAAGCACGCCGTCAGTGAGGGTACCAAGGCCGTCACTAAATACACCACCAGCAAATAGAGAGACTTCTCCACCCCCCAATCCCACCATCTTAACAACGGCCCTTTTTAGGGCCTCCACATTGTTTACAATTAGTCTTGAGTGATGCAGCCATTTTAAACCTCTTTTTTGTTTTGTTTTTCTTGTAATGGTTGGTTTTTACAATCAAGGCACGTTTTCTTCATTGAAATAGTTGAATACAGTCTTGTGCACTAGGTCTGGTTGACAAAAGGACATAATGCCCCAGGAATGTTTGTCGCTGCGGCTCCCTTTTTTGACAAAATGTCAAAAAAGGGAGTGCTTCGCGCGCTTTTGAGGCCGGGCTGTTTGGTGACTAAGCGTGTTTTCTTGGGAAAAGTGAAATTTGGTGATTTTTTTCTAACATGGGAGGGGTAGACAAAATCAATATCATATGCTTAGAAAAACATATCAATGGTGGGAAACTTTTTCATTTTGTTGATATTGCTAGGGTAAATAGTTATATTCTTTTTCAAGACTGGAGGAAACAAAAATGCAGATATTATTGAATTAACTCTTAATCGACGGCAGGTTTTTGGTCATTTTTTTTATTACCAAACAGGTGTCCTTAAATTTTGGACTATATTGTCTGTTTCCTTTATAGCCCATATATGTGTGATATAATCATTTTTTTTCTACTTTGAATAGGCTTTTTAAAACTGTGCAGCTTATTTTTGTGAAAACACATCGAATCAAATGCAATTTAGTCAATGAGTAATACCAATTAATTTATAGACAAACTTTACAAACTCGTGGCGAAAATAAGGTAGAAACAAGCTAATTGTTAATCAGTGGAGGTTGTCCTAAAAAGGACAGTGTTAAGTCTTTGGGACTGATGGGACTGATGGGGGATGGGTGGGCGTATATATTTTTGATGTTTAACTCTTGCCACCTGGGGTCTTCTGTGTTTTCTTGGGCAGAAGTACGGCCTGGTTGTTTGGCAAAACACCACCCTGGGCGATGGTGACACCTGACAAAAGTTTGTTCAACTCTTCGTCGTTTCTGATGGCCAACTGGAGGTGACGAGGGATGATTCTGGTCTTTTTGTTGTCTCTGGCGGCGTTACCAGCCAACTCGAGCACTTCGGCCGCCAAATACTCTAGCACAGCTGCCAGATACACGGGGGCGCCGGCACCCACACGTTCAGCATAGTTTCCCTTTCTCAAAAGACGATGGATACGTCCAACTGGGAACTGTAGTCCAGCCCTGGATGAACGAGACTTGGACTTGCCTTTAACTTTACCGCCTTTACCACGTCCAGATATTATCGAGAATGAGATGTTATTGAAAAAATAAAAGCTAGTGATAGCAACAACGCTGTCGCTGAGCGAAACGATTGAAGAGAAAAAGCGGGCTGCTTAAAAGCTTTTATACTAAACCGAGCGGACTTTCGGCAGGCGAGTTGCAGCGATCTGATTGGTTCAGCGCGCTCGTACTCTCTCTCGTACTCGACAAATTTCCACACCGTTTCGTATAAAAGGCGAGTGTTTCGTCTGTCTCGCTCAGTTTTTCACTAGAAAGCTAACCAGCAATGCCGCCCAAAGTTTCATCGAAAGGAGCAAAGAAAGCCGGTAAGGCTAAAGCCGTACGCACCGGTGACAAGAAGAAGAAGAGGAGGAGAAAGGAAAGCTACAGCATTTACATCTACAAGGTGTTGAAACAAGTGCACCCAGATACTGGTATCTCTTCTAAAGCCATGTCAATTATGAACTCATTCGTCAATGACATCTTTGAACGCATCTCTGCTGAGGCCAGTCGTTTGGCGCATTACAACAAACGTAGCACCATCACATCCAGGGAGATCCAGACTGCCGTCCGTCTGCTCCTACCTGGTGAGCTGGCTAAGCACGCCGTCAGTGAGGGTACCAAGGCCGTCACTAAATACACCACCAGCAAATAGAGAGACTTCTCCACCCCCCAATCCCACCATCTTAACAACGGCCCTTTTTAGGGCCTCCACATTGTTTACAATTAGTCTTGAGTGATGCAGCCATTTTAAACCTCTTTTTTGTTTTGTTTTTCTTGTAATGGTTGGTTTTTACAATCAAGGCACGTTTTCTTCATTGAAATAGTTGAATACAGTCTTGTGCACTAGGTCTGGTTGACAAAAGGACATAATGCCCCAGGAATGTTTGTCGCTGCGGCTCCCTTTTTTGACAAAATGTCAAAAGGAGTGCTTCGCGCGCTTTTGAGGCCGGGCTGTTTGGTGACTAAGCGTGTTTTCTTGGGAAAAGTGAAATTTGGTGATTTTTTTCTAACATGGGAGGGGTAGACAAAATCAATATCATATGCTTAGAAAAACATATCAATGGTGGGAAACTTTTTCATTTTGTTGATATTGCTAGGGTAAATAGTTATATTCTTTTTCAAGACTGGAGGAAACAAAAATGCAGATATTATTGAATTAACTCTTAATCGACGGCAGGTTTTTGGTCATTTTTTTTATTACCAAACAGGTGTCCTTAAATTTTGGACTATATTGTCTGTTTCCTTTATAGCCCATATATGTGTGATATAATCATTTTTTTTCTACTTTGAATAGGCTTTTTAAAACTGTGCAGCTTATTTTTGTGAAAACACATCGAATCAAATGCAATTTAGTCAATGAGTAATACCAATTAATTTATAGACAAACTTTACAAACTCGTGGCGAAAATAAGGTAGAAACAAGCTAATTGTTAATCAGTGGAGGTTGTCCTAAAAAGGACAGTGTTAAGTCTTTGGGACTGATGGGACTGATGGGGGATGGGTGGGCGTATATATTTTTGATGTTTAACTCTTGCCACCTGGGGTCTTCTGTGTTTTCTTGGGCAGAAGTACGGCCTGGTTGTTTGGCAAAACACCACCCTGGGCGATGGTGACACCTGACAAAAGTTTGTTCAACTCTTCGTCGTTTCTGATGGCCAACTGGAGGTGACGAGGGATGATTCTGGTCTTTTTGTTGTCTCTGGCGGCGTTACCAGCCAACTCGAGCACTTCGGCCGCCAAATACTCTAGCACAGCTGCCAGATACACGGGGGCGCCGGCACCCACACGTTCAGCATAGTTTCCCTTTCTCAAAAGACGATGGATACGTCCAACTGGGAACTGTAGTCCAGCCCTGGATGAACGAGACTTGGACTTGCCTTTAACTTTACCGCCTTTACCACGTCCAGATATTATCGAGAATGAGATGTTATTGAAAAAATAAAAGCTAGTGATAGCAACAACGCTGTCGCTGAGCGAAACGATTGAAGAGAAAAAGCGGGCTGCTTAAAAGCTTTTATACTAAACCGAGCGGACTTTCGGCAGGCGAGTTGCAGCGATCTGATTGGTTCAGCGCGCTCGTACTCTCTCTCGTACTCGACAAATTTCCACACCGTTTCGTATAAAAGGCGAGTGTTTCGTCTGTCTCGCTCAGTTTTTCACTAGAAAGCTAACCAGCAATGCCGCCCAAAGTTTCATCGAAAGGAGCAAAGAAAGCCGGTAAGGCTAAAGCCGTACGCACCGGTGACAAGAAGAAGAAGAGGAGGAGAAAGGAAAGCTACAGCATTTACATCTACAAGGTGTTGAAACAAGTGCACCCAGATACTGGTATCTCTTCTAAAGCCATGTCAATTATGAACTCATTCGTCAATGACATCTTTGAACGCATCTCTGCTGAGGCCAGTCGTTTGGCGCATTACAACAAACGTAGCACCATCACATCCAGGGAGATCCAGACTGCCGTCCGTCTGCTCCTACCTGGTGAGCTGGCTAAGCACGCCGTCAGTGAGGGTACCAAGGCCGTCACTAAATACACCACCAGCAAATAGAGAGACTTCTCCACCCCCCAATCCCACCATCTTAACAACGGCCCTTTTTAGGGCCTCCACATTGTTTACAATTAGTCTTGAGTGATGCAGCCATTTTAAACCTCTTTTTTGTTTTGTTTTTCTTGTAATGGTTGGTTTTTACAATCAAGGCACGTTTTCTTCATTGAAATAGTTGAATACAGTCTTGTGCACTAGGTCTGGTTGACAAAAGGACATAATGCCCCAGGAATGTTTGTCGCTGCGGCTCCCTTTTTTGACAAAATGTCAAAAAAGGGAGTGCTTCGCGCGCTTTTGAGGCCGGGCTGTTTGGTGACTAAGCGTGTTTTCTTGGGAAAAGTGAAATTTGGTGATTTTTTTCTAACATGGGAGGGGTAGACAAAATCAATATCATATGCTTAGAAAAACATATCAATGGTGGGAAACTTTTTCATTTTGTTGATATTGCTAGGGTAAATAGTTATATTCTTTTTCAAGACTGGAGGAAACAAAAATGCAGATATTATTGAATTAACTCTTAATCGACGGCAGGTTTTTGGTCATTTTTTTTATTACCAAACAGGTGTCCTTAAATTTTGGACTATATTGTCTGTTTCCTTTATAGCCCATATATGTGTGATATAATCATTTTTTTTCTACTTTGAATAGGCTTTTTAAAACTGTGCAGCTTATTTTTGTGAAAACACATCGAATCAAATGCAATTTAGTCAATGAGTAATACCAATTAATTTATAGACAAACTTTACAAACTCGTGGCGAAAATAAGGTAGAAACAAGCTAATTGTTAATCAGTGGAGGTTGTCCTAAAAAGGACAGTGTTAAGTCTTTGGGACTGATGGGACTGATGGGGGATGGGTGGGCGTATATATTTTTGATGTTTAACTCTTGCCACCTGGGGTCTTCTGTGTTTTCTTGGGCAGAAGTACGGCCTGGTTGTTTGGCAAAACACCACCCTGGGCGATGGTGACACCTGACAAAAGTTTGTTCAACTCTTCGTCGTTTCTGATGGCCAACTGGAGGTGACGAGGGATGATTCTGGTCTTTTTGTTGTCTCTGGCGGCGTTACCAGCCAACTCGAGCACTTCGGCCGCCAAATACTCTAGCACAGCTGCCAGATACACGGGGGCGCCGGCACCCACACGTTCAGCATAGTTTCCCTTTCTCAAAAGACGATGGATACGTCCAACTGGGAACTGTAGTCCAGCCCTGGATGAACGAGACTTGGACTTGCCTTTAACTTTACCGCCTTTACCACGTCCAGATATTATCGAGAATGAGATGTTATTGAAAAAATAAAAGCTAGTGATAGCAACAACGCTGTCGCTGAGCGAAACGATTGAAGAGAAAAAGCGGGCTGCTTAAAAGCTTTTATACTAAACCGAGCGGACTTTCGGCAGGCGAGTTGCAGCGATCTGATTGGTTCAGCGCGCTCGTACTCTCTCTCGTACTCGACAAATTTCCACACCGTTTCGTATAAAAGGCGAGTGTTTCGTCTGTCTCGCTCAGTTTTTCACTAGAAAGCTAACCAGCAATGCCGCCCAAAGTTTCATCGAAAGGAGCAAAGAAAGCCGGTAAGGCTAAAGCCGTACGCACCGGTGACAAGAAGAAGAAGAGGAGGAGAAAGGAAAGCTACAGCATTTACATCTACAAGGTGTTGAAACAAGTGCACCCAGATACTGGTATCTCTTCTAAAGCCATGTCAATTATGAACTCATTCGTCAATGACATCTTTGAACGCATCTCTGCTGAGGCCAGTCGTTTGGCGCATTACAACAAACGTAGCACCATCACATCCAGGGAGATCCAGACTGCCGTCCGTCTGCTCCTACCTGGTGAGCTGGCTAAGCACGCCGTCAGTGAGGGTACCAAGGCCGTCACTAAATACACCACCAGCAAATAGAGAGACTTCTCCACCCCCCAATCCCACCATCTTAACAACGGCCCTTTTTAGGGCCTCCACATTGTTTACAATTAGTCTTGAGTGATGCAGCCATTTTAAACCTCTTTTTTGTTTTGTTTTTCTTGTAATGGTTGGTTTTTACAATCAAGGCACGTTTTCTTCATTGAAATAGTTGAATACAGTCTTGTGCACTAGGTCTGGTTGACAAAAGGACATAATGCCCCAGGAATGTTTGTCGCTGCGGCTCCCTTTTTTGACAAAATGTCAAAAAAGGGAGTGCTTCGCGCGCTTTTGAGGCCGGGCTGTTTGGTGACTAAGCGTGTTTTCTTGGGAAAAGTGAAATTTGGTGATTTTTTTCTAACATGGGAGGGGTAGACAAAATCAATATCATATGCTTAGAAAAACATATCAATGGTGGGAAACTTTTTCATTTTGTTGATATTGCTAGGGTAAATAGTTATATTCTTTTTTCAAGACTGGAGGAAACAAAAATGCAGATATTATTGAATTAACTCTTAATCGACGGCAGGTTTTTGGTCATTTTTTTATTACCAAACAGGTGTCCTTAAATTTTGGACTATATTGTCTGTTTCCTTTATAGCCCATATATGTGTGATATAATCATTTTTTTTCTACTTTGAATAGGCTTTTTAAAACTGTGCAGCTTATTTTTGTGAAAACACATCGAATCAAATGCAATTTAGTCAATGAGTAATACCAATTAATTTATAGACAAACTTTACAAACTCGTGGCGAAAATAAGGTAGAAACAAGCTAATTGTTAATCAGTGGAGGTTGTCCTAAAAAGGACAGTGTTAAGTCTTTGGGACTGATGGGACTGATGGGGGATGGGTGGGCGTATATATTTTTGATGTTTAACTCTTGCCACCTGGGGTCTTCTGTGTTTTCTTGGGCAGAAGTACGGCCTGGTTGTTTGGCAAAACACCACCCTGGGCGATGGTGACACCTGACAAAAGTTTGTTCAACTCTTCGTCGTTTCTGATGGCCAACTGGAGGTGACGAGGGATGATTCTGGTCTTTTTGTTGTCTCTGGCGGCGTTACCAGCCAACTCGAGCACTTCGGCCGCCAAATACTCTAGCACAGCTGCCAGATACACGGGGGCGCCGGCACCCACACGTTCAGCATAGTTTCCCTTTCTCAAAAGACGATGGATACGTCCAACTGGGAACTGTAGTCCAGCCCTGGATGAACGAGACTTGGACTTGCCTTTAACTTTACCGCCTTTACCACGTCCAGATATTATCGAGAATGAGATGTTATTGAAAAAATAAAAGCTAGTGATAGCAACAACGCTGTCGCTGAGCGAAACGATTGAAGAGAAAAAGCGGGCTGCTTAAAAGCTTTTATACTAAACCGAGCGGACTTTCGGCAGGCGAGTTGCAGCGATCTGATTGGTTCAGCGCGCTCGTACTCTCTCTCGTACTCGACAAATTTCCACACCGTTTCGTATAAAAGGCGAGTGTTTCGTCTGTCTCGCTCAGTTTTTCACTAGAAAGCTAACCAGCAATGCCGCCCAAAGTTTCATCGAAAGGAGCAAAGAAAGCCGGTAAGGCTAAAGCCGTACGCACCGGTGACAAGAAGAAGAAGAGGAGGAGAAAGGAAAGCTACAGCATTTACATCTACAAGGTGTTGAAACAAGTGCACCCAGATACTGGTATCTCTTCTAAAGCCATGTCAATTATGAACTCATTCGTCAATGACATCTTTGAACGCATCTCTGCTGAGGCCAGTCGTTTGGCGCATTACAACAAACGTAGCACCATCACATCCAGGGAGATCCAGACTGCCGTCCGTCTGCTCCTACCTGGTGAGCTGGCTAAGCACGCCGTCAGTGAGGGTACCAAGGCCGTCACTAAATACACCACCAGCAAATAGAGAGACTTCTCCACCCCCCAATCCCACCATCTTAACAACGGCCCTTTTTAGGGCCTCCACATTGTTTACAATTAGTCTTGAGTGATGCAGCCATTTTAAACCTCTTTTTTGTTTTGTTTTTCTTGTAATGGTTGGTTTTTACAATCAAGGCACGTTTTCTTCATTGAAATAGTTGAATACAGTCTTGTGCACTAGGTCTGGTTGACAAAAGGACATAATGCCCCAGGAATGTTTGTCGCTGCGGCTCCCTTTTTTGACAAAATGTCAAAAAAGGGAGTGCTTCGCGCGCTTTTGAGGCCGGGCTGTTTGGTGACTAAGCGTGTTTTCTTGGGAAAAGTGAAATTTGGTGATTTTTTTCTAACATGGGAGGGGTAGACAAAATCAATATCATATGCTTAGAAAAACATATCAATGGTGGGAAACTTTTTCATTTTGTTGATATTGCTAGGGTAAATAGTTATATTCTTTTTCAAGACTGGAGGAAACAAAAATGCAGATATTATTGAATTAACTCTTAATCGACGGCAGGTTTTTGGTCATTTTTTTTATTACCAAACAGGTGTCCTTAAATTTTGGACTATATTGTCTGTTTCCTTTATAGCCCATATATGTGTGATATAATCATTTTTTTTCTACTTTGAATAGGCTTTTTAAAACTGTGCAGCTTATTTTTGTGAAAACACATCGAATCAAATGCAATTTAGTCAATGAGTAATACCAATTAATTTATAGACAAACTTTACAAACTCGTGGCGAAAATAAGGTAGAAACAAGCTAATTGTTAATCAGTGGAGGTTGTCCTAAAAAGGACAGTGTTAAGTCTTTGGGACTGATGGGACTGATGGGGGGTGGGTGGGCGTATATATTTTTGATGTTTAACTCTTGCCACCTGGGGTCTTCTGTGTTTTCTTGGGCAGAAGTACGGCCTGGTTGTTTGGCAAAACACCACCCTGGGCGATGGTGACACCTGACAAAAGTTTGTTCAACTCTTCGTCGTTTCTGATGGCCAACTGGAGGTGACGAGGGATGATTCTGGTCTTTTTGTTGTCTCTGGCGGCGTTACCAGCCAACTCGAGCACTTCGGCCGCCAAATACTCTAGCACAGCTGCCAGATACACGGGGGCGCCGGCACCCACACGTTCAGCATAGTTTCCCTTTCTCAAAAGACGATGGATACGTCCAACTGGGAACTGTAGTCCAGCCCTGGATGAACGAGACTTGGACTTGCCTTTAACTTTACCGCCTTTACCACGTCCAGATATTATCGAGAATGAGATGTTATTGAAAAAATAAAAGCTAGTGATAGCAACAACGCTGTCGCTGAGCGAAACGATTGAAGAGAAAAAGCGGGCTGCTTAAAAGCTTTTATACTAAACCGAGCGGACTTTCGGCAGGCGAGTTGCAGCGATCTGATTGGTTCAGCGCGCTCGTACTCTCTCTCGTACTCGACAAATTTCCACACCGTTTCGTATAAAAGGCGAGTGTTTCGTCTGTCTCGCTCAGTTTTTCACTAGAAAGCTAACCAGCAATGCCGCCCAAAGTTTCATCGAAAGGAGCAAAGAAAGCCGGTAAGGCTAAAGCCGTACGCACCGGTGACAAGAAGAAGAAGAGGAGGAGAAAGGAAAGCTACAGCATTTACATCTACAAGGTGTTGAAACAAGTGCACCCAGATACTGGTATCTCTTCTAAAGCCATGTCAATTATGAACTCATTCGTCAATGACATCTTTGAACGCATCTCTGCTGAGGCCAGTCGTTTGGCGCATTACAACAAACGTAGCACCATCACATCCAGGGAGATCCAGACTGCCGTCCGTCTGCTCCTACCTGGTGAGCTGGCTAAGCACGCCGTCAGTGAGGGTACCAAGGCCGTCACTAAATACACCACCAGCAAATAGAGAGACTTCTCCACCCCCCAATCCCACCATCTTAACAACGGCCCTTTTTAGGGCCTCCACATTGTTTACAATTAGTCTTGAGTGATGCAGCCATTTTAAACCTCTTTTTTGTTTTGTTTTTCTTGTAATGGTTGGTTTTTACAATCAAGGCACGTTTTCTTCATTGAAATAGTTGAATACAGTCTTGTGCACTAGGTCTGGTTGACAAAAGGACATAATGCCCCAGGAATGTTTGTCGCTGCGGCTCCCTTTTTTGACAAAATGTCAAAAAGGGAGTGCTTCGCGCGCTTTTGAGGCCGGGCTGTTTGGTGACTAAGCGTGTTTTCTTGGGAAAAGTGAAATTTGGTGATTTTTTCTAACATGGGAGGGGTAGACAAAATCAATATCATATGCTTAGAAAAACATATCAATGGTGGGAAACTTTTTCATTTTGTTGATATTGCTAGGGTAAATAGTTATATTCTTTTTCAAGACTGGAGGAAACAAAAATGCAGATATTATTGAATTAACTCTTAATCGACGGCAGGTTTTTGGTCATTTTTTTTATTACCAAACAGGTGTCCTTAAATTTTGGACTATATTGTCTGTTTCCTTTATAGCCCATATATGTGTGATATAATCATTTTTTTTCTACTTTGAATAGGCTTTTTAAAACTGTGCAGCTTATTTTTGTGAAAACACATCGAATCAAATGCAATTTAGTCAATGAGTAATACCAATTAATTTATAGACAAACTTTACAAACTCGTGGCGAAAATAAGGTAGAAACAAGCTAATTGTTAATCAGTGGAGGTTGTCCTAAAAAGGACAGTGTTAAGTCTTTGGGACTGATGGGACTGATGGGGGATGGGTGGGCGTATATATTTTTGATGTTTAACTCTTGCCACCTGGGGTCTTCTGTGTTTTCTTGGGCAGAAGTACGGCCTGGTTGTTTGGCAAAACACCACCCTGGGCGATGGTGACACCTGACAAAAGTTTGTTCAACTCTTCGTCGTTTCTGATGGCCAACTGGAGGTGACGAGGGATGATTCTGGTCTTTTTGTTGTCTCTGGCGGCGTTACCAGCCAACTCGAGCACTTCGGCCGCCAAATACTCTAGCACAGCTGCCAGATACACGGGGGCGCCGGCACCCACACGTTCAGCATAGTTTCCCTTTCTCAAAAGACGATGGATACGTCCAACTGGGAACTGTAGTCCAGCCCTGGATGAACGAGACTTGGACTTGCCTTTAACTTTACCGCCTTTACCACGTCCAGATATTATCGAGAATGAGATGTTATTGAAAAAATAAAAGCTAGTGATAGCAACAACGCTGTCGCTGAGCGAAACGATTGAAGAGAAAAAGCGGGCTGCTTAAAAGCTTTTATACTAAACCGAGCGGACTTTCGGCAGGCGAGTTGCAGCGATCTGATTGGTTCAGCGCGCTCGTACTCTCTCTCGTACTCGACAAATTTCCACACCGTTTCGTATAAAAGGCGAGTGTTTCGTCTGTCTCGCTCAGTTTTTCACTAGAAAGCTAACCAGCAATGCCGCCCAAAGTTTCATCGAAAGGAGCAAAGAAAGCCGGTAAGGCTAAAGCCGTACGCACCGGTGACAAGAAGAAGAAGAGGAGGAGAAAGGAAAGCTACAGCATTTACATCTACAAGGTGTTGAAACAAGTGCACCCAGATACTGGTATCTCTTCTAAAGCCATGTCAATTATGAACTCATTCGTCAATGACATCTTTGAACGCATCTCTGCTGAGGCCAGTCGTTTGGCGCATTACAACAAACGTAGCACCATCACATCCAGGGAGATCCAGACTGCCGTCCGTCTGCTCCTACCTGGTGAGCTGGCTAAGCACGCCGTCAGTGAGGGTACCAAGGCCGTCACTAAATACACCACCAGCAAATAGAGAGACTTCTCCACCCCCCAATCCCACCATCTTAACAACGGCCCTTTTTAGGGCCTCCACATTGTTTACAATTAGTCTTGAGTGATGCAGCCATTTTAAACCTCTTTTTTGTTTTGTTTTTCTTGTAATGGTTGGTTTTTACAATCAAGGCACGTTTTCTTCATTGAAATAGTTGAATACAGTCTTGTGCACTAGGTCTGGTTGACAAAAGGACATAATGCCCCAGGAATGTTTGTCGCTGCGGCTCCCTTTTTTGACAAAATGTCAAAAAAGGGAGTGCTTCGCGCGCTTTTGAGGCCGGGCTGTTTGGTGACTAAGCGTGTTTTCTTGGGAAAAGTGAAATTTGGTGATTTTTTTCTAACATGGGAGGGGTAGACAAAATCAATATCATATGCTTAGAAAAACATATCAATGGTGGGAAACTTTTTCATTTTGTTGATATTGCTAGGGTAAATAGTTATATTCTTTTTCAAGACTGGAGGAAACAAAAATGCAGATATTATTGAATTAACTCTTAATCGACGGCAGGTTTTTGGTCATTTTTTTTATTACCAAACAGGTGTCCTTAAATTTTGGACTATATTGTCTGTTTCCTTTATAGCCCATATATGTGTGATATAATCATTTTTTTTCTACTTTGAATAGGCTTTTTAAAACTGTGCAGCTTATTTTTGTGAAAACACATCGAATCAAATGCAATTTAGTCAATGAGTAATACCAATTAATTTATAGACAAACTTTACAAACTCGTGGCGAAAATAAGGTAGAAACAAGCTAATTGTTAATCAGTGGAGGTTGTCCTAAAAAGGACAGTGTTAAGTCTTTGGGACTGATGGGACTGATGGGGGATGGGTGGGCGTATATATTTTTGATGTTTAACTCTTGCCACCTGGGGTCTTCTGTGTTTTCTTGGGCAGAAGTACGGCCTGGTTGTTTGGCAAAACACCACCCTGGGCGATGGTGACACCTGACAAAAGTTTGTTCAACTCTTCGTCGTTTCTGATGGCCAACTGGAGGTGACGAGGGATGATTCTGGTCTTTTTGTTGTCTCTGGCGGCGTTACCAGCCAACTCGAGCACTTCGGCCGCCAAATACTCTAGCACAGCTGCCAGATACACGGGGGCGCCGGCACCCACACGTTCAGCATAGTTTCCCTTTCTCAAAAGACGATGGATACGTCCAACTGGGAACTGTAGTCCAGCCCTGGATGAACGAGACTTGGACTTGCCTTTAACTTTACCGCCTTTACCACGTCCAGATATTATCGAGAATGAGATGTTATTGAAAAAATAAAAGCTAGTGATAGCAACAACGCTGTCGCTGAGCGAAACGATTGAAGAGAAAAAGCGGGCTGCTTAAAAGCTTTTATACTAAACCGAGCGGACTTTCGGCAGGCGAGTTGCAGCGATCTGATTGGTTCAGCGCGCTCGTACTCTCTCTCGTACTCGACAAATTTCCACACCGTTTCGTATAAAAGGCGAGTGTTTCGTCTGTCTCGCTCAGTTTTTCACTAGAAAGCTAACCAGCAATGCCGCCCAAAGTTTCATCGAAAGGAGCAAAGAAAGCCGGTAAGGCTAAAGCCGTACGCACCGGTGACAAGAAGAAGAAGAGGAGGAGAAAGGAAAGCTACAGCATTTACATCTACAAGGTGTTGAAACAAGTGCACCCAGATACTGGTATCTCTTCTAAAGCCATGTCAATTATGAACTCATTCGTCAATGACATCTTTGAACGCATCTCTGCTGAGGCCAGTCGTTTGGCGCATTACAACAAACGTAGCACCATCACATCCAGGGAGATCCAGACTGCCGTCCGTCTGCTCCTACCTGGTGAGCTGGCTAAGCACGCCGTCAGTGAGGGTACCAAGGCCGTCACTAAATACACCACCAGCAAATAGAGAGACTTCTCCACCCCCCAATCCCACCATCTTAACAACGGCCCTTTTTAGGGCCTCCACATTGTTTACAATTAGTCTTGAGTGATGCAGCCATTTTAAACCTCTTTTTTGTTTTGTTTTTCTTGTAATGGTTGGTTTTTACAATCAAGGCACGTTTTCTTCATTGAAATAGTTGAATACAGTCTTGTGCACTAGGTCTGGTTGACAAAAGGACATAATGCCCCAGGAATGTTTGTCGCTGCGGCTCCCTTTTTTGACAAAATGTCAAAAAAGGGAGTGCTTCGCGCGCTTTTGAGGCCGGGCTGTTTGGTGACTAAGCGTGTTTTCTTGGGAAAAGTGAAATTTGGTGATTTTTTTCTAACATGGGAGGGGTAGACAAAATCAATATCATATGCTTAGAAAAACATATCAATGGTGGGAAACTTTTTCATTTTGTTGATATTGCTAGGGTAAATAGTTATATTCTTTTTCAAGACTGGAGGAAACAAAAATGCAGATATTATTGAATTAACTCTTAATCGACGGCAGGTTTTTGGTCATTTTTTTTATTACCAAACAGGTGTCCTTAAATTTTGGACTATATTGTCTGTTTCCTTTATAGCCCATATATGTGTGATATAATCATTTTTTTTCTACTTTGAATAGGCTTTTTAAAACTGTGCAGCTTATTTTTGTGAAAACACATCGAATCAAATGCAATTTAGTCAATGAGTAATACCAATTAATTTATAGACAAACTTTACAAACTCGTGGCGAAAATAAGGTAGAAACAAGCTAATTGTTAATCAGTGGAGGTTGTCCTAAAAAGGACAGTGTTAAGTCTTTGGGACTGATGGGACTGATGGGGGATGGGTGGGCGTATATATTTTTGATGTTTAACTCTTGCCACCTGGGGTCTTCTGTGTTTTCTTGGGCAGAAGTACGGCCTGGTTGTTTGGCAAAACACCACCCTGGGCGATGGTGACACCTGACAAAAGTTTGTTCAACTCTTCGTCGTTTCTGATGGCCAACTGGAGGTGACGAGGGATGATTCTGGTCTTTTTGTTGTCTCTGGCGGCGTTACCAGCCAACTCGAGCACTTCGGCCGCCAAATACTCTAGCACAGCTGCCAGATACACGGGGGCGCCGGCACCCACACGTTCAGCATAGTTTCCCTTTCTCAAAAGACGATGGATACGTCCAACTGGGAACTGTAGTCCAGCCCTGGATGAACGAGACTTGGACTTGCCTTTAACTTTACCGCCTTTACCACGTCCAGATATTATCGAGAATGAGATGTTATTGAAAAAATAAAAGCTAGTGATAGCAACAACGCTGTCGCTGAGCGAAACGATTGAAGAGAAAAAGCGGGCTGCTTAAAAGCTTTTATACTAAACCGAGCGGACTTTCGGCAGGCGAGTTGCAGCGATCTGATTGGTTCAGCGCGCTCGTACTCTCTCTCGTACTCGACAAATTTCCACACCGTTTCGTATAAAAGGCGAGTGTTTCGTCTGTCTCGCTCAGTTTTTCACTAGAAAGCTAACCAGCAATGCCGCCCAAAGTTTCATCGAAAGGAGCAAAGAAAGCCGGTAAGGCTAAAGCCGTACGCACCGGTGACAAGAAGAAGAAGAGGAGGAGAAAGGAAAGCTACAGCATTTACATCTACAAGGTGTTGAAACAAGTGCACCCAGATACTGGTATCTCTTCTAAAGCCATGTCAATTATGAACTCATTCGTCAATGACATCTTTGAACGCATCTCTGCTGAGGCCAGTCGTTTGGCGCATTACAACAAACGTAGCACCATCACATCCAGGGAGATCCAGACTGCCGTCCGTCTGCTCCTACCTGGTGAGCTGGCTAAGCACGCCGTCAGTGAGGGTACCAAGGCCGTCACTAAATACACCACCAGCAAATAGAGAGACTTCTCCACCCCCCAATCCCACCATCTTAACAACGGCCCTTTTTAGGGCCTCCACATTGTTTACAATTAGTCTTGAGTGATGCAGCCATTTTAAACCTCTTTTTTGTTTTGTTTTTCTTGTAATGGTTGGTTTTTACAATCAAGGCACGTTTTCTTCATTGAAATAGTTGAATACAGTCTTGTGCACTAGGTCTGGTTGACAAAAGGACATAATGCCCCAGGAATGTTTGTCGCTGCGGCTCCCTTTTTTGACAAAATGTCAAAAAAGGGAGTGCTTCGCGCGCTTTTGAGGCCGGGCTGTTTGGTGACTAAGCGTGTTTTCTTGGGAAAAGTGAAATTTGGTGATTTTTTTCTAACATGGGAGGGGTAGACAAAATCAATATCATATGCTTAGAAAAACATATCAATGGTGGGAAACTTTTTCATTTTGTTGATATTGCTAGGGTAAATAGTTATATTCTTTTTCAAGACTGGAGGAAACAAAAATGCAGATATTATTGAATTAACTCTTAATCGACGGCAGGTTTTTGGTCATTTTTTTTATTACCAAACAGGTGTCCTTAAATTTTGGACTATATTGTCTGTTTCCTTTATAGCCCATATATGTGTGATATAATCATTTTTTTTCTACTTTGAATAGGCTTTTTAAAACTGTGCAGCTTATTTTTGTGAAAACACATCGAATCAAATGCAATTTAGTCAATGAGTAATACCAATTAATTTATAGACAAACTTTACAAACTCGTGGCGAAAATAAGGTAGAAACAAGCTAATTGTTAATCAGTGGAGGTTGTCCTAAAAAGGACAGTGTTAAGTCTTTGGGACTGATGGGACTGATGGGGGGTGGGTGGGCGTATATATTTTTGATGTTTAACTCTTGCCACCTGGGGTCTTCTGTGTTTTCTTGGGCAGAAGTACGGCCTGGTTGTTTGGCAAAACACCACCCTGGGCGATGGTGACACCTGACAAAAGTTTGTTCAACTCTTCGTCGTTTCTGATGGCCAACTGGAGGTGACGAGGGATGATTCTGGTCTTTTTGTTGTCTCTGGCGGCGTTACCAGCCAACTCGAGCACTTCGGCCGCCAAATACTCTAGCACAGCTGCCAGATACACGGGGGCGCCGGCACCCACACGTTCAGCATAGTTTCCCTTTCTCAAAAGACGATGGATACGTCCAACTGGGAACTGTAGTCCAGCCCTGGATGAACGAGACTTGGACTTGCCTTTAACTTTACCGCCTTTACCACGTCCAGATATTATCGAGAATGAGATGTTATTGAAAAAATAAAAGCTAGTGATAGCAACAACGCTGTCGCTGAGCGAAACGATTGAAGAGAAAAAGCGGGCTGCTTAAAAGCTTTTATACTAAACCGAGCGGACTTTCGGCAGGCGAGTTGCAGCGATCTGATTGGTTCAGCGCGCTCGTACTCTCTCTCGTACTCGACAAATTTCCACACCGTTTCGTATAAAAGGCGAGTGTTTCGTCTGTCTCGCTCAGTTTTTCACTAGAAAGCTAACCAGCAATGCCGCCCAAAGTTTCATCGAAAGGAGCAAAGAAAGCCGGTAAGGCTAAAGCCGTACGCACCGGTGACAAGAAGAAGAAGAGGAGGAGAAAGGAAAGCTACAGCATTTACATCTACAAGGTGTTGAAACAAGTGCACCCAGATACTGGTATCTCTTCTAAAGCCATGTCAATTATGAACTCATTCGTCAATGACATCTTTGAACGCATCTCTGCTGAGGCCAGTCGTTTGGCGCATTACAACAAACGTAGCACCATCACATCCAGGGAGATCCAGACTGCCGTCCGTCTGCTCCTACCTGGTGAGCTGGCTAAGCACGCCGTCAGTGAGGGTACCAAGGCCGTCACTAAATACACCACCAGCAAATAGAGAGACTTCTCCACCCCCCAATCCCACCATCTTAACAACGGCCCTTTTTAGGGCCTCCACATTGTTTACAATTAGTCTTGAGTGATGCAGCCATTTTAAACCTCTTTTTTGTTTTGTTTTTCTTGTAATGGTTGGTTTTTACAATCAAGGCACGTTTTCTTCATTGAAATAGTTGAATACAGTCTTGTGCACTAGGTCTGGTTGACAAAAGGACATAATGCCCCAGGAATGTTTGTCGCTGCGGCTCCCTTTTTTGACAAAATGTCAAAAAAGGGAGTGCTTCGCGCGCTTTTGAGGCCGGGCTGTTTGGTGACTAAGCGTGTTTTCTTGGGAAAAGTGAAATTTGGTGATTTTTTTCTAACATGGGAGGGGTAGACAAAATCAATATCATATGCTTAGAAAAACATATCAATGGTGGGAAACTTTTTCATTTTGTTGATATTGCTAGGGTAAATAGTTATATTCTTTTTCAAGACTGGAGGAAACAAAAATGCAGATATTATTGAATTAACTCTTAATCGACGGCAGGTTTTTGGTCATTTTTTTTATTACCAAACAGGTGTCCTTAAATTTTGGACTATATTGTCTGTTTCCTTTATAGCCCATATATGTGTGATATAATCATTTTTTTTCTACTTTGAATAGGCTTTTTAAAACTGTGCAGCTTATTTTTGTGAAAACACATCGAATCAAATGCAATTTAGTCAATGAGTAATACCAATTAATTTATAGACAAACTTTACAAACTCGTGGCGAAAATAAGGTAGAAACAAGCTAATTGTTAATCAGTGGAGGTTGTCCTAAAAAGGACAGTGTTAAGTCTTTGGGACTGATGGGACTGATGGGGGGTGGGTGGGCGTATATATTTTTGATGTTTAACTCTTGCCACCTGGGGTCTTCTGTGTTTTCTTGGGCAGAAGTACGGCCTGGTTGTTTGGCAAAACACCACCCTGGGCGATGGTGACACCTGACAAAAGTTTGTTCAACTCTTCGTCGTTTCTGATGGCCAACTGGAGGTGACGAGGGATGATTCTGGTCTTTTTGTTGTCTCTGGCGGCGTTACCAGCCAACTCGAGCACTTCGGCCGCCAAATACTCTAGCACAGCTGCCAGATACACGGGGGCGCCGGCACCCACACGTTCAGCATAGTTTCCCTTTCTCAAAAGACGATGGATACGTCCAACTGGGAACTGTAGTCCAGCCCTGGATGAACGAGACTTGGACTTGCCTTTAACTTTACCGCCTTTACCACGTCCAGATATTATCGAGAATGAGATGTTATTGAAAAAATAAAAGCTAGTGATAGCAACAACGCTGTCGCTGAGCGAAACGATTGAAGAGAAAAAGCGGGCTGCTTAAAAGCTTTTATACTAAACCGAGCGGACTTTCGGCAGGCGAGTTGCAGCGATCTGATTGGTTCAGCGCGCTCGTACTCTCTCTCGTACTCGACAAATTTCCACACCGTTTCGTATAAAAGGCGAGTGTTTCGTCTGTCTCGCTCAGTTTTTCACTAGAAAGCTAACCAGCAATGCCGCCCAAAGTTTCATCGAAAGGAGCAAAGAAAGCCGGTAAGGCTAAAGCCGTACGCACCGGTGACAAGAAGAAGAAGAGGAGGAGAAAGGAAAGCTACAGCATTTACATCTACAAGGTGTTGAAACAAGTGCACCCAGATACTGGTATCTCTTCTAAAGCCATGTCAATTATGAACTCATTCGTCAATGACATCTTTGAACGCATCTCTGCTGAGGCCAGTCGTTTGGCGCATTACAACAAACGTAGCACCATCACATCCAGGGAGATCCAGACTGCCGTCCGTCTGCTCCTACCTGGTGAGCTGGCTAAGCACGCCGTCAGTGAGGGTACCAAGGCCGTCACTAAATACACCACCAGCAAATAGAGAGACTTCTCCACCCCCCAATCCCACCATCTTAACAACGGCCCTTTTTAGGGCCTCCACATTGTTTACAATTAGTCTTGAGTGATGCAGCCATTTTAAACCTCTTTTTTGTTTTGTTTTTCTTGTAATGGTTGGTTTTTACAATCAAGGCACGTTTTCTTCATTGAAATAGTTGAATACAGTCTTGTGCACTAGGTCTGGTTGACAAAAGGACATAATGCCCCAGGAATGTTTGTCGCTGCGGCTCCCTTTTTTGACAAAATGTCAAAAAAGGGAGTGCTTCGCGCGCTTTTGAGGCCGGGCTGTTTGGTGACTAAGCGTGTTTTCTTGGGAAAAGTGAAATTTGGTGATTTTTTTCTAACATGGGAGGGGTAGACAAAATCAATATCATATGCTTAGAAAAACATATCAATGGTGGGAAACTTTTTCATTTTGTTGATATTGCTAGGGTAAATAGTTATATTCTTTTTCAAGACTGGAGGAAACAAAAATGCAGATATTATTGAATTAACTCTTAATCGACGGCAGGTTTTTGGTCATTTTTTTTATTACCAAACAGGTGTCCTTAAATTTTGGACTATATTGTCTGTTTCCTTTATAGCCCATATATGTGTGATATAATCATTTTTTTTCTACTTTGAATAGGCTTTTTAAAACTGTGCAGCTTATTTTTGTGAAAACACATCGAATCAAATGCAATTTAGTCAATGAGTAATACCAATTAATTTATAGACAAACTTTACAAACTCGTGGCGAAAATAAGGTAGAAACAAGCTAATTGTTAATCAGTGGAGGTTGTCCTAAAAAGGACAGTGTTAAGTCTTTGGGACTGATGGGACTGATGGGGGATGGGTGGGCGTATATATTTTTGATGTTTAACTCTTGCCACCTGGGGTCTTCTGTGTTTTCTTGGGCAGAAGTACGGCCTGGTTGTTTGGCAAAACACCACCCTGGGCGATGGTGACACCTGACAAAAGTTTGTTCAACTCTTCGTCGTTTCTGATGGCCAACTGGAGGTGACGAGGGATGATTCTGGTCTTTTTGTTGTCTCTGGCGGCGTTACCAGCCAACTCGAGCACTTCGGCCGCCAAATACTCTAGCACAGCTGCCAGATACACGGGGGCGCCGGCACCCACACGTTCAGCATAGTTTCCCTTTCTCAAAAGACGATGGATACGTCCAACTGGGAACTGTAGTCCAGCCCTGGATGAACGAGACTTGGACTTGCCTTTAACTTTACCGCCTTTACCACGTCCAGATATTATCGAGAATGAGATGTTATTGAAAAAATAAAAGCTAGTGATAGCAACAACGCTGTCGCTGAGCGAAACGATTGAAGAGAAAAAGCGGGCTGCTTAAAAGCTTTTATACTAAACCGAGCGGACTTTCGGCAGGCGAGTTGCAGCGATCTGATTGGTTCAGCGCGCTCGTACTCTCTCTCGTACTCGACAAATTTCCACACCGTTTCGTATAAAAGGCGAGTGTTTCGTCTGTCTCGCTCAGTTTTTCACTAGAAAGCTAACCAGCAATGCCGCCCAAAGTTTCATCGAAAGGAGCAAAGAAAGCCGGTAAGGCTAAAGCCGTACGCACCGGTGACAAGAAGAAGAAGAGGAGGAGAAAGGAAAGCTACAGCATTTACATCTACAAGGTGTTGAAACAAGTGCACCCAGATACTGGTATCTCTTCTAAAGCCATGTCAATTATGAACTCATTCGTCAATGACATCTTTGAACGCATCTCTGCTGAGGCCAGTCGTTTGGCGCATTACAACAAACGTAGCACCATCACATCCAGGGAGATCCAGACTGCCGTCCGTCTGCTCCTACCTGGTGAGCTGGCTAAGCACGCCGTCAGTGAGGGTACCAAGGCCGTCACTAAATACACCACCAGCAAATAGAGAGACTTCTCCACCCCCCAATCCCACCATCTTAACAACGGCCCTTTTTAGGGCCTCCACATTGTTTACAATTAGTCTTGAGTGATGCAGCCATTTTAAACCTCTTTTTTGTTTTGTTTTTCTTGTAATGGTTGGTTTTTACAATCAAGGCACGTTTTCTTCATTGAAATAGTTGAATACAGTCTTGTGCACTAGGTCTGGTTGACAAAAGGACATAATGCCCCAGGAATGTTTGTCGCTGCGGCTCCCTTTTTTGACAAAATGTCAAAAAAGGGAGTGCTTCGCGCGCTTTTGAGGCCGGGCTGTTTGGTGACTAAGCGTGTTTTCTTGGGAAAAGTGAAATTTGGTGATTTTTTTCTAACATGGGAGGGGTAGACAAAATCAATATCATATGCTTAGAAAAACATATCAATGGTGGGAAACTTTTTCATTTTGTTGATATTGCTAGGGTAAATAGTTATATTCTTTTTCAAGACTGGAGGAAACAAAAATGCAGATATTATTGAATTAACTCTTAATCGACGGCAGGTTTTTGGTCATTTTTTTTATTACCAAACAGGTGTCCTTAAATTTTGGACTATATTGTCTGTTTCCTTTATAGCCCATATATGTGTGATATAATCATTTTTTTTCTACTTTGAATAGGCTTTTTAAAACTGTGCAGCTTATTTTTGTGAAAACACATCGAATCAAATGCAATTTAGTCAATGAGTAATACCAATTAATTTATAGACAAACTTTACAAACTCGTGGCGAAAATAAGGTAGAAACAAGCTAATTGTTAATCAGTGGAGGTTGTCCTAAAAAGGACAGTGTTAAGTCTTTGGGACTGATGGGACTGATGGGGGGTGGGTGGGCGTATATATTTTTGATGTTTAACTCTTGCCACCTGGGGTCTTCTGTGTTTTCTTGGGCAGAAGTACGGCCTGGTTGTTTGGCAAAACACCACCCTGGGCGATGGTGACACCTGACAAAAGTTTGTTCAACTCTTCGTCGTTTCTGATGGCCAACTGGAGGTGACGAGGGATGATTCTGGTCTTTTTGTTGTCTCTGGCGGCGTTACCAGCCAACTCGAGCACTTCGGCCGCCAAATACTCTAGCACAGCTGCCAGATACACGGGGGCGCCGGCACCCACACGTTCAGCATAGTTTCCCTTTCTCAAAAGACGATGGATACGTCCAACTGGGAACTGTAGTCCAGCCCTGGATGAACGAGACTTGGACTTGCCTTTAACTTTACCGCCTTTACCACGTCCAGATATTATCGAGAATGAGATGTTATTGAAAAAATAAAAGCTAGTGATAGCAACAACGCTGTCGCTGAGCGAAACGATTGAAGAGAAAAAGCGGGCTGCTTAAAAGCTTTTATACTAAACCGAGCGGACTTTCGGCAGGCGAGTTGCAGCGATCTGATTGGTTCAGCGCGCTCGTACTCTCTCTCGTACTCGACAAATTTCCACACCGTTTCGTATAAAAGGCGAGTGTTTCGTCTGTCTCGCTCAGTTTTTCACTAGAAAGCTAACCAGCAATGCCGCCCAAAGTTTCATCGAAAGGAGCAAAGAAAGCCGGTAAGGCTAAAGCCGTACGCACCGGTGACAAGAAGAAGAAGAGGAGGAGAAAGGAAAGCTACAGCATTTACATCTACAAGGTGTTGAAACAAGTGCACCCAGATACTGGTATCTCTTCTAAAGCCATGTCAATTATGAACTCATTCGTCAATGACATCTTTGAACGCATCTCTGCTGAGGCCAGTCGTTTGGCGCATTACAACAAACGTAGCACCATCACATCCAGGGAGATCCAGACTGCCGTCCGTCTGCTCCTACCTGGTGAGCTGGCTAAGCACGCCGTCAGTGAGGGTACCAAGGCCGTCACTAAATACACCACCAGCAAATAGAGAGACTTCTCCACCCCCCAATCCCACCATCTTAACAACGGCCCTTTTTAGGGCCTCCACATTGTTTACAATTAGTCTTGAGTGATGCAGCCATTTTAAACCTCTTTTTTGTTTTGTTTTTCTTGTAATGGTTGGTTTTTACAATCAAGGCACGTTTTCTTCATTGAAATAGTTGAATACAGTCTTGTGCACTAGGTCTGGTTGACAAAAGGACATAATGCCCCAGGAATGTTTGTCGCTGCGGCTCCCTTTTTTGACAAAATGTCAAAAAAGGGAGTGCTTCGCGCGCTTTTGAGGCCGGGCTGTTTGGTGACTAAGCGTGTTTTCTTGGGAAAAGTGAAATTTGGTGATTTTTTTCTAACATGGGAGGGGTAGACAAAATCAATATCATATGCTTAGAAAAACATATCAATGGTGGGAAACTTTTTCATTTTGTTGATATTGCTAGGGTAAATAGTTATATTCTTTTTCAAGACTGGAGGAAACAAAAATGCAGATATTATTGAATTAACTCTTAATCGACGGCAGGTTTTTGGTCATTTTTTTTATTACCAAACAGGTGTCCTTAAATTTTGGACTATATTGTCTGTTTCCATAATAGCCCATATATGTGTGATATAATCATTTTTTTTCTACTTTGAATAGGCTTTTTAAAACTGTGCAGCTTATTTTTGTGAAAACACATCGAATCAAATGCAATTTAGTCAATGAGTAATACCAATTAATTTATAGACAAACTTTACAAACTCGTGGCGAAAATAAGGTAGAAACAAGCTAATTGTTAATCAGTGGAGGTTGTCCTAAAAAGGACAGTGTTAAGTCTTTGGGACTGATGGGACTGATGGGGGGTGGGTGGGCGTATATATTTTTGATGTTTAACTCTTGCCACCTGGGGTCTTCTGTGTTTTCTTGGGCAGAAGTACGGCCTGGTTGTTTGGCAAAACACCACCCTGGGCGATGGTGACACCTGACAAAAGTTTGTTCAACTCTTCGTCGTTTCTGATGGCCAACTGGAGGTGACGAGGGATGATTCTGGTCTTTTTGTTGTCTCTGGCGGCGTTACCAGCCAACTCGAGCACTTCGGCCGCCAAATACTCTAGCACAGCTGCCAGATACACGGGGGCGCCGGCACCCACACGTTCAGCATAGTTTCCCTTTCTCAAAAGACGATGGATACGTCCAACTGGGAACTGTAGTCCAGCCCTGGATGAACGAGACTTGGACTTGCCTTTAACTTTACCGCCTTTACCACGTCCAGATATTATCGAGAATGAGATGTTATTGAAAAAATAAAAGCTAGTGATAGCAACAACGCTGTCGCTGAGCGAAACGATTGAAGAGAAAAAGCGGGCTGCTTAAAAGCTTTTATACTAAACCGAGCGGACTTTCGGCAGGCGAGTTGCAGCGATCTGATTGGTTCAGCGCGCTCGTACTCTCTCTCGTACTCGACAAATTTCCACACCGTTTCGTATAAAAGGCGAGTGTTTCGTCTGTCTCGCTCAGTTTTTCACTAGAAAGCTAACCAGCAATGCCGCCCAAAGTTTCATCGAAAGGAGCAAAGAAAGCCGGTAAGGCTAAAGCCGTACGCACCGGTGACAAGAAGAAGAAGAGGAGGAGAAAGGAAAGCTACAGCATTTACATCTACAAGGTGTTGAAACAAGTGCACCCAGATACTGGTATCTCTTCTAAAGCCATGTCAATTATGAACTCATTCGTCAATGACATCTTTGAACGCATCTCTGCTGAGGCCAGTCGTTTGGCGCATTACAACAAACGTAGCACCATCACATCCAGGGAGATCCAGACTGCCGTCCGTCTGCTCCTACCTGGTGAGCTGGCTAAGCACGCCGTCAGTGAGGGTACCAAGGCCGTCACTAAATACACCACCAGCAAATAGAGAGACTTCTCCACCCCCCAATCCCACCATCTTAACAACGGCCCTTTTTAGGGCCTCCACATTGTTTACAATTAGTCTTGAGTGATGCAGCCATTTTAAACCTCTTTTTTGTTTTGTTTTTCTTGTAATGGTTGGTTTTTACAATCAAGGCACGTTTTCTTCATTGAAATAGTTGAATACAGTCTTGTGCACTAGGTCTGGTTGACAAAAGGACATAATGCCCCAGGAATGTTTGTCGCTGCGGCTCCCTTTTTTGACAAAATGTCAAAAAAGGGAGTGCTTCGCGCGCTTTTGAGGCCGGGCTGTTTGGTGACTAAGCGTGTTTTCTTGGGAAAAGTGAAATTTGGTGATTTTTTTCTAACATGGGAGGGGTAGACAAAATCAATATCATATGCTTAGAAAAACATATCAATGGTGGGAAACTTTTTCATTTTGTTGATATTGCTAGGGTAAATAGTTATATTCTTTTTCAAGACTGGAGGAAACAAAAATGCAGATATTATTGAATTAACTCTTAATCGACGGCAGGTTTTTGGTCATTTTTTTTATTACCAAACAGGTGTCCTTAAATTTTGGACTATATTGTCTGTTTCCTTTATAGCCCATATATGTGTGATATAATCATTTTTTTTTCTACTTTGAATAGGCTTTTTAAAACTGTGCAGCTTATTTTTGTGAAAACACATCGAATCAAATGCA
Organism: Bulinus truncatus; assembly: GCA_021962125.1. NCBI lineage: Eukaryota > Metazoa > Mollusca > Gastropoda > Planorbidae > Bulinus > Bulinus truncatus. Next base: position 542,347 of record JAGDYQ010000308.1, on the reverse strand, counting down.
ATTTAGTCAATGAGTAATACCAATTAATTTATAGACAAACTTTACAAACTCGTGGCGAAAATAAGGTAGAAACAAGCTAATTGTTAATCAGTGGAGGTTGTCCTAAAAAGGACAGTGTTAAGTCTTTGGGACTGATGGGACTGATGGGGGATGGGTGGGCGTATATATTTTTGATGTTTAACTCTTGCCACCTGGGGTCTTCTGTGTTTTCTTGGGCAGAAGTACGGCCTGGTTGTTTGGCAAAACACCACCCTGGGCGATGGTGACACCTGACAAAAGTTTGTTCAACTCTTCGTCGTTTCTGATGGCCAACTGGAGGTGACGAGGGATGATTCTGGTCTTTTTGTTGTCTCTGGCGGCGTTACCAGCCAACTCGAGCACTTCGGCCGCCAAATACTCTAGCACAGCTGCCAGATACACGGGGGCGCCGGCACCCACACGTTCAGCATAGTTTCCCTTTCTCAAAAGACGATGGATACGTCCAACTGGGAACTGTAGTCCAGCCCTGGATGAACGAGACTTGGACTTGCCTTTAACTTTACCGCCTTTACCACGTCCAGATATTATCGAGAATGAGATGTTATTGAAAAAATAAAAGCTAGTGATAGCAACAACGCTGTCGCTGAGCGAAACGATTGAAGAGAAAAAGCGGGCTGCTTAAAAGCTTTTATACTAAACCGAGCGGACTTTCGGCAGGCGAGTTGCAGCGATCTGATTGGTTCAGCGCGCTCGTACTCTCTCTCGTACTCGACAAATTTCCACACCGTTTCGTATAAAAGGCGAGTGTTTCGTCTGTCTCGCTCAGTTTTTCACTAGAAAGCTAACCAGCAATGCCGCCCAAAGTTTCATCGAAAGGAGCAAAGAAAGCCGGTAAGGCTAAAGCCGTACGCACCGGTGACAAGAAGAAGAAGAGGAGGAGAAAGGAAAGCTACAGCATTTACATCTACAAGGTGTTGAAACAAGTGCACCCAGATACTGGTATCTCTTCTAAAGCCATGTCAATTATGAACTCATTCGTCAATGACATCTTTGAACGCATCTCTGCTGAGGCCAGTCGTTTGGCGCATTACAACAAACGTAGCACCATCACATCCAGGGAGATCCAGACTGCCGTCCGTCTGCTCCTACCTGGTGAGCTGGCTAAGCACGCCGTCAGTGAGGGTACCAAGGCCGTCACTAAATACACCACCAGCAAATAGAGAGACTTCTCCACCCCCCAATCCCACCATCTTAACAACGGCCCTTTTTAGGGCCTCCACATTGTTTACAATTAGTCTTGAGTGATGCAGCCATTTTAAACCTCTTTTTTGTTTTGTTTTTCTTGTAATGGTTGGTTTTTACAATCAAGGCACGTTTTCTTCATTGAAATAGTTGAATACAGTCTTGTGCACTAGGTCTGGTTGACAAAAGGACATAATGCCCCAGGAATGTTTGTCGCTGCGGCTCCCTTTTTTGACAAAATGTCAAAAAAGGGAGTGCTTCGCGCGCTTTTGAGGCCGGGCTGTTTGGTGACTAAGCGTGTTTTCTTGGGAAAAGTGAAATTTGGTGATTTTTTTCTAACATGGGAGGGGTAGACAAAATCAATATCATATGCTTAGAAAAACATATCAATGGTGGGAAACTTTTTCATTTTGTTGATATTGCTAGGGTAAATAGTTATATTCTTTTTCAAGACTGGAGGAAACAAAAATGCAGATATTATTGAATTAACTCTTAATCGACGGCAGGTTTTTGGTCATTTTTTTTATTACCAAACAGGTGTCCTTAAATTTTGGACTATATTGTCTGTTTCCTTTATAGCCCATATATGTGTGATATAATCATTTTTTTTCTACTTTGAATAGGCTTTTTAAAACTGTGCAGCTTATTTTTGTGAAAACACATCGAATCAAATGCAATTTAGTCAATGAGTAATACCAATTAATTTATAGACAAACTTTACAAACTCGTGGCGAAAATAAGGTAGAAACAAGCTAATTGTTAATCAGTGGAGGTTGTCCTAAAAAGGACAGTGTTAAGTCTTTGGGACTGATGGGACTGATGGGGGGTGGGTGGGCGTATATATTTTTGATGTTTAACTCTTGCCACCTGGGGTCTTCTGTGTTTTCTTGGGCAGAAGTACGGCCTGGTTGTTTGGCAAAACACCACCCTGGGCGATGGTGACACCTGACAAAAGTTTGTTCAACTCTTCGTCGTTTCTGATGGCCAACTGGAGGTGACGAGGGATGATTCTGGTCTTTTTGTTGTCTCTGGCGGCGTTACCAGCCAACTCGAGCACTTCGGCCGCCAAATACTCTAGCACAGCTGCCAGATACACGGGGGCGCCGGCACCCACACGTTCAGCATAGTTTCCCTTTCTCAAAAGACGATGGATACGTCCAACTGGGAACTGTAGTCCAGCCCTGGATGAACGAGACTTGGACTTGCCTTTAACTTTACCGCCTTTACCACGTCCAGATATTATCGAGAATGAGATGTTATTGAAAAAATAAAAGCTAGTGATAGCAACAACGCTGTCGCTGAGCGAAACGATTGAAGAGAAAAAGCGGGCTGCTTAAAAGCTTTTATACTAAACCGAGCGGACTTTCGGCAGGCGAGTTGCAGCGATCTGATTGGTTCAGCGCGCTCGTACTCTCTCTCGTACTCGACAAATTTCCACACCGTTTCGTATAAAAGGCGAGTGTTTCGTCTGTCTCGCTCAGTTTTTCACTAGAAAGCTAACCAGCAATGCCGCCCAAAGTTTCATCGAAAGGAGCAAAGAAAGCCGGTAAGGCTAAAGCCGTACGCACCGGTGACAAGAAGAAGAAGAGGAGGAGAAAGGAAAGCTACAGCATTTACATCTACAAGGTGTTGAAACAAGTGCACCCAGATACTGGTATCTCTTCTAAAGCCATGTCAATTATGAACTCATTCGTCAATGACATCTTTGAACGCATCTCTGCTGAGGCCAGTCGTTTGGCGCATTACAACAAACGTAGCACCATCACATCCAGGGAGATCCAGACTGCCGTCCGTCTGCTCCTACCTGGTGAGCTGGCTAAGCACGCCGTCAGTGAGGGTACCAAGGCCGTCACTAAATACACCACCAGCAAATAGAGAGACTTCTCCACCCCCCAATCCCACCATCTTAACAACGGCCCTTTTTAGGGCCTCCACATTGTTTACAATTAGTCTTGAGTGATGCAGCCATTTTAAACCTCTTTTTTGTTTTGTTTTTCTTGTAATGGTTGGTTTTTACAATCAAGGCACGTTTTCTTCATTGAAATAGTTGAATACAGTCTTGTGCACTAGGTCTGGTTGACAAAAGGACATAATGCCCCAGGAATGTTTGTCGCTGCGGCTCCCTTTTTTGACAAAATGTCAAAAAAGGGAGTGCTTCGCGCGCTTTTGAGGCCGGGCTGTTTGGTGACTAAGCGTGTTTTCTTGGGAAAAGTGAAATTTGGTGATTTTTTTCTAACATGGGAGGGGTAGACAAAATCAATATCATATGCTTAGAAAAACATATCAATGGTGGGAAACTTTTTCATTTTGTTGATATTGCTAGGGTAAATAGTTATATTCTTTTTCAAGACTGGAGGAAACAAAAATGCAGATATTATTGAATTAACTCTTAATCGACGGCAGGTTTTTGGTCATTTTTTTTATTACCAAACAGGTGTCCTTAAATTTTGGACTATATTGTCTGTTTCCTTTATAGCCCATATATGTGTGATATAATCATTTTTTTTCTACTTTGAATAGGCTTTTTAAAACTGTGCAGCTTATTTTTGTGAAAACACATCGAATCAAATGCAATTTAGTCAATGAGTAATACCAATTAATTTATAGACAAACTTTACAAACTCGTGGCGAAAATAAGGTAGAAACAAGCTAATTGTTAATCAGTGGAGGTTGTCCTAAAAAGGACAGTGTTAAGTCTTTGGGACTGATGGGACTGATGGGGGGTGGGTGGGCGTATATATTTTTGATGTTTAACTCTTGCCACCTGGGGTCTTCTGTGTTTTCTTGGGCAGAAGTACGGCCTGGTTGTTTGGCAAAACACCACCCTGGGCGATGGTGACACCTGACAAAAGTTTGTTCAACTCTTCGTCGTTTCTGATGGCCAACTGGAGGTGACGAGGGATGATTCTGGTCTTTTTGTTGTCTCTGGCGGCGTTACCAGCCAACTCGAGCACTTCGGCCGCCAAATACTCTAGCACAGCTGCCAGATACACGGGGGCGCCGGCACCCACACGTTCAGCATAGTTTCCCTTTCTCAAAAGACGATGGATACGTCCAACTGGGAACTGTAGTCCAGCCCTGGATGAACGAGACTTGGACTTGCCTTTAACTTTACCGCCTTTACCACGTCCAGATATTATCGAGAATGAGATGTTATTGAAAAAATAAAAGCTAGTGATAGCAACAACGCTGTCGCTGAGCGAAACGATTGAAGAGAAAAAGCGGGCTGCTTAAAAGCTTTTATACTAAACCGAGCGGACTTTCGGCAGGCGAGTTGCAGCGATCTGATTGGTTCAGCGCGCTCGTACTCTCTCTCGTACTCGACAAATTTCCACACCGTTTCGTATAAAAGGCGAGTGTTTCGTCTGTCTCGCTCAGTTTTTCACTAGAAAGCTAACCAGCAATGCCGCCCAAAGTTTCATCGAAAGGAGCAAAGAAAGCCGGTAAGGCTAAAGCCGTACGCACCGGTGACAAGAAGAAGAAGAGGAGGAGAAAGGAAAGCTACAGCATTTACATCTACAAGGTGTTGAAACAAGTGCACCCAGATACTGGTATCTCTTCTAAAGCCATGTCAATTATGAACTCATTCGTCAATGACATCTTTGAACGCATCTCTGCTGAGGCCAGTCGTTTGGCGCATTACAACAAACGTAGCACCATCACATCCAGGGAGATCCAGACTGCCGTCCGTCTGCTCCTACCTGGTGAGCTGGCTAAGCACGCCGTCAGTGAGGGTACCAAGGCCGTCACTAAATACACCACCAGCAAATAGAGAGACTTCTCCACCCCCAATCCCACCATCTTAACAACGGCCCTTTTTAGGGCCTCCACATTGTTTACAATTAGTCTTGAGTGATGCAGCCATTTTAAACCTCTTTTTTGTTTTGTTTTTCTTGTAATGGTTGGTTTTTACAATCAAGGCACGTTTTCTTCATTGAAATAGTTGAATACAGTCTTGTGCACTAGGTCTGGTTGACAAAAGGACATAATGCCCCAGGAATGTTTGTCGCTGCGGCTCCCTTTTTTGACAAAATGTCAAAAAAGGGAGTGCTTCGCGCGCTTTTGAGGCCGGGCTGTTTGGTGACTAAGCGTGTTTTCTTGGGAAAAGTGAAATTTGGTGATTTTTTTCTAACATGGGAGGGGTAGACAAAATCAATATCATATGCTTAGAAAAACATATCAATGGTGGGAAACTTTTTCATTTTGTTGATATTGCTAGGGTAAATAGTTATATTCTTTTTCAAGACTGGAGGAAACAAAAATGCAGATATTATTGAATTAACTCTTAATCGACGGCAGGTTTTTGGTCATTTTTTTTATTACCAAACAGGTGTCCTTAAATTTTGGACTATATTGTCTGTTTCCTTTATAGCCCATATATGTGTGATATAATCATTTTTTTTCTACTTTGAATAGGCTTTTTAAAACTGTGCAGCTTATTTTTGTGAAAACACATCGAATCAAATGCAATTTAGTCAATGAGTAATACCAATTAATTTATAGACAAACTTTACAAACTCGTGGCGAAAATAAGGTAGAAACAAGCTAATTGTTAATCAGTGGAGGTTGTCCTAAAAAGGACAGTGTTAAGTCTTTGGGACTGATGGGACTGATGGGGGGTGGGTGGGCGTATATATTTTTGATGTTTAACTCTTGCCACCTGGGGTCTTCTGTGTTTTCTTGGGCAGAAGTACGGCCTGGTTGTTTGGCAAAACACCACCCTGGGCGATGGTGACACCTGACAAAAGTTTGTTCAACTCTTCGTCGTTTCTGATGGCCAACTGGAGGTGACGAGGGATGATTCTGGTCTTTTTGTTGTCTCTGGCGGCGTTACCAGCCAACTCGAGCACTTCGGCCGCCAAATACTCTAGCACAGCTGCCAGATACACGGGGGCGCCGGCACCCACACGTTCAGCATAGTTTCCCTTTCTCAAAAGACGATGGATACGTCCAACTGGGAACTGTAGTCCAGCCCTGGATGAACGAGACTTGGACTTGCCTTTAACTTTACCGCCTTTACCACGTCCAGATATTATCGAGAATGAGATGTTATTGAAAAAATAAAAGCTAGTGATAGCAACAACGCTGTCGCTGAGCGAAACGATTGAAGAGAAAAAGCGGGCTGCTTAAAAGCTTTTATACTAAACCGAGCGGACTTTCGGCAGGCGAGTTGCAGCGATCTGATTGGTTCAGCGCGCTCGTACTCTCTCTCGTACTCGACAAATTTCCACACCGTTTCGTATAAAAGGCGAGTGTTTCGTCTGTCTCGCTCAGTTTTTCACTAGAAAGCTAACCAGCAATGCCGCCCAAAGTTTCATCGAAAGGAGCAAAGAAAGCCGGTAAGGCTAAAGCCGTACGCACCGGTGACAAGAAGAAGAAGAGGAGGAGAAAGGAAAGCTACAGCATTTACATCTACAAGGTGTTGAAACAAGTGCACCCAGATACTGGTATCTCTTCTAAAGCCATGTCAATTATGAACTCATTCGTCAATGACATCTTTGAACGCATCTCTGCTGAGGCCAGTCGTTTGGCGCATTACAACAAACGTAGCACCATCACATCCAGGGAGATCCAGACTGCCGTCCGTCTGCTCCTACCTGGTGAGCTGGCTAAGCACGCCGTCAGTGAGGGTACCAAGGCCGTCACTAAATACACCACCAGCAAATAGAGAGACTTCTCCACCCCCCAATCCCACCATCTTAACAACGGCCCTTTTTAGGGCCTCCACATTGTTTACAATTAGTCTTGAGTGATGCAGCCATTTTAAACCTCTTTTTTGTTTTGTTTTTCTTGTAATGGTTGGTTTTTACAATCAAGGCACGTTTTCTTCATTGAAATAGTTGAATACAGTCTTGTGCACTAGGTCTGGTTGACAAAAGGACATAATGCCCCAGGAATGTTTGTCGCTGCGGCTCCCTTTTTTGACAAAATGTCAAAAAAGGGAGTGCTTCGCGCGCTTTTGAGGCCGGGCTGTTTGGTGACTAAGCGTGTTTTCTTGGGAAAAGTGAAATTTGGTGATTTTTTTCTAACATGGGAGGGGTAGACAAAATCAATATCATATGCTTAGAAAAACATATCAATGGTGGGAAACTTTTTTCATTTTGTTGATATTGCTAGGGTAAATAGTTATATTCTTTTTCAAGACTGGAGGAAACAAAAATGCAGATATTATTGAATTAACTCTTAATCGACGGCAGGTTTTTGGTCATTTTTTTTATTACCAAACAGGTGTCCTTAAATTTTGGACTATATTGTCTGTTTCCTTTATAGCCCATATATGTGTGATATAATCATTTTTTTTCTACTTTGAATAGGCTTTTTAAAACTGTGCAGCTTATTTTTGTGAAAACACATCGAATCAAATGCAATTTAGTCAATGAGTAATACCAATTAATTTATAGACAAACTTTACAAACTCGTGGCGAAAATAAGGTAGAAACAAGCTAATTGTTAATCAGTGGAGGTTGTCCTAAAAAGGACAGTGTTAAGTCTTTGGGACTGATGGGACTGATGGGGGGTGGGTGGGCGTATATATTTTTGATGTTTAACTCTTGCCACCTGGGGTCTTCTGTGTTTTCTTGGGCAGAAGTACGGCCTGGTTGTTTGGCAAAACACCACCCTGGGCGATGGTGACACCTGACAAAAGTTTGTTCAACTCTTCGTCGTTTCTGATGGCCAACTGGAGGTGACGAGGGATGATTCTGGTCTTTTTGTTGTCTCTGGCGGCGTTACCAGCCAACTCGAGCACTTCGGCCGCCAAATACTCTAGCACAGCTGCCAGATACACGGGGGCGCCGGCACCCACACGTTCAGCATAGTTTCCCTTTCTCAAAAGACGATGGATACGTCCAACTGGGAACTGTAGTCCAGCCCTGGATGAACGAGACTTGGACTTGCCTTTAACTTTACCGCCTTTACCACGTCCAGATATTATCGAGAATGAGATGTTATTGAAAAAATAAAAGCTAGTGATAGCAACAACGCTGTCGCTGAGCGAAACGATTGAAGAGAAAAAGCGGGCTGCTTAAAAGCTTTTATACTAAACCGAGCGGACTTTCGGCAGGCGAGTTGCAGCGATCTGATTGGTTCAGCGCGCTCGTACTCTCTCTCGTACTCGACAAATTTCCACACCGTTTCGTATAAAAGGCGAGTGTTTCGTCTGTCTCGCTCAGTTTTTCACTAGAAAGCTAACCAGCAATGCCGCCCAAAGTTTCATCGAAAGGAGCAAAGAAAGCCGGTAAGGCTAAAGCCGTACGCACCGGTGACAAGAAGAAGAAGAGGAGGAGAAAGGAAAGCTACAGCATTTACATCTACAAGGTGTTGAAACAAGTGCACCCAGATACTGGTATCTCTTCTAAAGCCATGTCAATTATGAACTCATTCGTCAATGACATCTTTGAACGCATCTCTGCTGAGGCCAGTCGTTTGGCGCATTACAACAAACGTAGCACCATCACATCCAGGGAGATCCAGACTGCCGTCCGTCTGCTCCTACCTGGTGAGCTGGCTAAGCACGCCGTCAGTGAGGGTACCAAGGCCGTCACTAAATACACCACCAGCAAATAGAGAGACTTCTCCACCCCCCAATCCCACCATCTTAACAACGGCCCTTTTTAGGGCCTCCACATTGTTTACAATTAGTCTTGAGTGATGCAGCCATTTTAAACCTCTTTTTTGTTTTGTTTTTCTTGTAATGGTTGGTTTTTACAATCAAGGCACGTTTTCTTCATTGAAATAGTTGAATACAGTCTTGTGCACTAGGTCTGGTTGACAAAAGGACATAATGCCCCAGGAATGTTTGTCGCTGCGGCTCCCTTTTTTGACAAAATGTCAAAAAAGGGAGTGCTTCGCGCGCTTTTGAGGCCGGGCTGTTTGGTGACTAAGCGTGTTTTCTTGGGAAAAGTGAAATTTGGTGATTTTTTTCTAACATGGGAGGGGTAGACAAAATCAATATCATATGCTTAGAAAAACATATCAATGGTGGGAAACTTTTTTCATTTTGTTGATATTGCTAGGGTAAATAGTTATATTCTTTTTCAAGACTGGAGGAAACAAAAATGCAGATATTATTGAATTAACTCTTAATCGACGGCAGGTTTTTGGTCATTTTTTTTATTACCAAACAGGTGTCCTTAAATTTTGGACTATATTGTCTGTTTCCTTTATAGCCCATATATGTGTGATATAATCATTTTTTTTCTACTTTGAATAGGCTTTTTAAAACTGTGCAGCTTATTTTTGTGAAAACACATCGAATCAAATGCAATTTAGTCAATGAGTAATACCAATTAATTTATAGACAAACTTTACAAACTCGTGGCGAAAATAAGGTAGAAACAAGCTAATTGTTAATCAGTGGAGGTTGTCCTAAAAAGGACAGTGTTAAGTCTTTGGGACTGATGGGACTGATGGGGGTGGGTGGGCGTATATATTTTTGATGTTTAACTCTTGCCACCTGGGGTCTTCTGTGTTTTCTTGGGCAGAAGTACGGCCTGGTTGTTTGGCAAAACACCACCCTGGGCGATGGTGACACCTGACAAAAGTTTGTTCAACTCTTCGTCGTTTCTGATGGCCAACTGGAGGTGACGAGGGATGATTCTGGTCTTTTTGTTGTCTCTGGCGGCGTTACCAGCCAACTCGAGCACTTCGGCTGCCAAATACTCTAGCACAGCTGCCAGATACATGGGGCGCCGCCCCACACGTTCATAGCAACAACGCTGTCGCTGAGCGAAACGATTGAAGAGAAAAAGCGGGCTGCTTAAAAGCTTTTATACTAAACCGAGCGGACTTTCGGCAGGCGAGTTGCAGCGATCTGATTGGTTCAGCGCGCTCGTACTCTCTCTCGTACTCGACAAATTTCCACACCGTTTCGTATAAAAGGCGAGTGTTTCGTCTGTCTCGCTCAGTTTTTCACTAGAAAGCTAACCAGCAATGCCGCCCAAAGTTTCATCGAAAGGAGCAAAGAAAGCCGGTAAGGCTAAAGCCGTACGCACCGGTGACAAGAAGAAGAAGAGGAGGAGAAAGGAAAGCTACAGCATTTACATCTACAAGGTGTTGAAACAAGTGCACCCAGATACTGGTATCTCTTCTAAAGCCATGTCAATTATGAACTCATTCGTCAATGACATCTTTGAACGCATCTCTGCTGAGGCCAGTCGTTTGGCGCATTACAACAAACGTAGCACCATCACATCCAGGGAGATCCAGACTGCCGTCCGTCTGCTCCTACCTGGTGAGCTGGCTAAGCACGCCGTCAGTGAGGGTACCAAGGCCGTCACTAAATACACCACCAGCAAATAGAGAGACTTCTCCACCCCCCAATCCCACCATCTTAACAACGGCCCTTTTTAGGGCCTCCACATTGTTTACAATTAGTCTTGAGTGATGCAGCCATTTTAAACCTCTTTTTTGTTTTGTTTTTCTTGTAATGGTTGGTTTTTACAATCAAGGCACGTTTTCTTCATTGAAATAGTTGAATACAGTCTTGTGCACTAGGTCTGGTTGACAAAAGGACATAATGCCCCAGGAATGTTTGTCGCTGCGGCTCCCTTTTTTGACAAAATGTCAAAAAGGGAGTGCTTCGCGCGCTTTTGAGGCCTAAGCGTGTTTTCTTGGGAAAAGTGAAATTTGGTGATTTTTTCTAACATGGGAGGGGTAGACAAAATCAATATCATATGCTTAGAAAAACATATCAATGGTGGGAAACTTTTTCATTTTGTTGATATTGCTAGGGTAAATAGTTATATTCTTTTTCAAGACTGGAGGAAACAAAAATGCAGATATTATTGAATTAACTCTTAATCGACGGCAGGTTTTTGGTCATTTTTTTTATTACCAAACAGGTGTCCTTAAATTTTGGACTATATTGTCTGTTTCCTTTATAGCCCATATATGTGTGATATAATCATTTTTTTTCTACTTTGAATAGGCTTTTTAAAACTGTGCAGCTTATTTTTGTGAAAACACATCGAATCAAATGCAATTTAGTCAATGAGTAATACCAATTAATTTATAGACAAACTTTACAAACTCGTGGCGAAAATAAGGTAGAAACAAGCTAATTGTTAATCAGTGGAGGTTGTCCTAAAAAGGACAGTGTTAAGTCTTTGGGACTGATGGGACTGATGGGGGGTGGGTGGGCGTATATATTTTTGATGTTTAACTCTTGCCACCTGGGGTCTTCTGTGTTTTCTTGGGCAGAAGTACGGCCTGGTTGTTTGGCAAAACACCACCCTGGACGATGGTGACACCTGACAAAAGTTTGTTCAACTCTTCGTCGTTTCTGATGGCCAACTGGAGGTGACGAGGGATGATTCTGGTCTTTTTGTTGTCTCTGGCGGCGTTACCAGCCAACTCGAGCACTTCGGCCGCCAAATACTCTAGCACAGCTGCCAGATACACGGGGGCGCCGGCACCCAAACGTTCAGCATAGTTTCCCTTTCTCAAAAGACGATGGATACGTCCAACTGGGAACTGTAGTCCAGCCCTGGATGAACGAGACTTGGACTTGCCTTTAACTTTACCGCCTTTACCACGTCCAGATATTATCGAGAATGAGATGTTATTGAAAAAATAAAAGCTAGTGATAGCAACAACGCTGTCGCTGAGCGAAACGATTGAAGAGAAAAAGCGGGCTGCTTAAAAGCTTTTATACTAAACCGAGCGGACTTTCGGCAGGCGAGTTGCAGCGATCTGATTGGTTCAGCGCGCTCGTACTCTCTCTCGTACTCGACAAATTTCCACACCGTTGCGTATAAAAGGCGAGTGTTTCGTCTGTCTCGCTCAGTTTTTCACTAGAAAGCTAACCAGCAATGCCGCCCAAAGTTTCATCGAAAGGAGCAAAGAAAGCCGGTAAGGCTAAAGCCGTACGCACCGGTGACAAGAAGAAGAAGAGGAGGAGAAAGGAAAGCTACAGCATTTACATCTACAAGGTGTTGAAACAAGTGCACCCAGATACTGGTATCTCTTCTAAAGCCATGTCAATTATGAACTCATTCGTCAATGACATCTTTGAACGCATCTCTGCTGAGGCCAGTCGTTTGGCGCATTACAACAAACGTAGCACCATCACATCCAGGGAGATCCAGACTGCCGTCCGTCTGCTCCTACCTGGTGAGCTGGCTAAGCACGCCGTCAGTGAGGGTACCAAGGCCGTCACTAAATACACCACCAGCAAATAGAGAGACTTCTCCACCCCCAATCCCACCATCTTAACAACGGCCCTTTTTAGGGCCTCCACATTGTTTACAATTAGTCTTGAGTGATGCAGCCATTTTAAACCTCTTTTTTGTTTTGTTTTTCTTGTAATGGTTGGTTTTTACAATCAAGGCACGTTTTCTTCATTGAAATAGTTGAATACAGTCTTGTGCACTAGGTCTGGTTGACAAAAGGACATAATGCCCCAGGAATGTTTGTCGCTGCGGCTCCCTTTTTTGACAAAATGTCAAAAA